>CM046837.1:39567880-40167880 GCA_025618425.1 Heliocidaris tuberculata
TCAACAGCATGATACAAATGAGTTGTACATTTATGTAGGTAACCGATAGGTTATAATCAAATACTGAGCCAGCAGTAAATACACATATAATATTACAAACCTACAACAGGTCTAGTACTTTCTTTAATTTGGTAAGATGTTCAGTTTTTTAAATGTATAATTACCTGCAAAAGCTTTTAAAAATTTTGTAAAATCCCAAATTCTGACCAGAGTATACAAAAACTACAGATGTGATCAAGGTTATTAATTTAGTGAAATATGTTCATGTCCATGTCTCTTACATGGACCAAAGCAATGACACATTTTATTTAACTTCCAAATTTTTTTAAAAAACCATCTAAACAGTCCGATTTATCAGTCTGACTGAAAAATACCTTTTATCCTGCTTTGTTTTCTCTCGTTAATTTACAAGAGATATTTTGTTTATATGTATCAAACACTTTGTTCAAATATTAATAATGACTCATCTCACAAATCTTTATAAATACATGCTACTTATACAGCTTCTTCTCATTTACATTTATGATTGTGCATACTGTCACTAATGCAGTCATTATATTTGTATGACTTCAAAGCCTTCCATAGATATACATATTTAGCATCTAACACTCAAAATAATGAACATGTATTTTAAAGTACTTTCCAAAAACTGACTATTCCTCAAGGTAATTTGTTTTCTCAGTATTGAAAACATGTTTTGAAATACATAAAAATACTCTTTAAAAAAGGACAACAACTTCTTATCTTACTGTCGTGCTGGGTATCAAAAAAATACATGCTACACAGGATATTTTTTCCTCTGGGTATGCATTTTTAAAGTCTAGGCATCTTCGTTCTTTTATTTTTTGGAGCGGAGGGAAGAGGGGGCAAGCAAAATAATGGTTGATAATGCCACATTGTGATCCAAACTGTATGATTTTTCTCAATATTTCTGCTCTAATCATAAAATAATTTCATTTCAGTCATCAGGGCCTTCGATATGAAACTTCATTTTTGCTTGTAAGTTAAATAACACGACATGTATTCCACATCAATCGTATCTTGATATAGTTTTATGGCTTCAGGACCCAAAGTAATGTAAGGCTAGATTTTTCAGCCAGTGACATTCCAAGTAATGTTAAGGGCCAATTCTAGCCAAAGAGCCAGAAGAACAGCCAGTGCCAGATAGAAAAGAGCTCAAACATACATACACTGGCCATCTAATAACAAAACGAGGGAGGGTCCATATAGATGAGAATGTGTACACATTCATACTTGCGCTGTAGTGGAGGACATATTGTCTGCACCAGTGAATTAGCCAGAGGGGAGGGGGTGTGTGGGATTGACTGAATAGCAGGATCATCTGAGAAGTGAGAAGAGTTGTTTTACCAGAGAGGATGTTTCTTAAACATGCCTTGCCATTTAGTCGACTCTGCTTCATGCATCCTTGTATTCAGGAATGTCATCTTCACATTCAGATCAGCCATACCCTGTATAAAAACAAACACACAAAACATATCAATGTTCCTCATCACCACTGACTTATGCAAGCCTTGAGGCGGTAAACCACTTTAAAATAACCTCCTGGGTGGTCCACAGAGGGTTTTAACATGTAACAGCGACAGGTTTGAATTTCAAAACTACAGGTTTGACAATTGGCGACAGGTTAAAAGTTCTCTCAGTTCTGTGAATAATCATTCTCAAGGAAAATCATTTATGAAATATCAGTCATAAAATTAGTTTGAAAATGCTTCTACATACATGGCTCAGTGTTATGAGGTGTTTTGATTTTTTACTCCCTACAGAATTGCTTCTTGCCCTTCATTTACAAGTAAAATTATGCAGCAGGTTCCCCCCCCCCCCCAGCAGTTTACTACACAAGGGCTGATAAGGGCTTAGGAGTTTCAGCATGTTTATATGATTTACATGAACTTTGAAATAATTAATGCATCTGAATGAAAGAAAAACATGAAGTTATTCAATAACTCACAAAAGTGAGAAGAGTTTTGTTTCATGACTTTTCATCCAAAGTTTAATTACAGTCACCTAATCATATTTGCTAGCAATGTGGTGAAGACACTGAGAATCATCCTTACCTTTGCGATTGTTGTTTCTCGTTTGGTTTTCATTTCAGGTACAGCTTGCTCCAACTTGTCAATCTGTTAGTATAAATGGTAATCATAATAAATCAATAGAGAAAGAGAGAGAGAGTCAAAGGGATGGGGAGAGATAGAGAAAGAAAAAAAAAAAGAAAGAGAGAGAAAGAGAGAGAGAAAGAAAGAGAGAGAGAGAGCAAGATATAGTGCTGGGACTTGGAGAGGAAAGACAGAACCTTGGCCCCGTTTCATAAAACTTGTTATCAATAACAAGTTACAATCTACTGAAATCCTTGAATCTGATTGGCTGAGAACAAATTTGTCATAGACATGAAACAGGGCTCAGAAGTGTATTCTCCCTGACAAGGGCACCGACAAGGGTAATTTTTATTTATTTAATTCTATTTTATTTATTCAATTTCAAGGCAAACAGATGGAATGGATATTTCTAAGCAAAGGAAGTAAGAAATACCACTGACTAGTGCTTGAGGATAACCAAAAAGAAACTAGTTCCTGTTATAAAGGTTTTCCTCACTAGTCAGTGCTTTATAAACATATTCGAAGATGCATAGATACAAAGCAATCTCAATTTTTAGTTTATGTTTATCAGCTCACAAAAATAATAAAGTAACAGAAAGTAATAAATATGTTGACACATTTTCAACCTGCAAATTGCTTGGTCCTTCCAAAATATCCCCTGGGATGCTGCAAGGCCATAATTCACTTGATTCGGGTCAAGGGTAAACAAATCCCTGCCAAGAAGCCTGCATGTCATGATGTATATCCTATTGCCGCAAAGGGAGGCATGTGGTTTAGTTGGACTTACCCTCTTTACAATCTGTTGTAGTCTTTGCTTGATGATTTCATTGTAGCCATTGATCTTTACTGTTCGCTTCATGGGTTTGACTGATGAAAGATGAAATATACATGTATAACAAATGATAGGTCACACCCGTGTTCAAATTCTTAGATCATTAAAAAAATATTGTTACTTATTCCGTTTACAAAATCAGAGATGAGAATAGTTTGGATATGCATTTGTATGCAACTCTTGAAATTTACACTTTATCAGATGAAAAACAGAAAAGACAAATCAAAACCAAGTAACCATGTGTCAATGATGGCAAACGAACTTTGAACATATATGCAGTTTTTATAAAAATTGTAAAATGAAGAATACTTTAGAAATGGATGACTTTTCTCTTTACAAACATTCAATTCAATTGCATAAAGCAATTCATAGTAATGAATACACTTTAAGATTAAACAATATCGGGACTCAATCAAATATAACAACATTTAAATAAGATGATAAGAGATGTACAGAGATACTGCAATACAAAATAAATGCACAGGTACCAATTTCATTTCATAAAACGCTAAGCTTACAGACTCTGCTTTTTAAAGTTTGGTTTTAGTGTTGATGTAAAAAAAACATCTCACTCTTTTTAGGTTTGAAATCTTTATTCTTACATGTATCTTAATGAGACATACCATACTGAAAAATGCTTTATTATTGGCTCAATGCTTACCATTTTGGTAACGTCTTGTGACTTCAAGAACATAGGGTCTGTAGAAAGATAACACAAAATCATTCCCTTTCAACTACAGTTCAAGTGTACTGCAAAAAAACCCCATGGAAATGCACACTTTAACCCTTTCGAAACAATTGACCACATTTTGTGGTTTGCTTCAATATCTTTTGAATCAGAGCTCTAAAAAATATACCAGATGCATGCATGAGAAGAAAGAGCAAAAATTTCTGCACAAACTATGTCCATTTTTGTTGCATGACCAAATTGCGTTTGATGCCAGAAATTTCAAAAACAAGAATAAGCTTTAAAATCCTTAAATTGGCAACACATTGAGAGGTTCAAAATCATTGTTTTTTGTTAAAATTGGCAACTTTTTAAACTTTTCGATAAAAGGTTTAACCATGTACGTTGTTTTCAAAAACATTACATTTTATTAGAACCACGTAGCATTAAAAGAAAAATATTATTGTTGCCAATTTGAAGAACAAAATGTGATCAATTAAGCCCTTAAATAATTCCTGTCCTGAAAGGGTTAACCAATGCAAGATGATTAAAAAGAGTTGGAAAATGTAAAGAAATTTAAGAAACCATGAAAATTGCGAATAAGTTGACCTGTGGGTTACAGTAATCATTCAGTCTAATTCTCATATCTGTACATGTAGGTCCAATAGATGCAACTGCACAGCAATTTTAATTTTCATGAGCTTTTTGCTTATCAAGTATTATCAATCATATTGATGTGTTGAAGAAATGATCTACTTTTGAATGAAATAAATAAGAAGATGATATACTCACTGAAACTTTGAATTAGGTGTGATGAATCCATTGATTGGGATTAATGATCCTCTGTTGTTACGAAGCTGTAAAACGAAATGATTATATACCTTCATATAAAATCTATTTCATGCTAAACCTTCTTTCTTACCCCACATGTAATGGATCATAACTAATAAAATTCATTCACAAACATGCCATAATCACATGTAAAGCCCCTAAAGATATTATTTTGTATACCAAGTGCTATACAAATCCTACAGATCCAGATTTATTATCACCAATGGTGATAAATACATATAAAGGGATAAGGAACAGTTAATAAAGTTCATAAACATATTTATGAATTAGATGCATTGTTGCTTGAATAAGAAAATAAGCATACATATATGGCTAGAAGGTTAAATGTTATCTTAAATCCTAACAAGTACATGTACAGTGTATCAAAAAACAAAAGTCTTACCATCATTCAGTCCTTGATTTTGAACAACTAATGATACTAAAATCAAACACTGTATGTTCTTCAACTAAATTAAAGGGGAAAATAAATATTTAGACAAAAATAAACAAGAAAGATAAAAAGCCTTAAAGAATTTTCAACTTGTCATATTCAAAATAATAAATTACCTAAAAAATTCTATCAACTCACAGTACTAAGGAAAAATGTCTTCTCTTTCTTTCATTTCAATCTAAAACCGCTTTGTTTATGCAGCTTGAAATCTATAAATAAGCCTATATACATGAGATCTTCATAGTTTTCTTACCTTCAAGACCAAGTTTTCATCTTGTAATGCCAGACTAACCCTGAAGATATCTTGAATCTCTGGTGTTGGGCTTTCTTGTGGTAGAATCACACATCGTGGAACAGACTTCGATTTATCTTCTGTTTCAGCTGTACAAATATCATATAAACAGAATTAAAATAGACAAAGATCTACAAAAAGTACAAAATAAGCTTCAAGCCTTCAAATTCAATGAAAGTATGAAACCTTGAAAATGTACAACAAAATTATTAGTAAACATTGACTACGGAAGCCATGAAGGCTCGATTCAAAGGAGAATGTTTGGACAATTTGTCATCTTTTATCTTTTTCAATGCAGAAAATAAATAATCCTTTAAAAATAACAATTGCAATGTTGCTCTCTAAATAAAGAGTAGCTCTAACAGTTAGATCTACATCTAAATGCTCTAGTACACTCATAGTACAAGCATAATTGGTATTGTGGTATAACCTTAAACTGATAATATATTTCACTTTTCTTGTAGTCTATTATCATGTATTTTTAGATTAAAATATTGAGTCAGAAAAAAAATTAACAAGAAAAAAGCTAGGTTCTTGTTTAAATTACACCTGTCCTTTGTCCTGATTTACAGCATTATGACATAGAATCTATATTAAGATGGAACTAAATCATGCATGTGCAGTTTCATTTGAAAATCTCCTCTTTCTTCTTCACCTGACTTTGAGGTCATGTTTTCTAACTCCTCCACTTCCTTCTTCTTCATCTTCTTTTCCCTCCTTCTTCTCTTTTATATCTTTCCTCCTCTTCTATTATCTTCTTCCTCCTCCAGGCTCCACCCATCTTCAGATAAGCTTGTACATGTATAAGTGGGCTCCACCACTCATGGCGACATTACTATACTTCGTGTGTAGACTCTAGGCAGTCATCCACCTCGACACTTTCAAAACACCACTGCACAAAAGTCACCAACATTCACTCATAATCGGCATTTAATTTACAAGAAACGACACCAACATATTCATGAAATACAATAAATTCAACTCACCGATGTTGGAAAAGATAATTCCGAAAATGAAATCTGTAATTTACTGTCACTTCTGGCGAAACGGGGTATCGCAAGTCATGATATACATTTCCTGATCGCCGCGAGCGCTGACATCTCCCGCTAAAAAATTCGGTCGTTAAAAGTTCGGTTCCTATCGCGCACACGTAAGTCCCGATTTTCCGTGTGTGCGATCATAGAGATCGATGTGCATGCGATACCGAGTTTCGTTGTGGACAAAATTTTATTGGCCGATTTAGTCTAAAAACATCGGCACCATGAAAACAACATGCGATCGCAAAAAAAATTGGCGGGAATTTCTTAGGTTTTGGACATGATTTTGACTTTGGATTTTGCTGGAAATATCAGAAGTTTTTCCTAACGGCCATTTAAGGTAGGAAAGAGATTTTAAAGCGCTGAATTTGAAAGGAAGTATTTTAAATATTTATCTTACTTTTCCCCCCATACCTTAAGTACATGCGATAGAAAATGACTAGTATTTTTGCATTCGTCCCGCGTAGTGGTCAGTATGACCACTATATGTCAGGTGTGGGCTCCACCATGTACACTTCATCATTTCCTCTTCTAATCTTTTCTTTTTTCCTCTTCTTCTCCTTCCCCTTCTTCCCATTCTCATAGTTGTCATATTAACGTTAGTCCCGACACCCAATCCTATGTGGGACTGTGTCGAACATTCACTGCTGCACTATCAATCATCTTTTTCTTCCTCTTCATTTACATTTACACACATTAAAATGTACAACACGTAATTCAGCGTGTGGGACCGGGTTACATAATTTTACATATATTTCACGGTTTATCTCCACGTACTCCCATAAAAACATAGAAATCATTACTGAGATTTTAAAAATTGAGAGATTAGACTCACATGATAGATCACTGCGGTGTATAATAACCCAAACACGGCTGAGAGAAGATGCCTTCCTGTCAGCGGCCATTGTTTTTCATCGAAGTGTGTGTGCGCGAGGGTTAAAAAATTGTGTGAGAGCAAAAGCTTGATTCGATTGAGAGCAAAATCTTCGCGATCGCGAAAAAGCGCTAGCATATATGCATACCAGGGAGGTGGAAAAGACACATGCGCATACCCATATACTAGTAATTATATAAAGCGCCAACGCCTTTTTCATTGTGTGTGATGAAGCTCCAGATTCAAGATGTATTTATTCTTTTATTTATTTATTTATTTATTCATTTATTTATTTATTTATTTATTTATTTATTTATTTATTTATTTATTTATTTATTTAATTTAATCTAATTTTATTTATTTTCTTTTTTAATTTTTTCTTTTTTTTTTTTTGGGGGGGGGGGGGTGCACCTGCTGGAACTGGGAAACTTTTACTTAGTAAGTCCAAAACTAAATCCAACAAATCTCTGTTGATGTACAAGGTCTAATGATGACTTTGATCCCATAATCTCCCCGGCCTGGTGGTCGTTTTACTCAGGGTGAGCAGGGGGTGGGGGGGGGGGGGGGGGGGGGGGGGGGGGGGTGAGGATCTAGCACGTTTTCGAAACTGCAGACTAATATCACTCGTTTTGCTTATTATAATATTATTGTAAGGAAGAAAAAAGATATACATCATTTGTTGAAATATAAGACGGATATAGGCCTATATACATGCATGCTGTGACAAAAGCCATGACAGGGGACATTTTTTGTCGGGTATGCGTGATGCGGGCCCCATCATCCCTTCCCTCCCTCTGTTTCGTTATCTCTCCCCCCCCCCTCTATCTCTATCTACTGCTCTCTATAACTTCTATTTCTCTTACAATCCCTCTCCCCCCCCCCCCCCTCTCTCTCTCCCCCGGTGCTTCTCTTTGTCTGTATATACGCAGTGGACTATCTAAAGTGGCAGAGGGGCCCTCCAGGGACCCAAAAAGCGCAAAAGAAAAAAGGAAATGTGGAGTGAAAAGTAATATAAGAAATACTGTTTTAGAGGGTTTAAAATAATATTAATATTCGGTCGCTTTGCTCCATCGCATATCATCTTTCGTCAGTATCTCGTAATTTCGCGCCCTCATTATACTAAAGAACATTTTTAGAGGGGTCAAAATTCAAAAAAATATAGCGCTTGATGTTTTGCTCTCTCTGTAATCATAGTGTTATGTAATAAAAGTTTCATTATATACGTTCCTGTTGAATTTTGTACTCTCGACATTCGGATAAAGTGCATGAATAGCAGGGTCAACATTCGAAGCAAAATGATTTCGGTCGCTTTGATAAATTCCTCAGATATATTTCTTCATGATTTTTGATAGTCTTGTGCCCCGAATACATGACTTGAATCGAATACATGTAGTTATATTCAATATTCACGAGTTAAAAAAAAGTAACTAACGCTCGGTTGATTTGCTCCCTTGCGAATTTTCCTATAGTGATATACATATAATGTATGAGAAAATTATGTCTTTCAGTGACGGTTGAAAATGAAAAAAAAAAAAAATAAATAAAATAAACGCCCGGTCGCTGTGCTTCTTCGCTCCTGTATCTATCTTTAGCTTCGTATCCAAGTCATCAAAATCATTTTACGCATGCATCCCTTTATATTCTAACATGTCTTATAACGTGACTGGATCTGGGTTGTATTTTTGAGATAATCATTTTGGGCGCCGCGGGCTGGTAGGGGCGCAAATTTATTGTTTGCCCCGGGCGCTATTTTTTTCTCTCTCTGTTTCAGAATAAATTCTTCTTTCGGTGAAAAATAGTCGCATTGCATTGCATCTACTCATTCTACTGTCAGTTATATCATAATTCAAGCCTATTTTAAGCTAGATTTTTGATGTATTTCATTCTTTCATTTACTAGTATCCAGTGATGATGAAGATGAAGTGTACTTTTAAATTGTAAGAATTTCTGTTTATACCTTGTCCATGATTATTTATTTTTTCATGTTAGAACAGAATACTGATTTCACTGAAAAGAAATAAATAAAAGAAAAATAAAACAAACAAAAAAATAATTCGTAGATACGTCACTGTCTTTATAGGTCTCGACCATTGTCCGCTTATTTGCCCATCGGGTATCATGCTGATCGAGCAATAGTAATAATTATCATTCTTAAGGTTGGAATTTAATTTATGGTCAGATCATATTCGCTAATCCCGAAAGTGGCAAACATTTAAAAAATGTAATCTGTTTATTCATGAGAGGATAATATCTCATCTTTTCCTTCGAAGCATTATGTGCAATGATTTGCACTATTACAGTCTTGTTGCGGTTATTCAGTGTAATTATGAATCTTTGTTGTTTCCTCGTTTTACTTTTCTACTGATCCTTTCTCTCTCCGCTCTGTCTATCTCTCTCTCTCTCTCTCTATCTCTCTATTTTGTTTCATCATTACTCTACTGCTCCTTTCTCTCTCTCCTCTGTCTGACTGCCTTCTCTCTCTAATGCAGTTGATATGTCTTTCTATAGATATTTCAAAACTGAATTTACAAGCATGCTATATTCCCCTTTGATCCTTCTATTATTCATTTCTCTTTCCTTTTTCTTAAAAAGCACATATAGGGACTGCATTATACAGGGGCCACGGAGCGTTTTTGAAAGTGTGTGTGTGTGTGTGTGTGGGGGGGGGGGCTGATCTGATGTCACTCCAATGATAATTTTCGAGCCCCCTTTCCGACGTTTTTCTTTAACGTGTCTACTCAAAAAAGTGTGTGTGTGTGTGGGGGGAGGGGGGGGGGGGGGCTGCAGCCCCCCGGTTCCGCGGCCCATATTATAGTGATATGCACTATAAAAACTAAGTTTATGATTATGATTATTATTATTATTATTCTGTCACTTTTCTGTGACATTCCAGGTTTCCATGCAACCCAAATTGCCTCATTAATGTTATTTTATTCTCTATGAAGATCCCCCAAAGTATTACCTGCCCAACGATCGATTTATTTCTTGTCATTCCTGAATGAAGGTTGGATAATTTTCTTACTGAATTTCTGAAGATTTTTTTTTCCTCGCAAGTTATTATCATCTCATGATTATCGGCCAGAGTGCCTGGGTCGATTTATCATTAGCAAGCTTTCGAACTTTGTGAAAATTATGAAAAATTCCGATATATCTTTACTTCTTCCTATTCATTTCATTACTGATTGGCTTTGGTCGTAGAAATAATTAGGATAATCGATGTAGAGAAACCTTGAAAATCGAAAGAAATGCTTAACGATGGGTCTAGACGAAGGAGGCCTATTTCGCATTTCGGTCTACCCATCAATCAATTCAATCCTGCACGCTCGAGCGACAGGTGGATTTACCCTCTATTGTTGACGCCCATCGCATAGCAACAGTAAACGCTCATACTCAGTGCATTGACCGCAGTTTTGTGAACGGATCTGGATTGAAGTAAACAACGTATTGCAACCGTGTTAAATCGGTAGAAATATCGCTATCATTGTCAACGGCATCACCCAGAAATTCTTCAAGGTATTGGGAAAAAATCGTGCCCCAGTATTTGGCTTGTTGATTTCGTCTAAAAACGTGTGAAATTATCATTATTATACTGGATAGAAGCCCGGAAGTGATTATCATCGAGCGGTTCGCGATTAGATTTTCAGCCGGGCCTGTCGGCCTAGCTGGCCCTGGTGACGGCAAGGTCAGCATTAACGCCCACATAATTGACCGGACTTTAACATCATTCAAGAACTCACAAAAAGTGGAAGGTGATTTCCAGTGAAGAAAACCCCAACAAGGCTGGGAAATGGCGGTTCACGTCACAACAGAAGTTGGAAAAGTTGGACGTAAAGGTAGATTGATCTAGACGTATATTTATATCTGAACAGCTGAAAGTTTCTAGAATCTACATCTAACTTTAACTTTAAGTTTGACATAGTAATTCAAACTCTTCACTAAACGCTCACGTTTAGAACTCAGAAGTAAATTTTTCAGCCAGAGGGTAGTATCAGACTGGAACAGGCTGCCTACCAATGTCAGCAAAGCAAAAACAGTGGAAAACTTTAAGAAATTATTGGACAAGCACTGGTGGGGGGGGGGGGGGGAAGATTTAAAACTCAGCACATGTAAAGCCGTACTACTTAACTTAAATTCAAATACATGTAGTTAAATTCAATTGTGTAAATTTCGAAGTGGAGACCGGAAATCTACAGGAGAAATCCTTCATTTCTGTACCTGATGTGATGTGAATGTTAGCTTAAACCCTCAAAATCATTATTGTTACTCGTTAGTACTGTTAGTCTGCTAATCAAGTAGAATACTGTCTTACATCTGGCTGTTAAATTAATCCAGAATCAATCTAAGGTTATTCACAGAAGACTCCTCTCTCCCCCCCAATCTTTATTGTCAATATCATTTAAAGATAAGTTGAAATGGAAGATATTTGCAAAGCAGTCAAATATTGGGATTAAATGCTATGGTTGGCTGAACTTAATTTACTCAGCTCCCTGTCAATTCAATTCCTGAACAAGTTTTCAATTGCTACAGTCGGGAGCAGCGTGTTATAGTGGTTCATTCACTAAAGCTAGGGTAATAATAATCCAAAATCTTTTGAAGCGCATAGGGATGTTACTGTAAATCATAATGTGATGTGTGCTATACAACAATGGTTTATTATTATTATTATTATTATTATTATAATTATTTCAATTGTTTTTCTTCTCCTTTATTGCGCAGAGAGAGAAAGAAGACATTACAATGAGCGTCTAGGTTATGAAGAGGAAGAAGTACGAGGAAGACGATATCTAAACCCAGGATATGGAGATCAACCTGACTGGCATCCACATGTAACAAAAAAAGATGTCAAATACACAGAGTAAGTTGATATACATGTGTATATATATATATATATATATATATATATATATATATATATATATATTTTTTTTTTTTTTATAGTTCAGTGCATCAGAGTAATTCTTTCATAAATAAATCTTTTTGGTTTGTAATATAAGTGTACAAGTTTTTGTTGTCATTGATTTTTCACCAATCTTGGAACAATAATTTCTTTACAGTTTTTAAGCATTAACTCCTAAAATATATGGATGTAAGGATAATGATTTTAATTGAGTCCCCTTTTCAGGTAGACTTGAAACCTAACTCAGGGCTTCATAAATAAACGGGTATGGGGGGGGGGGTAATTTTAAGTATATTAGCCAACACAAGAGGGTCCTGCTCTATCTACTTATAGAAAGCTGTTAAAGCAATGGGGTTATTCTTAATTTTAGATGACTGCTTGCCTTTTTTCCACAAAGTGTAATATTCTGTTTTATTATTGCTTTCATTGTTTGACCACCAGGCATGGTCTCGACTGGACATCAAGAGCTAGATTTATCCCTCCTCCAAAGACCTACACAGGGCAATATCCAGAGGAGGTCACGTTACCAAAGCTTCGTTGCTTTCCAGGTAAGAGTCGTGCAAACTTCCAATTATACCACAGGGGCGGATCTAGCTTTTTTCCAAGGGGGGGGGTTTGAGGGGCTGAGCTGGGTATTGCGAGGGAGTGTAGCGAACCGAGCCGAGCGAGCGAGGGGGGAGGGTGTGGGAGGTTGGGGATACCCCCCTCCCACAGTAGGGAGATTTTTCATTTTTAGGGTTGCCAGCTTGTGATTTTAAGCATACTTGCATGCTCTATTTTTTCTCTTTTTTGTTTTCCTATGCACATTAAATGTTTACTTGGCAGCCCAAGGGGGGGGGGGGGGGGGTTTAAACCCCCTAAACCCCCCCCGTAGATCCGCCACTGCACCATCCTGTGGGCCTCTTATCAATTTTTGTACCAATTTCTATCTTACTCTGTCTGTAGCAAACTCCACTTAACCATTCTTACATGGACCAAAGCATTGGTGGAAATATGCAGGAAATTCTTTTCATCGGGGAGGGGGGGGGGGGGGGGGGGGGGTACATTACAATAGGTCGTCCCCCCTCCCTGATGAATAGACTTGCGTAACAAATCTCTGCCACTGGACCAAAGTATGTCTGGCCTAATATTCATATTTTTAGTTAATTTTTTGATAAACATGTTATTTGTTGCTTATAAATCTGTCTATTATCTAAACATCAAATTTTCAGGAGTTTGCTTTAAAAAATGCTTCTCAGCTGCCAGCATTGGTGTAGTTTCGTTATATTACATGAAATTTAAATAGAATGGATAAATGTAATGAACACTTGTTCCAAGAACATGCATGTGACAACAGCATTTCCATTGTAATGACATTCATGTTGTATAACTCTGTCATGAAATAGGTACCGTATGGGTTCTTAAAAAAATTCTCACTCCTCATTTCTTATAATTTTTTGCCATCTTGAGGTTTATTGAAAGTAAAATGATTTCCCTTTCTTTGTCTTTCCCTTCCTCCCCTTTAGGTAAAAATTCTTCAGTTACGACAACGGCAGAATGGACAGCCTACCCTGAGGGTTTCCATATAGGAAGAAGATGCAAGTTTGTCAAGAAAGAAGAGCTACAGCACCTAGCTAGTACTACATCAACTGCAGAAATCACCCACTCCATGAAACTGGGAAAGAACAGAAAATGTAAGATATTCATCTGTGAATCTGAAGAATTTATACCCTGTGCATATGAGCAAAATGATTTCTTGGTCTCTTTGTTTTCAATCAATTTCCATTTGCTTTGATGGAACAAGCATAGCACAAATAGTAGCCAACTGAGATAAAGATTTTTATTAGAAACATCAGTTTTGATTAGAAACATAAAATTGTATGCATGTGTTGGGATATCATTTTGTCAACTTTTCAGAAAACTGAAGTCTAGAAGGTATGAAATATTTTACTGAGATTGCAGCTGCTATTCAACTCCAATACATGCATAAAAATCCTTCTCTGTGAATTAATAGTTTTGGAAAATGTCTGTTTTTGAAGTACGTGCATGTTTGCAGTGATATGGTTTCTGCAATGATACTCCAGGGATAGTGTCTTAACCATTATATTTACAATATATTTAAATATTCAATTTTCAGTGCCTTCAGTGTGGGAGAGAAGGGGTGAGTTTCCTGCTGCCTCTGGTGGTGATAAGAGCTACCAGGCTCCAGAGTATGCTCCAGACTTCCACCATTTTGGCTCCACAAGGCCACTTGTAAATTTTGGGTAAGTTTGTACAGGCATTAATTGCTACAGTTATGTCATACATGTAGATCTACCTTCAAAGCCATGTTTCAAAAGTATGAATAATTATTTAAAAACATGTATCGCTATTTTGACTTCTTGTGGTAATGAAAGTGTGTTTGAACATAGAGTACAGTCTTCAGAATATCAAAACAAAATTAGTTGATTTTACAACATACTCTTTTGTATTAATCAATGATAATAAAAACAACTGAATATATTATTAGTAATCTGTGTGGGATTAGAGGTGAGGAGCTTCATTTCAAGCTACATGTATGCACCATTATTTTTTTTATTTATGAATTTGCTTATAAGCAAAAAGAGAGATGGGGAGGGGGAGGAGTGGTCATTTTGGGGTGGGTGGGGAGAAGGAAAATGGCAAATAAATATAACAGGCAAGTGTACAGAATCAATATCCATGTATGGTAATATCAAGGAGTTGATAACTCCTTGATAATATATACCGTATCTTAATTTTGTCAACAAATCTATTTCCCTTCACAGTGGCACAATCAAATTAAAACCGGACACATTTGTACCGCTTCAAGAACTTCCTACGGAATACTGGTGAGTAGAATCCTCTGTCTTGTCTGATTTTAAACAAAATGTGATTTTTATACCTAATTTGCTATGATTGAAAAATTTCCTCCTCTTCAAGAAAAATGAAAAAGAATAAAGTAAGGGCAGTCAAGGTACTGAAGTACATGCATTTTATTAAAGAGGAAAGAGAATGGAAAGATTATGAAATATTTTTTGTAGAATGTTAATTTATGATTTCTCATTTCTTTTTTTCCTTAACAGTGAACCTTTCAATGCCAAGGAGAGGAGAAGGAAATACACAGCCGAGGTAGATTCTGTGATCAATCTGAACGACTGGAAACCTGCACCACAACTCGTTGCAACTTCCTTCTGAATTAGAGGAAACCAAGGCTCTGTAACAATGCTGAATTGCGGCTATGGACTTTCAATGTAGATTGGCTCACTGTTTTTTCGTTAGTGTTAAAAGTGTGTGGTCTGTAACAAGTTCAAAACTTGCTATCACTGTGTTGTAGTTGTGATTTTAAGAAGTGTGTGATGTTTGTCTAAAAGTATGTTGTGGTCGCTATAAATAGTAAAAAGATGATAGGGATTTATGGTGTATGCTTCATTTTGTAATATAGATCTGAAGTCACTTGAAGGAGTGATAAAGTCCACTCCCGATATAACGAGGTGCTCAGGACCAAGCCAATTACCTCGTTATAACGAAATCTCGTTATACAGAACATATGTACATGTACTAGTAAGTTTGCACTTGTTGGAAATTGGGACTGGGAGAATTGCCTCGTTATAACGAAATCTCGTTGTATCCATGCTCGTTTTAATGAGAGCGGACTGTACTGTTAATTCTTTACTAGTAAAAGGATCAGCAGAACCTAGCTGATTTAAACTGTCCTTAGTTTAAGTGCTCCATACGGATATGATGCGCTAAAACGCCTTGAGCAAGTTATGCAAGCAGAAGAATAGCAAGAGGCAATTTTTTTCAGGGGAAGAATACATGGCTGTGTGCAACACTTAATCCCTATCCTTACTCTTATCTCTTTATTCTTTATAAGATACAGAAATGCGAAACGCACTATGCTTACATTGTATATCATTTCATTTTGCTGCTGCATATATTTTAAATGCAATTTACTGCCTTGTGTCTGAATGATCCTTTCATTTCCTCTGGGGCCATATTCTGAAAACTATGTTATCTTTCATTTTAAGGAAAACTATGTTAATTGTCATAACAAACTGAAATTGAGGGCAATAAACACTAATCACTGGTGCTTGCGCAGATGTCTCTGCTAACTTTACGTGAGCACAGCCATCTTTGCGCAATCATTAACCAATGACTTGTCCTGATTTTGATTTGTTATGACAGTTAACATCGTTTTCAGAATACGGCCCCTGATTTTCTAAACAAAAGGGAAAGAATTATCACCAGTTGCCCCTATTCATCTAAAGTATAAAGACTATTGCAGCTCAACTGAGAAAGAAAGAAAAAAACAGAAGCAAATTAATCCCGCCTTTACTTATAACCTGGGATAATTTGTATAGAATTCCTCCAAGGAAAATGTCATTTCACATCATACTACTGTCCGAATGCTTTAATGAATGTTTAGTAGCAGTCAGTAAGATGATTATGACCCTACCAGTATTTGTTTTCAGACCTTGTCACTGCCATTGGCTAGCAAAATTCTAATTGTTTGGTCGCCTCATGGATGACATCATTTATACCTGTTGGGTCTTTTCTCCCTGAATTCTTTTTATTCATTCATTTATTTACTTATTTATTTTTATTTGATCAGGCAAAAATCTGTCACAAAGAGAGAAATTTATTTTTGTAAAATTCAGTATAGTGTGTTTTTGAAAGCGTGGCATAAAAGTCTTATGCAAAGAACTGCATTTCCCTGTATACACACTGTATGTTAATCAAGTGATCTCAAATATGTCATTTTTTTCAGTTTGACACACTATTCTGGATGTGAGGCAAATATTTCTCATATTTCTTGATATTTCCTTCGTAAATATAAATATAGACACCTCATTAACATTGCTACTTTCATCACTCATGAAGTAGAAATATTTCATGAAAAATCAAAACCTTATGATTTCACATTGATATCAAGGCTGAAACAGTCACAAAATACAACAATCAGTAATATTTAGAAAAGACTTGACATATTTAATGCTATTCCAATTTCCTCACTTAAACACTAATATTTACATAAGTTGTATACAGGGGATATATCATGTCCAATACATTTACATAATTTTATTTTTATTGAATAAAATCTATTGTATTTTGAGTATGAAATATCACTGCTTGTCTTATGCACATCATCGTATAGCTGCTTTGAAAAAGCCTCTACATGTATTGATAGATCAGAAAATAACTAAGAGATATTTAGTTTTTTGCAGGTTACCGCAAGAAGTCATATTGTCTTTTCTTATTATGCATCTTTATACTGAAATGCAATGTTGTATTTAGAATAGACTTAATTTTTCAATATTTTTGTAACTCTGACTTACCGATCAACTCTTATTTTATACATCTTTCATGATTTATTGTCTTTACAATTTTTTTTACCTTGTAAATAGATATTCTAAGCTTATGCTCCATTAACATGTCTATGTCACTTTTTACAATGTAAATAGTCTTTGCTGGACAAACCATTCTTTTTAAAAATAAATATGCTTGAAATGTATAAAACTGTATTTACATTGTGTTTTTCTTGAATATAGCTAGTTTCTTGTCATCTCACCATTGTTATCATCTGATCAATACTCCTTTCTGTACAAAACAGCAAATAAGAATAAGTTCAAGGTATTTTGTCCCATCATTATTGACTACATCACCTGATGATTGTAAGTTGATAGCCCTACTGTAGCCTGAACCAGACAAATTATCAAGAAAAAAAATTGCTCTTGATGTGAATTATGTTCATTAATGCATGATATTTGGGACACAAACTGACAAAATACCTTGGACTAGTAAGACTAAATAAAATGTCATACATAACAACATGAAGACATACACAGTAGTCATGTGACCTGGCACCTCTTGACAACAGCCCAAAGCCCCTAACGGCGAGGCTCACAAAGAGTCGCATAAAAAACATTGTATCGATGCCTCCTAAATAATCATTCTCTTTGACCTGCAATGTTTTCTTGCAGGCTTGCCCATGATACCCAAAACCCATGTTTTGGAAAGGGCTATTCCTGAAAAGAATCAAAACTGCTGAAAAAGCAGCTTTTATCCAGAAACCAAGGTAAAGGTGTAGACATAAAGTCCTGTAGAATCAGTAAGGCAGAAAGACCCTTTGTCTATTTCATAGATATGAAATTACAGTAGACAGACATTTTGACAAGTTATAGACATATATATATACATTAAAAAAGGCCTCCCTTACGCTTTTTTGGAGTGTGGTTGTGATACAGATATCATTCATGTAACAAATGACGTCTGCCACTAAATTTATGAACTTATCAACACTACACATACTGTTTATATGTGAGCTCATAAATGCTTTTGTTGATTACCATCTAATGATTTCTTTCCCAAATTTCTTGAATTTGGTTGATAATTGTACTTGTTTCCTCTGAAATCTTCATGTATGTAAAATACTCAGCATCCATATGTGCTGCTAAATACATGTACATGTATACATCATTCTAATTCTGATGCTTTGTATCGTAAAACAAAATATTGATGTCAGTGTCGATGAAGTTTCTTAATAAAATACCAAATACCCAAAATACCAAATAAGATTTTCCAAGTCTTGTCATTTCATACACAATCAAATTGAAGGATAACTTGAGGCTTTCCACCATCTCGTAAGCTTCACCTCTGATCAAAACACCAGTAAACCAACTTCAACATGAAGAGTTTAAAGTTTGTGTTCATTGATTCATGTGGCAACTGTTGTAAAAAAAAAAAAATACAACACAGCTTTATAAAATAGCTTCAAGGACCTCACAGGGCATGAGTTATATAGATCTATACAATCTTCCAAAAAGTTTGAGAGGTGTTACGAACACGACGCACATGAATGGTATGGCGATCCTGCAATCAATCTCATACAGGCTCAAGATGGCTCAGGTACAGCATAGTACTGCAGATCCAATGAGTTCTTGCATTCTGGTTCTCTCTTGTAGGTCTACGACAAGTATTGTAGATAGAGTAGCGTCAGCTAAATGGATCAGAGTTCATGTGACATCATTCGTATCAATTGCTAACTAGCTTGATGGTGGCCATTCTCCTAGGGGCGGGTGCCACTGGCTTTGGAGGCATCGGGACCTTCTTCACCGGAACCGCCGGGATGTCTTCCTTGACCTCCATCTCATCTGCTTCATCGCTATCACTCTCCTCTGTGAGGTCAATCACACCTTGATCGTCCACATCGTCATCTTCCTCTCCGTTTTCGTCAAGCATGATGGTGTCTTTGACGGCTACAGTAGAACTACCGTTCTGCAATGGAAGCTGGTTGCTAGTCTTGGGTATGGTCTGGTTGCTAGGAGATGATGATGATGACGATGCAGGGTCTTCTTTGGATGGTTGCTTTGTAGAGGATGAGGAGGAGGAGGAGGATGGTGAGGATGAAGAGTTTGTAGGTGGGTTGGAGGGTGGAGAGGACAATGTAGTCAGCTGGATTCTCCTTGGCTGTGGTCCTGACCTGATAAAGATGAAAACATAACACCAATGATTATAACAGTCATTCTCAATGAGATGCCTGGAATGTTTTTAAGATATCATAGGACTTTGTGGGATTGTCTGTCATCAAATATGGGTAAAATGTATACAAAAATATGAAAAGTATTTTGTATGGAGAAAGATAGTCTGGATTTTTCAATTTGCACAATTGACGACTCTTTTTTTCCGGGGGGGGGGGGGGGGGGGGGGGTCTTGCTTATCAGAAAGACACAAGGGTCTTGAAAGTTGCTTTAAATACACAAATCAATATGGTAGGGACTTTAATTAATGCATTTACTCTTCATGTTCTAATCCCCCAAAATAGGACATAAAGCTGTTGATTAGCTGGTTGCTTACCTATACACATAACACATATTTAGAATCCGAGGTTAAATCAACATTGTTTTTAATGGTATTTTTGTGCAAACTAATTTACATTATTAACTCCTTCAATAAATTAAAGCTCTCTTTAGCTTACAATTGTAGAAGGCTTAAAGAATGCTTGGGTACATTTTGTATTCAAACATATTTTTCATAGCTTCCCTTCATAAAAAAAAAAATAATCTGTAATTGTCTGTACTAACCCAGGTGGTCCTGATATCATAACAGGTGTGATTCTCTTGGCCTCTTTCACTCCATTCCCTCCTACAGGCTTAACAGAGATAGGTGCAGAACTACCACCTGCTACACCCGACGATGCAGCCTGCTGATTGGGCGATTTTGAAATCCCTGCATTTTGATTGGGCAATTTTGAAATCCCTGCATTCTGATTGGCTGATGCCTGTGAAGATACTGCAGCAGTAGGTATGGTAGCGGGTGAAGGGGAAGATTTGGTAGCGATGGGTACAGCAGGTGTAGGTGCAGGGGTAGGGACAGGTTGAGAGACGTAGGGCACACCCAGTTCACCAGCTTCAAAGGTCACGAAGGAGCAGTAGCCATCTGTTGATGAGATGGCTAAAATCCTGCCATTAGATGACCTGCAAAAGACAGATAGCAATAATGATAATAAGAATATTTACATTATAAAATATGTCATTACTATTAAGATGTTACTATTACCCATGGTCACTGGGTTTGACCAGAGTGCATTGAAAGAGAGAGTTGTGACACGCGCATAATATGCCTACGCGTACGTGGCCTTAGTAACGAATATGGACAATCATGGAGCTCCCAATAGTTCCATCTCATGTACATTCTCTATGGGAGGGAACTATTTGAAGCTCCATGAAATGACTGACCAATCAGAAGAGACTTCCTGCGTCTCGACTTTCTGTATGTACATGTACATGTATAGCTCTGGGTTTGACCAGTGACTCATAATTCTTTATAGCATTTCTTTATAGTATCACTGTGGAATGACCACAAAATAGGTTTTCATCAAAGAAGCAAGCAACAAATATGAATCTCATCTTTTTACTGCAAAAGAAAATAACACAGAAAACTGTCCACAGAAGAGGGGCTTTCTCAAAATGTACAAATTTGACATGCCTTTCTGATTATTTGCAAAAAAGACCCTCGTATTCATAATTTTGCCAATATCAGGTACCTCCATGATTAATTCAGATGTCTCTTGCCTTCTTTTGTCCTAATTTAGGTCAATCCAATTCATACAGGTCCTATATCTCACTTACCATGTGACATCACTCAGGAGATGCTAATGAACGTTTGAAATTGACATGCGTTTCTGACTTTCTTTATAAAAGACATCCTTCTTGTCCACAGTTTTGTCATTTAAAGACATTTTCCCATGAAGCTAAAATTATTTCAGAAGTCACTTATGTCCTTTCCAATAAGCCAGTTCATAATTACAATTTGCGCATGTGCAGATAAAGGTCATTTGTACCGAGTACAATTGACCTTTATACGCTGATATTTTGTACACACTTCGATGCGGGCACCAGTATGATTTTACATGTTAAACAAGTAGCGTGTCTATCAAAACAAATGAGCATGCGTGTCGTACCATGAACTGATTATGAACTGGCTCATTATGACAGTCCTGATGCCATCCCTTACTTACCATGTGACATCACTCAGCTGATGGTAGTGAATGTTTGAAATGAGACCAAATGGAATGCTCTGCTGGGTGTCATACAGGAGCAGTGAGTCTTCTGTTGCCACGGCAAACACCATCCGATATGGCAAGCTGATGAGGAGTATAGAAAATAAAATAAATCAACAGTTCATTAGTACTCTGGATGGCATAATATACTCTGGCACTATGGCAAACAACTTGTAATACAACAAGCTACTGTAAGAGAAAAGATAAACAGGCAATAAACAAACAATGATGCACATGGAATCTTGTAATAAAACATCAAGAAACCATAGATGTATACCCAAATTAGCATTATTCCGAGAACCATTGCAATAATATGCTTTTCCAATGATTAACTTAAAAATGATTAAATGAAAAAAGTAGTCGAATTACTACACCTGGGTGGAGAAGAGCAATGTAGATAAAATGCCTCGCTCAAGGGCATAAGTGCCTTGCCGGAGTTTGAACCCACAACCTTTGCATTCCCAGTCAAGTGATTAAACCACTTGATACGGCACCTCTACCTTTGAAACACCTAAGTGACTAAATGCCTATTATCCAATAAAATTTTCAAGAGGATGAAAATGAAAAACTGTTCCTCACTCAAATAACTGTGTTGCTTGGTCCTTTGTCTCTGGTTCTGAGGGTGTGCTAGCTGATGTCTCTTTGACCTCTTTACTAGTATCTGATTTCTCTTTCCCTTCTTCCTTGGACTCCTGGGATGGTGCTCCACCATCTGTATCCATTTTTTCTAATGTGGGAAGAAATGAAATTACAAGCTATGCATTCAGTTTGGGCTAGTGTCAGCAAAGATTATTTTCATCTTCATTCTCATATGAACAGATGAAATCATTACTGAAAAGCCGGATGCCCGTATTCTTCAAAGGTGCCTAACTTCAAGCCCCTGCCTAAGTGCGTAGATTTAAAATTACGGAGAGCCTAATGTTACCAAATTTTAATACTACAAAATCATCATAGACTCCCTCTAGTTCTGGAACTAGATGCAAATACAAAAACCTCACGATAGAATTGATTTCTGATGCTAATTTCATGCCAGGAAATTATTTTGTTTCTTTATTTTTGTTACATAAACAGAGTAATTTATACAGGATTTAGCGGCCTAAGTTAAGCCTGGCTTAGCTTAGGCCACTTTCAAGAATAGAAACTGTCATGACATGTTGAAGACAGCACTTTTACAGCATGATACTTTTGCAAAAACTGCTAAAATATAGAGTTGTGAGTCCCTTATTGTGAAGAACTTTTGCAGATTCTGGAGCACTCGCGAAAATTCAGGAAAGATTCTTGCATGCCGTAGTTCTGGTTTTACAGTATATAATAGATGACACTCTTCTATTGGAGAATGGTGCAATAAATCTTTATTTTCTTATTACTGTAATAACAAAATCGATACCTACATCTACATTAAGCAATCAACCTTCACTCCTTAATAGAAACCATACAAGATCAACAGAAAATTGTCATTATGCAGTGTATACGGGTACAAGGAGAACTAACCTGCCATTTATGGCCAAAGCCAACAGAATCTTTCACCTTCATAGCTCCATAATAACTTTGCATTCAATTGGGATTACCATCAAATGTTGGGGAAATTATTATTTCACAAATGTCATAATGTATAGTACATTGAAACTACATGTATCATCATTGTCATTCATATAATTGGAGTTTGATTGTGAGTACATGTATTGACTGAGTATTTATTAGGAACACAAGTCAAGTTTTAAATATTGAGTAAAAATTACTTTCACATTTCCATCCAAACATGAAGCCTGTCACACTTTTAATCAAACAAAAATATTTGGGCCAAACTACCTTCAAAAATTTCCAAAAATTAATGACTTTAAAAAATGAAATCAACCTTCTTTTTCCTCTGCTTTCTTCTCTGTCTTCTCTGATTTCTTTCTTGGTGTTGCTGTGGTGGAATCAGTCGTTGCCTCACTTGATTCTTGTCTGAGTTCAAACAAGATGGGGCAACACCTTACAGCAATGGTGGCCTTGGTAGGACATGGCAAGTGTAGAACCGGTCTAAAGGATGGAAACAAGATCTCAGCTATCAAAATAATGAATCTGATTAGAATAAAATCTGTGTCTTGACAACTACCTTCTGGGACTACCATCCTGACAATCATCTTTAAGACCAATACCCATCTTGGATGGGTGGCACTGACAATAAATTGCATTTATCATCTGAGTTGTAGTTATAGAGCCAGGAACTGTCCTAGAGGGTAGTTGTCCAGTTAACCCATTGCCTATGGGAACCAGTTGGTCCCTGTGTTAAGACTATGGGGATGAGAGAATTCAGAAGCCAATGGGTTACAAGGGGATCCTGTAGGGGATGGCAGATCCTTGGGATGGCTTTTTAAGGAGAACTGTAAAACATATTGTCTGCAATCTTCCGAAATTGATTTTTCTAGTGGTCTTCGACAGCACAGATGCACACAACAAGACAAACGCAAATACGAATCAACACTGGTCTACCTAAGTTACAATCCATGACAGTGTCAGGGTAGAAAATATATTTTTTATCAAGGATTGCTGTTGAACCCAACTGGATTTGATTATTATGTTAAGAAACACATTTTTATGGGACATATAAAAACTTACAACACACAGTTTAGTGGCTCGAGTCTCTCAGCAGGGTACCCCCATCTGAATCGAATTGAATCTATTTTATTCCCTGATAAGTATGGACTTACTTTGAAAACGATGAGGAAGAGAATACATATGTTGTGTTGAGGACACTGTCTCCCAATTCTAGGATGCCTGCAGGAACAATGAGCAGCTCTCCATCCGGACTGAAGGTGAGCCGTCTGAAGAATGACTTCATGGTATCATCATGGAACATTCGATACTGCTTGGTCATACCCTGTAAACAAAAATTCAAGTTAAAAGAAAAGAACAATATACAGTACAGTATGATTACTAAGTGTATTGAAACACTTTTTGTCATCTTGGAAGACATTGATGATTTTATTTCTAGTTAGGCAGTCATCAAATCTAACACAGAAAGCATAGCTCGAAGACAAAAATATTTTCTTGTTAGTATTGGGGTTCAGTTTATATATTTCTGGTACATGGTAATAAGAAATTAATTCTTGCTTCTATCATATTGTAAGGGTTCCCTGTTCCCTTTTATTTAAGCTACAAATGTGTTGTCCTAATAAAGACTTAGCTCCAGAATTCTTGGATTCAAATTCATTGAATGTGCATGTTATAAAAACGAACAAGTTATCAACAAGAACAGGACAATATTCTTGTACAGAGATGTCGGGAGAAGTTCCCTATGGCGACTCACCTCTCCATTATTACCCGTTGCAGCCATTGTAAGCTTGTTGACATGATGAATGCATCGGTTGTTTGCCAGATTATATACTCTCAAAGATCTGTGGTTTGTTAAATTGATAAGGTTGATTCACATCAGTATCAAAAATCAGGGCCCCTGTTTCAAAACTTCTTATCAGGAACAAATGGCACATTTCTATGACAAATTTGTTCTCAGCCAATCAGATTGAAGGATTTCAGTAGCTTATAACAGTTATTGCAACTTGTTATTGATAACAAGTTTTATGAAACAGAGTCCTAGATTTACTAATACATTCGTGATATATTGCTGCAACGATGAATAAATAACTTGAAATGTGTTTTGATGCATGGATAGATTGATTTCCAACATTCATTGAAATCAATGTTGCAAATGACACCTGATAGACAAAGCATATTCCTCCTAAATACTGCATGTGATATGATATGATTGTTAGATCTCTACTCAGTTATCATATTCAATAAAAATTGGTGCTGGTCCCAAATTGAAAAGGGTACTGACAGCCTTTGCCACAAGGTTAAATCATTTCTTTAATCCTTGTATATATTTGTGGCAAATAAATGTAGAAATATAACTAGTACCATCACCATTAACCACAGTCACATATTTCAAATAATTTTCATAAGGTATTGAGATATATATTTCTACCTATCACAGCTAATTGAAGCACAAAATCTATCCTTGGGATCCCAAGCTACTCCTTGAACAAAACTCCTATGATCCTTCAACAGGAACAGCTTCTCTCCTGAATGACATGAAAGATAAAAATAGAAAAACATTCAGTGTGGAAATCACTTTACTGTTGAACAAGTTACTGGGTAGTATTTGAGATGTTTTTATAAGCAGCAAACTTAATGTGGTAGTTGGTAGTAGATACGCATTCTAATTCTCACAAAATGGAAATTCCACAGCAGCATTATATAAAGTTATCAAAGTGACATTTTGGAGATGTTGTTGGCCAACACTATATTTCACAGAGAAAGTATATGACAAAATATGGCTTCTCACCACCAAAAAGCACAGAACATCATAAACTTGTTTCTTCTGATCAGTGGGTAAGACACCATCTATATGATTGTGGTCAGCAGACTGACTAATATGGTATATGGTTCAAATCTCTGTCATGACATCGATGTCCTTAAGAAGACATAAAACTAAATTTGATACTCTTGACCCAGGTGAAGAAGAAATGTTTGAGCACCTCTAAATGGTAGCTCAGCCAATAGGATACCTTGTACTACAACAGGGATGCCACTTACAATTGATATGAAAGCCTGAAAATCATCTAGAAAGCTATTTTGTACCAAAAAAAAAAGTGTTTTCTATGGCCTGAAAATAAGTTGCTTGGGCCTGAATTCAGGTTTTTGCCTGAAAAGTGGCATCCCTGTACAAGTGGTAGAGTATATTTTGTATAGTGGCTGTTAATATAATGCATCAATGATCTATTATTATCCTCTTACCTTTCTGTATATCCCAGATGATAGCACTGTTGTCCACCGATCCTGAGATCATTCTTAACCCATCAGATGACCAGGACATGTCATAGACATCCTCCAGATGACCCCTGTCAAGGAAAAAAAAAGAAGTTATATCACATACTGTATAAGCAATAAATTTTGCGGCCATAAATTTTCACGAATAGGACTAACCAGACTATTTCGCGCGAGTGGTTGATTTCGCGGTTGGAAAATTCTCAAATGTACAAACAGCGGTGATGATGTACTTTTGCAAAGTGAAGTAGTGAATTTCTGACCAGGAGACAACAAATTCATCCGATTTCTTATGTTGGCAATATTTTGGCGTGTTGTTAAATTCGCGACCCACTCGCGAAATTCGCGAAAATAAAACCCCTGCGAAATATATGGCGTACAGTGTTATAGCTACGGTGGTCGGCGGTGGACGGGCCCGTCCAGCACGGGGGATTTCCGTCCACCACTCCGGGTGAAAAACACTGCTTCCGACCGGCACTAATTTCACATAAGAAACTGCATTAAACGTAACTGTTTGTGAAGAAACGTGGTACTTACATTCGTATTTCCATCTTTAATCGTGTTTTATTTGCAATTTTACGAGAATCATGCTTTCAATTTGACAATAAATGATTATTTACTAAAGATTTGCCGAGTTTTATTGTCTTTTGTTACGCACTATACTGTACTACGGTCCGTAATTTGCACGTACACACAGATATCATGTTTTACGTAGCGTATACCGGAAGCTGCTGTTCTAACAGCTGTACTGTCGCCATACCATCGATCTCTTTGGAACGACTTGTTGCTTGTCAAGTCAGTGAAATTTGAACCACCACTAAAAAGTTCCTAGCTATAACACTGATGGCGTATACAGTACCCTAAATGATTCACCATCTACTTTGGTGACATTTTCTCTGGTCCTAATTTTGTCAACGATGTAAGGTTACAGATTCGGTACGAAGCAAGTTTTAGGTTTTGTTTTAGGATTAGGTTGTTCAAATAGACTGACAATGTCAGTATCATTCGAACCCTCAGATATCTTGTCAGAATGCCCTTGAGACAGACATGTAGGACTCGTGAGAAAAACCTATATTTCCAATACGTAATTGCCTAGAAACCGAAATTTGCTTCATCATAACACCTGTAAAAACGAATATCAATTAATCCTGATTTGTCTTACCTGAGTGTCTTGAGTGTGGCCCAGGTTTCCTTGCAATCTTCATCTTCCTTGCCAAATACTGGAGCTACATTCCCAACCTCCTGTAGCTTCCACAGGATCACTAACCCATCTGGGAGAAAAAAAATGGGAAAACATGATATCACTTAGACAAACCTTATTCTATTATCATATTTCACTTCGTACAGAAAAGGGTGAAGAGTGTAAAAAACCATATTGAGGGGATCTTCTACAAAAATGTATCATTAGAAAGAAAAAGAGAGAGGGAGAGAAGTAATGAGGGAGAAAGAAAGAGAGAGAGAGAGAGAGAGACAGAGAGAGAGAGAGAGAGAATAAAACAAACAATATCAAGCTCCAACATCAATACTGAATGTTGATATATCAGTCAGACTTTGATTTCTTTTTTCTTGTAATGTAGAAGAGGAAATTGATCATGAAAGAAAAGAAGAATTACAATATTATACTAGTAGATGTAGCAGATGAAAAAAAAAAAAAAAAACCAAATAAAACTTGAGATTATCTGAACATCTTACCATCTGCCCCAGATGCTAGAATTTCTCCATCTGGTGAGAACCTGACCACATTAACAGCCTTAGTATGACGGGAGAGACTGGCAGCGAAAGTGGGTTGGGCCTTGCCATCATTATCGACAGTTACATACCATATCTATCAATTCAATGTAAAAAACAAAATTCACAGATTATGTGAATCAAATGCACATTTTCTATGGCAACAAATTTGGAAAATTGAAAAGTATTAAAAATACTGCATATCCATTTCCAAAATTTCAATACATGTTTCATTAAAAAAAGAAAAGATTGAATACATGAATAAAAGTACTAAATTTCTATTGACAAAGAAGTTCTTGAAAGGGATTACAAACGTATTACCTCCTTATGAAAATTTGCAAGCAATGTTTTTCTTTAAATTGGGGGAAGAAGAAGACCTGCAAAATCACAATTTTATTAAATTTGCTTTTCATTTACCAAAACTGCAGGCTCTATAAAATATTGAAATCAAATAAAAGTCCTAAATGGAACCAATAAGAGGTCTTTTTGGAAGCTGAACAATACTAACAATTTCAAATTTTGTAAATTTGGCTTAACTTTAGAATACCTAATCAACAGGTTTTATATACATGGACATCCAATGCATACATGTAGGGTTAAATTTAGAGTTAGAGTTAGATTTAGGGTTAGGGTTAGGTACGAAACCTAAGTCTTTGGATTTAGCTTCACTGGTGAAGTGTTCGTCAACCAACTGACATACATGTATGGTCAAATTTTGTGGTGGGGTTTTTGCTCCGTACATTTTTTCTTGGGTCTTGAAAGGAGATTTTATATTTTATACCTTAACATCGTGTCTGTACTAGCTGTTGCTATCCTGCATGTTTTATATTTTATACCTGAACATTGGTTGTCTGTACTAGCTGTTACTATCCTGCACGTTATATATCAATTCATACCTGAACATTTGTGTCTGTAGTCAGGGATGCCACTTAGAATTGATAAAAAAGTAGGAAAACTCATCTAGAGTGGGCCCTTTTGTAACATAAAAAGTGGTTTTCTATGGCTAAAAATATGTTGAAAAAGTAGGAATTCCTACTTTTGTCTAAACAGTTGCATCCCTGTGTACTAGTTGTTGCTATCCTGCATGTTTTATATTTTATAATTTATACCTGAACATTTGTGTCTGTACTAGCTGTTGCTATCCTGCATGTTGACCGTTTTCCAGGTTGAAAGTCAGCACTGTACACAGGATCACGTCCATGCCATGAGATCTCAGGAGTCTCCACCTTCATCTGATGGTCAAAAACAGAAAAAGAAAAAAGAAGAGCAGAGACACCAAGGTCAAAGACCAGCAATGCGTGAGATTTTCTGCGATCAGCACCAGGTAGGCAAGGAACTGTGCGCTGGTTTTTCTTACCTTGCATTACCTTGCATGTGTAGTCCTGATCACACCTGCCGATTTTTAAATGTTTTTCCTTTTTTTTTCATTCGATTTTTACAATTTTAGTAGAGCCTGCCTGGAAGGTAACCCCTTTAGCGAACAGTAGAGGCGCACAGCCGATATTGGAGACTGTTTCCTATTTGGGAGACTGTCTCTATTGTCAGAGACTTTTGTCAACATTTTGGGTAGCCTTCTAGCGTATTTGGGAGACAGTCTCCCATTTACTCCCAATTTTCTTTGCTTACATTTGCTGCAAAGGGATTACCTCGGCTCAAAATGAAAATGTGATAAGCAGATTCCTCATGAAAAATTACCCCTTTTGGCCGTCTACTTTAAAAATTCACCATCTACTTTTGTTGTCATAACATTTTTTGTTATGATCCACACACAAAACAAATCATCAATGAATTGGGCTCCTGACCTCAGTGAGGCAAACATTTGGCTGAGAGAAACTGCCTTGTTGTTGGTGGGTGTTTTTTGTTGTTGTCCTTTTGTAAGCTAAGTCTTCAATATGAGAGACATTCTCCATAATACTAAATAGGAAACAGTCTCCAATATTGGCCGTGCACCTCCAACATTACTGCTGGAGGTGGTTTGCATGGCTCACAGTCACAGGACCTAGGCTAGACACGCTATGACTATGTGGAAATGAATGGGTGATATTTAGAGCTAGATGTAGAGTCTAGGGGGTCGTTTCATCAAACCGTCATAACGACAAGATCAGCGACATCTCGACGCTGTCGCTCAACTTGTCCGCTAACTGTTTCACAAAGCCGTATTTGCGAAGATCAGCGACAACTTCCCTGACAAGTGACTTGTCGGTACTCCAAACCTGTCATATCTTTTTAGAACGCCATCACAAGCCAGCTTTTAGTTAGTCTATGGGCTGCGAAAAAAATGAAAAATGTAAGTTAAGAGAAAATTATTTCCTGATCTCCAAGCACATTTCTTTATCATTCTTTTCATCAAATAGTTTTACTTATGTTTTTATTATAATATTTTACAGACGAACAACATGTTCTTATGACCTCTTGACCCTCCAACAAGTAAATGAAATTAATATTTAGAATACCCACATCGGTTTACCATAGAAAAGGTGTCTAAAACGGAACAGTCTGTATATACAGACCAATTTAAACGACGACAATTTATCATGTATGTATTTTCCCTATATTTTTCCCTTTTCACGCAATCCTTTGATATAAATAATATTAAATGTATTTTTTTATAACTGAATATTAAGAATTGGGTCATAAAGTATCTAAATTCAATCATTTTCTCTAAAGTTTACACGATTTGGGTCTTCTTTCCATAATTAGTCAATTACGGTATCCTCTTATTTACAAATCTAGATTCGTACATCGCAAAAGCATCCTCGAGTTTTCTCAATTTTATAAATTCTAAGATGCCATAAGTAACACATCTTTTCATGAAAACGGGATGTTTGTATCATCAGTATTAATTTTCGCTGCCATTTTTGACATTTTAGAACAGTTTGGGGGAAAACTGAGCCTCTAAGTCTGTTTGGGTAATTGACGATAAATCCAATGGACTGTGATATAGACTATGTTTTTTAACCGCTGAGTATCGATATCATTGAGTTGTCGTTTATCATGGCTTCGTGAAACAGTTTGTCTAGTCCATGACATTTCCGTAGATCGCCGACAAAGTTATGACTGTCATGGAGTTGATTTGATGAAACGACCCCCTGATCTAGATCTAGATTTTTTTGGTGATATCCTGCTGTACAGCTCCATGGACCAGTACCAGATTGATAAGCCACAGGGCTCGTACAGCTAGTCATGATTAGTGTATTAGATCTTACTTTTATTTTTAATCTATGAGTACGGTATGACAATGATCAGTTTATCGTTAAATGTGATTTGGGAGCAATTTGTGAAAGATGAAATTTTATGATGGTGTGCCTACTTTTGTTTTGGCTCTACACTCTAGGGCAAGTTTTAAGCATTGCATTTCTAAGTAATACCATAATCAGATAATTGAACTTGATCCGGAGCAGAGTCCTCATCCCATGTCTTCATCGAAGTGCCGCGCAGCTCAGCCTAGTATGAGCTGCATGCATGCAGCTGCCTCCCGGCCTTGGACCGGAGGGGTCCGGGGGAAACACTTCATTCAATTTTGATATCGAGTAAAAATGATCAAATTCACGTTCAAATCACAATCAGACTGTGTCATAAATTCACCAAGAATGTTTCATAATATTCATCAGTAACTAATATTCAATATCCATCATCCTCAAATCAGAAATCAGTCATATTTCTTTATATGCTCACCGTATTTTTATTGAGGTAGTGGCTCCGGATTGTATTGAAAATTCCTCAAAAGTTCCCGCGAAATACAATAATTAAAACAAGAGAGGGCAGTAAAAGTATTATCTAGTCTTTTATATCAGGCATATTATGACAATAAAAAGATTACAAAATACATGCTGGACTGACGTGGGATAGGATGTTCTCTAAATCATTCACATTTATATCACTATAAATAAATATGGAAAATGCATTTATCTACATATGACTGTACTGGGCATTGGATCTCCGTTGAAAAATTAATTTGTACAAAATTATCAACGTGACTAACTGGACTAATTTGATTAGACTACATGCATAGTCCTTCGGTATACGGTGCAACTTCCGGTACAGAAAATGCAAATGAATGAATGAATGAACTACGAGAAAATTCTACACAAAATTTTCTCCGACATTAATTCCTGTGAGGACTGCGGGTATATTTTAACTTTTTAGTGAGAAAAAATTCAGATACAAAGAATCATAATGTCTGTTGCCAATCCAGAGAAACTTCAGTGTTACAACAAGGGATGTGGACGCATTTATTCGCCGGAGGAAGACGGCGAAGGTGAGATAATTATTGCACGCGCACGGCTTCAGCGAGATGTGTGAGCGGCAATAACCGTTCTGTCATGCCGACCCTAGCCCGGTGGCAAGACATGAGTTGTGTAGGGGCATGGTCCTGTGCTGCAGCGCGAGTCTTGTCGAATGTTGTTGTTGTTGTGATGTTGTTTTTGGTTTATTGGCGCTTATCATTCAACAAGAGTGAATGTGTCCGACTAGAGTCTAGACTTACCGCAAGTTTGATTTGCAGTGTGAAACTTGATTGAACAGGTAAATATGAAATGACAAAAACAGTTAAAAAATAAATGGATGTCTTTATTCCATGAAAGAGAGAGAGAGAGAGAGAGAGGGAGAGAGGGGGGGGGGGGGGGGGGGGAGGGAGGGTCCGGAGACAAGAAATACGAGAAGAAGAAGAAGAAGAAGAAGAAGAAGAAGACATTAGAAGAAGAAGAAGAAGAAGAAGAAGAAGAAGAAGAAGAAGAAGAAGAAGAAGAAGAAGAAGAAGAAGAAGAAGAAGAAGAAGAAGAAGAAGAAGAAGAAGAAGAAGAAGAAGAAGAAGAAGAAGAAGAAGAAGAAGAAGAAGAAGAAGAAGAAGAAGAAGAAGAGGAGGAGAAAGAATAAGAAAAATAGGAGAGAAGAGAAGAGAAGAGGAGGAGGAGAATTACAAAAGCTTTGTTTAACTCTGTTTAATAGTGCATAATACATTGGTGTTTGTTGAGAGAATAAACTATTTTTTAGTATTCTCAGATTGTTCCTATACTCTCTTCACTGAGAATTTTAATCATCAATGGAGAAAAAATATTAAATATTGTTTTGTTGTACAATTATCCAATTTCCACACATTCTTTAGGACAAATTAGGCTTGAAAAAAGACCCCCTCAAAAAAAGAAACTTTGATAACTGTTACTGTTAGGTATGGCCGTCAACTATCATATGCATAGGGAGGAGTTAAGATGGGAACAGGAACTACATGTATGATGTAGAAGCAATTTTAAAAGGGAAATGTTGAACATTTGCATGGAGAAGAGAAATTAGAAAGATGGAATACTGGCTATGTATAACCTACATGTACATAATGTCGGGCAAACTCGGCACTACCGGAAAAGTGAGGCCGGACCCGGCTTAAAAATTCCGAAGGGTTTAAATCGATCATGAAATACTAGCATGTAAGGTTTTGTTGCGATTGCTATCTAAGAATACATTTATTGACTATTCTTTTTCATAGAATTGTATTTAATACTCACTTTGAAGATAATCTTGCAATTTTCTTGAGCTAACTTGATATAAAAGTGACATTTTTGACAGTTTAATTACATGACACAGCTCGTAATCGCCGTGTGTAGCATACACTGTCTTTGGTACGGTATTCGGAGTGATGAGTCGGACACACATTTTGGAAAACTGCAAATTACTGCAAAACTCAGTAAATTTTTTTATCCATCATGAATTTTGTCAATAAAGTCAATGAGTTGTTAGTTTCAGTATGTTTCAGACATGATTATTATACAGAATTTTGCAGTAATTCCTTCGTCAAAATATGTCTCCAGATATGAGTCCGAGTACCAAACACACTAACACAGTCACTGAATCAGTGAATGCAACGCACAGCGATTGCGAAAGCGAGCTGTGAATTGTGATTAAACTGCCTAAAATATCACTTCAATATGATATTAGCTCAAGAAAATTGCAAGATTATCTTCAAAGTAAGTATTTCATAGTAATTCTATAAAAAGAATGGTTAAAAAACGTATTCTCAGCTAGTATTAAAGGTAGAAGATAGTTTTGGGAAGCTCTCAAAAACTTTTCGTGAGATTTCTTTGATTTTACTTAATAAACAGCACGGTACTAACATAACTAAGATGCTGTGAAGTTTTTTCCTCCTCAAGTGAAATATTTATCGAATGAGAGGTGAAAAGTAATAAAAATCCCTGGCCCAAAAAAGAGGGGATGTAAATTCAAACAACGGCCACACACATTACGCACATAGGGATTGCTGTGTGTTATAGAATACGCTGCACACAGTGCGAAGCGCTGGGTTTATTGTGCGGGGAACCTTCGGGTGGATATGGTCTTAGCGTGAGGCAGTGAAAAGCCGTTACCAAGCGTTTCTTACAGATATTTACGCTAAAATTTGTTCGAAATCGTGAATGGAATGTTAAATAATCTCGTACATGTGTCTTATGATAAAAGGAGAATAGTATGTGACTATGTTAGATAAGTTTCTTGCCAGCCTTGTTTTTGCTACCGAGACTGTCTGTGAGCTTTAAGTGATCAAAACGAAACCTTACGGATTGGTATTTCATGATCGATTCTACCTGTCTGGGCTAACTCTGCCTCACATTTCTGGTAGGGCCGACTTCGCCCTAGTGCCGAGTTAGCCCGGATTTGATCATTCCATCAATCTTGATACTTTGTAAAATAAATAGACCTACATCATCTATCTACATGTTGATAATGAAATAAAATGAGTCTTGAATTCTTGATTTGTACAGATTGCTGCGTTCATCACCCAGGAGCTCCTGTATTCCACGATGCCTTGAAAGGATGGTCTTGCTGTAAGAAAAGGACCACAGATTTCACTGAATTCCTCAATATACTGGTATGTTAACCCAATTACTACTTACATGTAATTCTCCTATTCCCATAGGCTTAATACAGGTGACCGCCCATTTCATGTAGGCGGTGGGCTTTGTGTTCGCCTGATTAATTAGCATATTCCAAGTATACGTTGAAAATCTTTCATAATGCCGTTATTATTGAACCCAGAGACAGCAGTTAGGACCTTTCAATTTCTAAAATGTTTGTTACCCCTTTCAGGACAGGAATTATGTAAAGGCAAAATTGATCACATTTTGTTCTTCAAATTGGCAACAATAATATTTTTCCTTTAGTGCTACAATGTACATGGTTCTAATAAGGTGTAATGCTTTTGAAAACAATATACATAGTTAAAGAAAATTATCGAAGAGTTGAACGAAATGCCAATTTTGATGAAAACAATGTGTTGCCAATTTAGGGATTTTAAAGCTTATTCTTGTTTTAAAAATTCCTGGCATCTCTTGCTCTTTCTACTCATGCATCTGGTATATATTTTTAGAGCTCTGAATCATAAGTTATTGAGGTAAACCACAAAATGTGGTCAATTGTCTCGAATGGGTTAAGAGAAGGGCAGATTTGTTAGCTCTGTGTTAAACGATGAATGCCCTTCTGGCTCTCAGCAGAGGGTATATTGTAGCCAGTTTGTTATTCTGGGGAGCGTTTCATCAAGCGTTTTGTCAGTGATTTTTACCGACAAATTTGCTCTCAGCCAATCAGATGCAAGGATTTCAGTAGCTTATAAAATCACTGACAAAACGCTTGATGAAACGCTCCCCTGTTCTAAGAAAATGATATTTTGTGTTTCCTCGTTTACACTTTAAAGATTCTATGTATGGAATGAAATTCTCAGTCTACATCGCTGTCCGTATTATTCTTCACAGTTAGAAGGTGGTGAGTGCCCTGTGCATATCAGGCATCATTTTGCCAATGTATGTAGGACTGCATCAGCACCTGACACAGTCTTTTTCATGCCATGTAAGAGGGACATCATACAAAAATTGGATGCAAAATGAACAGTGCAAATATTGCATTCACGTGCTGGTGCATGTACAAATTGCATTCATGAGCTTGATTAATGATGGTAATTGAAATGATACCTCACGTGCAATTAATAGTCACTATCGTGATCAGGGGAAGACATTCCCCCTCAGTTGTCATGTTGAGTCATGTTATTATTTATTCATGTGTATTTCTTTTCTTGATAAGGGATGTGCAAAGTCAAGGCATAATCCAGTGAAACCAGTTGAAGAACCTAAGCCACTATCATCAGCAAACACAGATGATATTGTACCCAAGGTAAGTAGCAGATCCAGATGCAAGTTATATCCCTCCTTGGGGATGGGGGGGGGGGGGGCATGGGTTAGGAACTTGTTTTCTGCAAAGTAAGACTGCCATATAAGAACCAACGTTTATACTCTATGACATACAAAGAATTTATTTAAAAAAATCCTTTTTCTCATTTGCGCAAGTTGGTAATCTGGGGTTGGGAGGGGGTGGACCGTAGATGGTTTAAAAAAATATTTTTTAAAGATTGCCAATTTACATATTGTGCCAATATACAAAGCATTCAAAAACTCTTCCACAAGTTGACATTCTGATAACTGTGTCTGAAAAGAGTCCAGTTCATTTCATACTGTTTTGAGATTCAATTGAAATTCGACATGATCGTGTTATTTGAGCCAACAAGTTAATAGGAAGGGAAGTATTGAAAGAGAACATTAAATATATTTGTCAAAATTGAAAGCGTATATATCAAAAGAAAAAAATCACTGTTTTACATGTACTTTCTAAATTCAAGTAGTAAATGGAAATTTCTGAAAAGGAGTGATATACAATGTAGCCTTCCCATGTGATCCCTTTGTGGACAGAAAAGTGACATTTTTTGCATGATTTTTCCTTTACTGGTAAATGCTGTTCTGTAGTTCATACCATAGTTTATTTTTTGATGATCAGTCATCATCATTATCATCAGTATATGGAAGTAAGAGGTAGTCTTGTTGAAACTTCCAGTCGTTCCTTCGAATGGTACACGTTTTAACCTACACTATAAATAGTGAGCATGTATGCATGGTGGATGGACATTTATGGAAGAATTTGGTGTTTAGAGGACCAGTGTTTGTCCAAACAATATTTGAATGAGTCTAGTGAAGATGCTGAGACGACAGATGAAGGAAGACTATTCCAAATCTCAACCACTCTCTGACTAAAGCTATTCCTTCCTAGAGCTGTGTAACTTCTGCTCTTGTACAGCTTCTGGTGGTGTCCTCTGGCAGCTTCATGAGCAGCAGAAGTAAAGAAAATATTGTAGTCAAGAGTTAACATGTCCATTCATGATCATCTCTCTTTCTTCTATAGTCCATGGAGTATATACCATTAATAGTTAGTAGGGGTACTTATACCATCAAAGTCACTGTCAAATTATGTTTATTCTGTATGTATATATGCTTGGTGATATAGTAATCAATCGTGAATTTTGAGTCATCATTTTATAGTGTTTTTATTATTCATGTTTGATATTTTATAGGTTGCAGTAGAACCTCCACGCCAGCCAATACAAAATTGTGTGCCAGAAGAAAGACCAAGGTATTTGGTATATGTTCACTAGAACCATACTGATTAATAGTAGTGACCTTTTTCACATGGATACAGATAATGGCCTGTTAATCCAGGCTTAAACTCCGCCTAAGTGCGTAGATTTAGTCCACAAAATTATGGAGTGCCATATGTCACCCTCCTTTCATTCTTAAATCCCCATAGTTCTGTAACTTAGTGCAAATACAGAAACATGTCTAGATGGAATTGATTTCTGATGCTCATTTCATGCCCAAATATAATTTTGTTTCTTTATTTTATTGTTCATGAATATAATAAATTATACAAGTGGCCTAAGTTAAGGCTGCTCTCGAGAATAAGGGCCAATGCTTTTAAGATGATCCTCCCACACCCCCCCCCCCCAAAAAAAAAGAAGAAAAGAAAACTAAACAAAACCCAGCAACATTATCTTGTTGGCAACCTACATTTACATCTCTACTTATCCAGCTACGTATCCACTCTAATCATACAATACACTTCATAATGCCTTTTAGAAATAGTGCTATGGGATTTTAAATGCAATATTTGGCAGTATATTATGGAAAGTTCCTTATATACATGATCACTAATATATTTTCCTGTTTGACTAATTTACCAATATGCCAAGAAATGTAGTAGTGCAAAAATTTAACCCACTGTTTTTCTATTGTGCATATTATAAAAGTTATTTTCGTTTGTTTTGATTGTTTTTACAGCACAGATGAACCAATGATCAAGCTACCTCTATCTGTCGATCCATCATTAAAAGCAGCTCTAGAACGAATGTCATTAAATGCCCAAACACAGCAAGGTTGGTATTCTGTAAGATAATGTGTGCCATATGGACTAAATATGGGCCGACTCATCTACCTGATCAGTTGCTTGACCTGTGATGATTGATGAGCTGAAAGCAAACCTGTCATTTCATATTTTAGGAGCCGACAATTGGTTTTCCAATATTTGCTTCAGTGACATATGCTCCAGGCTTTATTTTGTTAAAGGTATAGGGATAGCAAGTGGGTTTTATGTTGGCTTTAGGGTTAAGTTTGGGTTTAGGGTCAATGTTAAGGTTCAGGTTTGAAGTTAGGAATTTGTAGGCCTACATGTATGTGTTGATAGGAATCGTCAGAGGTTTAACAGTTTGGCATACTCCTTGGTCACGTGCAATTGGAAGGGGGTCAGTATCGAATGTATTGTGTATTCTGCCAAAAAGAAGCCACTCACTGCAGCAATGATGATGTAAAGAGAGGAGAGAGGGAGGATAAGAGAGGAAGGGACAAGTGAGAGAATGATGGAGAGAGGGAGTCAAGTTAGCCCAACACTCATAATGGAGGGTTTGTTAACACTTGGAGTTGGAGTTGCTTTACAACATTAGAAGAAGTCATCAGGGCCACTAACTTTTTGTTTACAATCTTTCTATCTCTGAGGATAGTCAAAGAGTACTGACATGAACTTGAAGTTTACACAATTTGACATAAGTTACATAGACAATTTTAAGTGTTATTGGATTTTATCTTATTTTAAGATACAGATCTAAGATTTTCATAAATTTATGTAACGTAAGTAACTTATAATTCTTAACAGTTTTGATTCCTGTTACTCCTCCAGATACGACTCAGGGTGATGGAGAAATTAAGAAGGGAACAGTGTGCAAGAACAAGGGCTGTCGGATGGTAAGTCATCCCCAGAATTAAAGGAAAAGTCCACCCTGATTTCAAGTTTATCCATGTAAAATAAGAAAAATTGAAGAAATAGATTTGTAAAATTTTGAGAAAATCCAATTAAAGATAAGAAAGTTGTGAATATTTGCAACACTTGTGAAGACACATTTGGCATCTCTATTTCCATTTGTAGTTACTCTCCATTTTTTTTAGAAAAAAAAAAAATTATACATGTATTTTCTCCAAAGAAAATATATTTCAGAATAATTTACACTTGAGTTGATGGAGGTGCTCTATGAATAGTTTTTGTTTCCCCTTTTGAGTAGAATACTTTCAACTGTACATCATGGAATGCAGTTCTTGTGCATCCATAAGTAAAGCTTACATAAATTTTCATGAGCACTGCACATATTGAATATTTATCTCTTTGGATCTCACAACTTGGTACAAATGACCTTTATAAATACTTGTGAATAGACTGTTATAATTCCGAGCGCATTTGTGTTTCTGTCTTATTACAGCCGTATGAAGGTGAGATCAGTATGTCAGATCGATGCAGACATCATCCAGGTGATGCTATATTCCATGAAGGGTAAGTCAGCCTCTCATTCTTTAGTTCTAGTCTAAATCTTTAGGTGGCATAGTGACTTAATTTGAAGGGAACTAAGGGGACCAATAACGAGAAAGAAAAGTAGTCATTTGTTTATCATTAAAAGACAAAAAAATCATCTCCAAAAAATATCGGAGACACTCAGATGGTTAAGAATTAACAGCATATGTGGAAAATGTGATTTCATATCAAAGTCTGTGCGAAAGTTAACTTCATTGCGTGTTGGTCCATTTTACAGTTTTCGTATGATTTCAAATTTGAGAAGTTTGTAATAATGATTCTTTTGTGGCCTTGATTATTCATCTCATATCATTTAAAAAATCAATCACAATTCTGTAATCATGTCCATTTATTTTCCGTAAATATTTAGTTTCCTTGTTAAATGATATTCAAAATAGTGTTTATTGGGAAATACATGTAGTTCACACAAAATCCCTTATATGATTAGTGTTTGCTGGAAGAATTAATAGGGTAGTCGGAAAGGGGGGTTCCCGTGCACCATCGAGATACATTTTTTTAACCAACCTTTTTTATAATGCCTGAAGTATCTAGTTAATGAATTTTGATGTTAAACTGAAGTTCAAATAAATCAATGTATTCACTGAAGATTTTGTTATCACCAACTCATACTTTTTTGCTTTCTCTTCTCTCTCCTGTCAATAACCTCTCTTCATTTGTTCCGGCCCCCTTCCTTTCTCCTGTCTGCTTCTTACTTTCCCTTTCCATATTTATCCTTTATCTTGCTTCCTCTCCCCAAACAGAATGAAGTATTGGTCATGCTGCAATCGGAAAACCTCTGACTTCAATAACTTTCTAAATCAGGAAGGCTGCACTTTCGGCAGCCATGTTTTTAAGTGTGCAGATAGTGAGGAGAAAAAGCTGGTCTCGTGCAGGTAAAAATGAGAAATACTGCTTGAAAAGATCAGGGCCCTGTTTCATCAAACTTGTTATCAGTAACAACTGCCATATTTCTATGACAAATTTCCTTTCAGCCAATCAGATGCAAGGATTTCAGTAGCTTATAACAGTTCTTGTAACTTGTTATTGATAACAAGCTTTATGAAACAGGGCCCAGGAATGGTATCCTTACTATAATTTGGCTAAGCTCAGATCTTGTCTGTCCTTCCGTTTGTTTGACGGCGCTTTTCTCGGCGATTTTGCACTCAATCGAGCTGGGTTTTTTTGTAAACGTGGTTATATTGTTCCCAGATTGTCATGAAAGGGGTTGTTTGTGGTATTTTGGTCGCATTATTCAAAAGGTTTTTACAATTCGTAAGTTTCTTTGGCAGGCCCCGAGTAAAGCTTCGAAGTTCCCAGTCCTTTCGACCTTTTTCGGCTCAGCGAAATTACATAGGCATACATTACACGTACGGTATGCTTAAGGCTATGCTGATGAATGAACCGTCGCGTTGCGCGTAGATCTACACTGCATGCACGCGGCCTTCATTCAGTGTGTTTCCGTCCAGTGAATCCATGGCATGGTTGTATATGTAATGTTAGACTTAATCTGAAAATTGTTCAACAGTCAGAAATTGCAGGCGCTAATGCACATCCCGCCTGAATCTAGAACTACAAGTACAACTAGCACCTGAATTTCAGTCACATCGGACATCGGGAACGGCTGTAAATATTTCGGCTTCGATGTCGATGTCGTCGATCTGACTCTCGATCTAGATTCGTCTTCGCAGTGTATCTGTAACATACAAATTCATAGTGCTTTGTTTTCACATAACATGCCATCTCATATATTCTGATGACACGTTTATATTTGACATGTGTTTTAGGACACTCTGTTGTATATATATGAATGTTTATTAAGAATATAGACATGAATATAACAGAGTAAAAATAGTTTATCGCTGAAACAACAAATACAGTGTATCTATAACAGACGTACAGAGTACTGTATACGCCATATATTTCGCGGGGGTTTTATTTTCGCGAATTTCACGCATCATGAGTGGGTCCCAAATTTAACAACACTCCAAAATATTGCCAACATTAGAAGTCGGTTGAATTTGTTGTCTCCTGGTCAGAAATTCACCACTTCGCTTTGCAAAAGTACATCATCACCGCTATTTGTAGATTTGAGAATTTTCCGACCGCGAATTCAACTACTCGCGAAATAGTCTGGTTAGTCCTACTTGCGAAAATTTATGGCCACGAAATTTATGGCTTATACAGTAGTTTCTTTTTACATTAATGATAACATGCCATCTCAAAATCATGATCTTTTCATCCGTATACTGTAGCATATCTTGCCTTTAGTTGACGTGTTTATATTTTGTACATTGTGCTTTACATTTCTATATAAAAAAAGACATAATCTAACATACACATGTCGATATTGTTATTTATTTGAATGAAACTGAATTTTGTATTCTAATAGCCCATATAACGTTTAAAAGATGCACGAGTTCCATAAGATATGCATTTTCAGTGCATGTTCTAACATTTTTATCAATTCCTTCAATGCATAACTACTTAACCTACCAGGAAAAAAATATATCAGAAACCTAAACATGCCAGTGGAAGCACTACACAAATCTTATCACTTTTCATCACAACAGCCCCCCCCCTCTCTCTCTCTCTCCTGTATTCTTTATAATTTCTATCTATCCCCCTGCATGTCTATTTTTTTCTCTCTCTCTCGCTGTCATTTTTCCCACTGTGGCTGTATCTCTCTCTCTCTCTCTCTCTCTTTCTCTCTATCATTTTCTGACTGTCTATGAGTCTCTCTCATTTTTCCCACCGGCTGTTTCACTGGCTGTTTCACTGGCTGTTTCACTGGCTGTTTCACTGGCTGTTTCTCCCTCTCTCTCTCATTTTTCCACTGTTTCTCTCTCTCTCTCTCTCTCTCATTTTCCCCAGGCAATGTTTCCCGCTGTATCCTTCTCTCTCTCTCTCTCTCTCTCTCGCTTCTTTCAACATTCCACTATACATGATTGAGCAACCTTTAATTGAAGAACTACAAACAAATGCAATCTGTTGTACATTGTAGGGTACATGTACTTACACATTTATTTTGGACTTAATACATGTAATGATAATATTTCTATATTACCATAATTTCCTCTTGACTGCTTACTAAATACACCATGTTACAATACATTTTGTTTTCCATTGTATACGGTTAGATTTTGATTTCACTCCGTAATGATATTCAAGTTCTCCCCCCCCCTCAATTTCATCAATAAACTACTTGCCTTTTACTGTGAATGGGTACCTGGGCTGTACACAGGAGAAGACCCCCCCCCCCCCCCCCCCAAGGTGCCACGGGTAATTTATGCTAGTTATGTTAAAGTGTACAAATCACCTGAAAAAATAATTTGTGTACAGCTAGAAAGTATAAAATCAACCTCAAAGAACTTTGTCTGGTATTCTAATAGGTCAACAGTTGACGAGTATGAAGGAACCGAACTCAGAGTTTGGTTCCGCGCGAGCCTTTACCTTCACCGCCTTTACCGTGTACGGGTGCATCGAGTAGTCTACTCACGAGTCGCTTTTACGCTTATAGAGAGTGTAATTAAAATTGCAATATCTCTTTATAGAATTAATATTTGACGCCCATATTTTGAATATAGTATAACAACATGCAACCTCTAACATACAGAGCAAAATCATTTTTGGTGATTGGTACCCTTTAAGTAATTTATCTTATATTTCACAGGAATGGTTATAAATGTCCCAACAAATTCAAATCGCAAATTCCCATTGATGTTCGTGCAGATGTCTTCAGCATATGCATCCATATTCATGCAAACAAGCAACCATTGTCGCTTCATTTTAGATTTGTTATGATACTTCAAATATATGTCGCTACAATAAAAGATAAAATATATTTCTGAATACCACCCTGCCTAAAATTATGGGGGTGTGATAATTTTCAAATGAAAAATTGCGATGAGCGCTTCAAATGTTATCAATAAGTTTATGATCATTCTTATATATGTACACGCTGAATTTGCCCGTTAATTTCTGTTTGTACTTTGTTCAAAGTGTATGCTACTGAAAAAGAAATAAGAAATGAAAAGTAAGAATGTCCTCTGGATTGTATTAGATTGACTCTGTGCTATAAAAATAATCAGTGTAAGAGTAAATTTTACTCACCATCCTCTTCTTCATGAAAACTGTCTTGCATTTTTTTTTCAGGCATGACTGGCATCAAACGGGTAAAGTGGCGGTTTTATCAGTCTATTGTAAGAAGGCAGACCCAAGTGTTACAGTGGTGCAAGCTAACCAGGTTTCTCTGGATATCCAGATCTCATTCAACCAAGGGAAAAGTGAATTCAGGAAAACAATCAAACTAGAAGGGGTAAGAATCAGAGAGAGAGAGAGGGAGAGAGGGAGAGAGAGAAAGGGGATGGGATATCAAGGAGAAGAGAGGTTGATGAAAATGCTACATTGGCATGAACTAACCAAGTTTCTCTAGATATCCAGGGGTGTGTTTCATAAAGCTGTTCTTAAAGTTACGCATGACTTTACGAACGACTTGAATATGAAGTGCCAGATAGGATGCCCAAAGTTTTTCCTGATGTTTTTAACAAAGTGTGACTGTATTTCCAATAACCCCAATTAAATCATGGCAAAAAATATACTTTGCATTAAAAATGTTTGCTATAATAAGAATGTTAATCTACATCTACACAGTTCAACTTAAGTTGATGCAGTAAAAAGTGATTGAGCATCCCATTTGGCTTGTCATATTCAAGTCATTCGTAAAGTCATGCGTAACTTTATGAACAGCTTTTATATATGAAACACCCCCCAGATCTCATTTGATCAAGGGAAGGATGAATTCAGGAAAACAATCAGCCAGAAGGGGTAAGACTGGAGAGAGGGATAGAAAGGAGAGGAGAGATTAGATAACGTGGTTGGATAGAAGGGCAGAAAAGAGGGAGGGAAGGGGAGACAAAATGGAAGGAGAATGAATTCAGGGAAACATACTTGAAAGGGTAAGAATAAAGAGAGAGAGAGACAGAGAGAGAGGGAGAGAAAGGAGAGGAGAGATTAGATGATGTGGTTGGATAGAAGGGCAGAAAAGAGGGAGGGAAGGGGAGACAAAATGGAAGGAGAATGAATTCAGGGAAACATACTTGAAAGGGTAAGAATAAAGAGAGAGAGAGACAGAGAGAGAGGGAGAGAAAGGAGAGGAGAGATTAGATGATGTGGTTGGATAGAAGGGCAGAAAAGAGGGAGGGAAGGGGAGACAAAATGGAAGGAGAATGAATTCAGTGAAACATACTTGAAAGGGTAAGAATAAAGAGAGAGAGAGACAGAGAGAGAGGGAGAGAAAGGAGAGGAGAGATTAGATGATGTGGTTGGATAGAAGGGCAGAAAAGAGGGAGGGAAGGGGAGACAAAATGGAAGGAGAATGGATTCAGGGAAACATACTTGAAAGGGTAAGAATAAAGAGAGAGAGAGAGACAGAGAGAGAGGGAGAGAAAGGAGAGGAGAGATTAGATAACGTGGTTGGATAGAAGGGCAGAAAAGAGGGAGGGAAGGGGAGACAAAATGGAAGGAGAATGAATTCAGTGAAACATACTTGAAAGGGTAAGAATAAAGAGAGAGAGAGACAGAGAGAGAGGGAGAGAAAGGAGAGGAGAGATTAGATGATGTGGTTGGATAGAAGGGCAGAAAAGAGGGAGGGAAGGGGAGACAAAATGGAAGGAGAATGAATTCAGTGAAACATACTTGAAAGGGTAAGAATAAAGAGAGAGAGAGACAGAGAGAGAGGGAGAGAAAGGAGAGGAGAGATTAGATGATGTGGTTGGATAGAAGGGCAGAAAAGAGGGAGGGAAGGGGAGACAAAATGGAAGGAGAATGGATTCAGGGAAACATACTTGAAAGGGTAAGAATAAAGAGAGAGAGAGAGAGACAGAGAGAGAGGGAGAGAAAGGAGAGGAGAGATTAGATAACGTGGTTGGATAGAAGGGCAGAAAAGAGGGAGGGAAGGGGAGACAAAATGGAAGGAGAATGAATTCAGGGAAACATACTTGAAAGGGTAAGAATAAAGAGAGAGAGAGACAGAGAGAGAGGGAGAGAAAGGAGAGGAGAGAACGAACAGTGGAGGTGATGAGATAGGAGGTGGAGAGAGAGAGGGAAGAGAGAGAGAAAGAGAAAGGAGAGGAGACAACACTGGAGGTGATGAGATCGGAAGGGGGAGAGAGAGAGAGAGAAAGGAGAGGAGAGAACACTGGAGGTGATGAGATGGGAGGGGGAGAGAGAGAGAGAGGGAAGGAGAGGGGAGGGAGGTTGAGGAGCCAAGTGGGAGGGAAGGGAAGACGAGAGCAGTGTCATGAATGCAGGATAGAAACACGTTTTAATGGGGAAAAACCTGTATTGATGGTATGGAGGAAATACACACAACTAGGAATCAAATTTTAAGATGGAATGAACAAAAGAAAGAAAGAGAGGAAAGTTTGATTACCGGTAAGATGAATTTTATGATGCTTTGTGAATAAAAAGTATAATTAAATGGGTTATTTTGATATTTTTCCGCTTTGCATCCTGCAGGTAATTGATCCATGTGCTAGTGTTGTCAACATGCTAGGCAGCAAGGTAGAGATCAAGCTTCACAAAGCAGAGGCTATGGCATGGAAGAAGTTTGAACTAGAATAAGGACCATGGCTATGTAGGACCATACCCTGAGAGGATGTTCACACACATGCAAAACATGTCATCGGTCTGAATTTTCTGTACAATCATCAGTTCACCAAAGTTTCATGCAAGCACGGCAAGTTGTGGGTATACAGAAGGCGTAGCCATCTCACCACCTTTGGAACCACTTTCTCTTGATTGGCTTCAGATTGCAAATGCCAGACTTCTTTGCACCCCTCTACCACGTGAATAGTTGGAGAACAGCCTTAAAAAACACTTCATGTATGAATTATGTTTAATGTTAGTAGTCTACGATGACATCATCATTCACATCATCTGTATTACATGGAAGTTTTTCATGTGTTTGAAAAAGGCCCTTGACAGGAACAGTAATATAATATGTTATATACACCGGATATTATCCGGTGTACCTCTTGTTCAATCAAGTTTTTATTGGTGCATTTGTGTAGTTTTGATGTAGTGAATTACATTTTGATTTAGGTTTTAAAAGTGCCAATACTGCTTTATTGAGGTCTGCTTTACCCCATCTGTGCCACTGGGATTGCAAACAGTTATCCAAAATTTGCTTTCAAGAGTTAAATTTGTGGTCTGAAATATTTTTTTTACAATGTCTTGAATATCATCTATGGGAAGAACCTTCAAAATGTATATGTATAGACCATACTTCTACTTCAGGGCTAAACAAATAGAAGTTTTCATCCAAATATAAGTTAGAACATGAAGGATAAAGTTGAGTTCTGGTCATGTGATTACAGTGTGACAGAAACTGTCTCAGAGCAATCAGGAAGGGATGATCATGTCTACATAAGGATTGGTGTATACTGTGAGGTTTTGGAATCATCAAAATGACAAGAAATTGACCCAATCGCACATGCACTGCACACAGAAATGGGTATATGGGACTGCACACATATATGGCATGAATGTTCGGCCTGAACACTTTAAACTACAGTTAACTCTGCATAAGTCGACCCTCCATAAGTCGAATAATCGCCTTAGTCCAAGCAATTTTTCAGAACAGAATGAGCAAAACATGTGTTTTTTACCTCTTCTAAGTCGAATTTCGCCTAAGTCGAACAGATTTCTGTGGTCCCAAGAGATTCGACTTAGGCAGAGTTACCTGTATTTCTTGTCATATTTCGAATACGAGGGCATTTGAAGAGCTATCCTTTTCAGGGGACATTTCTACTATGATGTTCTTCCAGACTGACATAAAAGGAATGAAAAAGCTCACATATTTTATTTTTCACCTTTCCCAGAGCTCCACCTCCTCTTGAATATATATAGGTGGGATTGGTTGTCCACAGCATGGAAAGGGTAAAATGTAGATGTTCCAGGGTTTTAGAGTACCTATTTAGTACAATGTCAAAGAACCATTTTATTCAAGAATGTGTAAGTTGATAATTATTAGAACAGTTCAAAGATCAATTCCCATTCTAGAATTATTGTGACATGTATTCTATGAAGGTTATCAACCTTATATACATACATTAGCTGTTACTCTGTCAAGTGAGGCTTAGAAAAGCTTATTGGACATTGAGTAAAACTTTAGGATAAGAATTATGTCAAATTGTAAGTACATTCAATAGCACAATAGTGACCATAGCTCAAGTATCTTTTTTAAAATGACAGCCGCGTTTCACTCAGCTTGGACCATTTGGTGAACTAATTCCTAAAGCCTGCCTCCTTTAAGATACAAGAAATTACCAGTACATACATCATCTTTGGTCCCACTTGTATTTAAAGGAGTTACTTACTAGGCAAGCTCCTTGGTTTTTCCTTCACTCATTTTAACAAATACATGTTCAGTGGAACCTCTTAATAAAGAACACTGTTATAACAAACTCTCATTACAACAAAGTAATTTTTCAGGTCCCACTTCTTTGTATTCTTTTGTTTTTTAGCCCTGATAGAACAAAGATGTAATTTCCTTGGTCCAAGTAGTTATAACGAGGTTCCACTGTACATATATCTACCATGCCCTTCTCTGGCAGTTTATTAGGATTACATGCACAGTAGACAAAGATAATAAAGGAATATCTGTATTGTGTCTGTAAATTGTACAAGAATTGTGCCATCTCATCTGTACATTCTGTCCCCTTGGTCAGCCAGACAGACTCCCTCGTCATCATGACTTTCGTGCACCCCGGGGGGGGGGGGGGGGGGGGACTCAGTATATAGGTGTGGTGGGTATGTGCCACAGAGTAGACCCCCATTTTTACACTCAAATTTCCATTCCAACGCATACCATTTTTTACTTGTTGAGTAAAATAAGAGAGAAAACCGTTCCAAAGTACCGCATTTTTTTTTCTCATTCAGTCGTTCCAGCCGTTCTGGCCCACACCGGCCCGTTTTGAAGAATATCATTTTGGATGAAAAGTTGAAAACGAGTTTCATTCCAGGTGCTTTAATCCTCTGGGCTTTCCCCATTGCTTCCAATCCAGTTCCAATCCACCCCAGTGAATTCAGTTTTCATTCGTGCTGAGCGCATGCGTGCGAATTAATCCATGAATACACACACCATAGACTTGCCATGACACACAGCGTATTTACATTGTAGCTAATGGGAGCTTGTGGGAACCAGTTCAGTAGCATCATATTTATACTGTAATCCAGTTCCAAAGACCCACCTTTTTCCAAAATATTAGTAGTTCCGAAGACCATCCTTTTTATGATACGCTCGGTCCGAAGCCCCCATTTTTTTTCTTGCCAGTGGCACATGCCTACCACTTTTGGGGTCGAGTGCCCCCCTGGGTCATGCACATCCCTTATCTCTCTCGTTGTCATCCACCTGGCTTTATGTACCGACTTTTACGCAGAATAGTCCCCATATCATCCATCTCTCTCTCATAGCTTCATAAAATTTTTGAACTTTTTAAGTAATGATTTTTGATAGTTTACATGAAAAATGCAGTTTTATTTCTTGATCACTTTTCTTTTCAGTGTGAAGAAATACCTTTGAATTTTCATTGGATAATATGTGTTCAGTGCTCTTTGGGTCTTATATATACTTGCAATGTTATTTCAAGAAAATGTTTTTCCCTCACTGCACAAAAAAATTGTCTTTGTAAATTTGAAGGTAACAAACATGTACTTAGGATGTTCAATATGCAATTCATTGTATTTGTTGATTTGATTTTTGGTCTTATTTCGTACCGTTGTTGCTGTTCAGGAGGAAGAAATGTGTTTTGATTTCATTTTTTATACTCTTTTATTTTTAATCAGGACAACAATCGACATACATATTCACCTGTATGCACTAACTTATTTGTAATATAGTGATTGAGAAACAAAGAGTTTTAACTGTTAAAGAGAAGTTTCTTACGATGATTAGTAAATAGGAATTGTTGCAATACATATAGGTTGTGAACTTCCAATGAAATATTGAGCATTACACAAGAAAGAAAGTTTATTGGATTAAATAAATGTGCTCTATTTTAAACGATTTGTCATTTTGTTTTTATTGAATAAAAAAAAAAAAATCAGTGTGATTTACAAGTTAAAACAGAATTTGGTATTATAAGCTAATCATAATACATATGTTGCACATTTAGAGGTAAATCCTGGATTCTGATAGGCTGTTGCCAATAATTTCTCTAGTCTGATATCCAATTAGGATCCCCGCTTAAAAGTTACAAGTGAAAACTTCAACTTGATTGGCTAAAATGTAATACTAGATTGTTTGCATTCAATCATAGAGTTTAGGTCCCAATGGCAATAATGATGTACAGTTCTTTTGAAATGAATTAACTTGTCTAGAGAATTATTACCCTTGACAGATGAATAGTTAGAGAAGAGAAGTGAGAAATGATCAAGAAAGATAAAGGAGAGAGAAGGAGAGAGAATGCATTCAGAAAAAGACTATTTTAGATGGGTACATTACATGATATGAGGGGAGATATTTCTATTGGCTTTGACTATCTAGAAATTCATATAATAAAACGTTTGATCTACTCTTTATCTTGATTCAAACATCTGGTATAAATCTATGCTGAAACATCTCTTTATAGTACTTCATTCCTCTTTCTACAATTCCCTTTACATCAGGCGTTATCTCCGACGCGTCGGGCTTTCTTTTCAAAGATGCTGGTGTAAACCCAGTGCTCTTCATAGCCCCGGTATGGAAATCAGACAGAAAACCGCTCCTCATAAGTTGTCCCATCGATGTATTCATATACTTCATCCATTCCTTGCTTGACGATGCAGGATCCCACTTTAAAAGCGCGTCGCTGTATTCCAATCCGCTCACTTCGCAGATTTTCCTCACGCACGCAGCGGGGTGCGCGAGAAGATCGCCTGTTTCTATAATGAGTGGATTAGGATCGATGTTCGCCCTTACGTAGCGCCAGAACTCGTGCTGTCTGCGAAACGCCTCGCCCCCACCTGGATAGAACTTGTCCGCTGAGAGGTCGAAATCGCTGTCGTCCACGAGGCCGTGGTTCTTCTTGTTGAAAGCAACCGCCGATCGACGGTACGACATGGCGACTAGAAGGGGGTCGCGAATCAGGAAGATATACTTGTAGCCGGCTTCGACCGATGGGAGGTATTGGTAAAAGCCGTCGACAGCGACGCCGATGTCCTTCACGATGACGAGACGACTAGATGCTGTGTCGAGACATTTCTTGATCTCTGGATATCTGGAGTAGGGGAAAGGTGAACAAATCACAGAGACATGACGGTTACGACAGAAAAAGGAGAATTCTTCAACTCAATTAAATTCATATTTACTCATAAAACACAAAATAAACATACATTCAGATTGATTCATGTACATATAAACAATAAAATCAACATCAGACCCCCCCCCCCCCAGCTTCAATGAATTAGGAGACAAATTAAAGAATATTTTGGGTATTTTGCCTCTGAAATAGGCTATATAACATTAAAATGTAAAACAATATACTACAATATTTGTAAAAGAGCATTAGCTTCTATAAACTCATCCATGGAGAACTCGACTTAGACTTAGATGAATACGCCTCCAAAAAAGTAACTAGACAACGACGGTCTCATGATGTACAGTATGATGTCGTATCAAACTTCATCTCAACGAGCCAGCTGGCAAACTCATTCTTCCCAGATGCAATATCTCACTGAAGCAACCACACAAAGCCAAATGAAGTAGTGCCCCCACTCTCGTCAGCCTGCCTGAGTTACCCTTCCTGGTGGAGGTCTTCAGGGACATCATCTACAAGGTAGGCCTACAAGGTACAAGGTACAAGGCATTCGTAGAACATCATACAAAACAAAACAAGACAGCACAAGAAAATGACACCAAAAAGAGCGGATAAGAAAGGTTGGTATAGAAGTAGAGGAAAACAGGAAACATGAGGAAAAAAGGAAAACAACTGACGAGATCGAAGCACAATGAATTCACTTGCATGATATTCCATCATGAAGTCAATTGAAATAACCAATGTTCAGGTTACAAAACAAGGTATTTGACACCATCCCTGTATTTTTAGTTTTTATGCAAATAATCTTTTAAATTGAGGTACTTGACCGGGGTGAAGTGCGACAGGAATAGGGGTGAAGTGGGACAGTGGGGGAGAAGTGGGACAAAACTCTTGAAAATGCCTAACATCACCATATTTTTCTGCTGAGAAACCATGTGTAAGCAACCAGGGGACCGACGGCTTTTAGTCCTCTCCGACGGATTTGGTAATGAGGATTAATGCCTTACCAAAGGGCTTACATGCCCATTTAAAATATACTGGATGAATAATGATGTGCATTTTTGTAAGTTTGAACCTATATTCCGACTGTTTTTCGTGTAAAAAATCTTCATAATATTCATACAGTTTTTGTTTATATCTATGGATTATGACTGATTAATTAAAGCTCATTTTCCTTACATACACAAAAAGTAACCGGGGTGCAGTGAACTGGGACAAGGTGTTCCAGTTCACCCCGACAGTAAAAAAAAACAACAAACAAACAAAACAACAAGTGCCTGTAAAATATTAGTGTTAGTAATTTATCGTAAAAATATTACTACAAAGTATCGGGTCATATATAATTATGCTCTATGCGGCGCGTTTACTATGGATAAAGTGGTATACTTGTAAAACATTTGATACTGAATGCTAAAAAATAGAAAAAAGTGGTAAAAAAAAAAAGAAGTGAAAATTAAACCTACATGCAAAGTCGCAGTATAACTTTAGATGTATTTGTGAATATTGATATAGTTAGAACCTTTTGTATAGGATTCAAACTAATATATATAAGGTTAATTATTTTTTTAGTTAGAAGTGGTGTCCCAGTTCTCCCACGTCCCAATTCACCCCGCCCCCCCCCCCATATGCGTAGTGCTGAAACTCATTAGAATTACAGTCTAGGACAATTAGTGCCCCTAACGGTGAAAAATCCGTATGACCCATGGCTTTAACCTTTCCGAGGAACCACAAAATTAATGCCTGTTGACTCGCTACAACTTCGATCGTCCCGTTTGTTTAAGAACACGGTCCACGGTTCTACGACTCCATTGGGCACTGGCGTAGCAAGACTTGTTGAACAGGGGGGGGGGGATGACACAAAAAAATCAGAGTCGCATATATAGATAGACAATACACACATACACACATACACGCTATAGTTCTCTGATCTTTGACCTCGTCGAGCCCAAACTCTTTTTGTCTCTCTCTGTTTCTTGTCAGTTTCTCTTTCTCTCTCTGGTGCACTCTCTCTACAAAGTATATATATATATATAAGAAATGTTCCTCGAACACAACGCTGGTGGTCACTCATATAGTTGTTTTAGTGGAAGGTATAATGAAAGAAATGTCACTATGAGACGGTCGTAGCTTTTATTGTCCTCCTTTATTTTGTCAAGCTTTCGATCAATGATCTTCATCAGAACTGTATACAAACACAAAATGCAATGGCTGACATTTACATCGGAATATACATTTCTGTATATTTCGAAAGCTTGACAAGTAAAGGAGGACAATAAAAGCTACGACCGTCTCATAGTGACATTTCTTTCATTATATATATATACCTCTCTCTATATACTTCTCTCTTGTTCGTTTCATTCTACTGTTCTTCTGTTGGGATATCCTATTATGCTAGAAGATAAGCATAGTCATATTCAGTCTTTTAAGACGGTCTGTCACTGACTATATAAGCAAATTCAGAACCCTACGTATACAGTACATTAAAAGCAGGAATTATGGGTGGGGCATGAGTCCACCGGACCAGAATTCACTCCCGTGTATTATTGTCATTGTGTGAATTGACCAAAACGCGGCCAAAGTCCAATGAAGAATAATTAAAGATATAAATCTCTATTATCAACGCACTGCTCAACCACCTCCTCCATGTCCTTTTTAAAATTTAATTCTTTTAGTGTTTTCTTTAACAGAACGAAGTTCAAGTTCGTTGGCGCGCAATATCCGAAGGTAAATACTACAATATTTAGTTTTGGAAACCTCCTGTAGCAAGCGGAGATATCGATTCTATTGAGTGCATGCATGCAAATTTCAAATAAGCCAGGGACATATTACGAAATGCAATTAAAGGTAGTAGATAGTTTAAGCCCTCCAAAACTTTTCGTGAGATTTCTTTGATTTTACTTAATAAATAGCAGGGTACTAACATAACTAAGATGCTGTGAAATTTTTGCCTCCTCAAGTGAAATATTTATCGAATGAGAGGTGAAAAGTAATAAAAATCCCTGGCCCCCAAAAGAGGGGATGTAAATTCAAACAACGGCCACACACATTATTCACATGAGGATTGCTGTGTGTTATAGAATACGCTACACATAGTGCGAAGCGCTGGGTTTATTGTGTGGGGAACCTTCGGGTGAATATTAGCGTGAGGCAGTGAAAAAGCCGTTACCATGCTAGCGCTTACAGATATTTATACTAAAATTTGTTCGAAATCGTGAATGGAATGTTAAATGATCTCGTACATGTGTCTTATGATAAAAGGAGAATAGTATGTGACTATGTTAGATAAGTTTCTTGCCAGTATGATTTTTGCTACCGAGACTGTCTATGAGCTTTAAGGTCGGCTATTCAAGGGGGTTGCCCCCGACTTTGAGAAAATCCAGATAATTAATGAGTCGATATTGAGATCAAATATTGATTTGCCTGTGTAATCGACGGGCTCTAAAATGTTAAGTTCCAAGTTACAAAATGTACCATTTTATTTCTTTGATGACAAATTTGAAAATCCAACGTCGACCAATAGAATATATCATAAGAACTTTAATTGGTTGCTGGTAAGTATCATTTTGGTACCGTAAACTGGCATTTCCCCCTTTGAAAATTAAACATTCTAGACCTACTGAGGCCCCTAAATCTGACTGAAATGTGACTTACGACATCATTTTGGGTTCACCTGACGGAGGTGGAAGACCAGACAAATCGTTGACATCATCAATATCAACTCCCTGGTTTTCTATGAACAAGACAGCCTTCTCGTATTCTCTTTCGTTTCCCTCATAGTCGAGCTGAAGCTTCTTTCCCGTTCGTAGTTCATACTCGATGAGGGCATAATTGCACGACACGTAAGGTTCAAACCAAACTTCATGGTCATCGTCGATCGCGCTGAGACATTTCGTGAGTGATGTCGAAACCGAGCGCGGAACACAGGCTAAAAACACACGTGAATGTGCCGGAACACTGACTTCATCAGCCATGTTTAACAGAGACCTACAATGTACCTCGATCTCTAAGTGTGACCCTTTGACCTCAATCCAGAAGAGCCAATGCAACAAGCTCATTTTGCCCCTCTCTCCCCCTCTCTCCCTCTCTCTCCAGAGACGTAAAAACGGGGGTGGTTATATTCCACTGTCTTTTACCCTCCCATCTTTCTTGAAGGTATCTCTCTCTCCTTATGCTACATAATATATATATATATATATATATATATATATATATATATATAAATATATATATACACATACATACATCTGCATGTCTCTCTCTCTCTCTCTCTCTCTTTATGCTATATAATTATACATATCTCTCATATATTACATCTGCTTTTCACTCCTAGTATATCTTTCACAGTCTCTTTCTCTCTCTTTCCCTCCCTCTTCCTCTCTCTCTCTCTCTCTCTTGTTTCGGATAAAAATTATGTTCGTTGACTTAAGCATAATCGATCATAACTTACGGAAAAAAACATAAGTATTTTACAATTATATCATGTAAACATAATATATAATAAAAGTTTAAAAGTTCTGCGACGGAGATAACATTGTTGGAATGCATTATTTTGTTTTGTGCGTGTGTGTGTGTGTGTTTGTCTCGCTCTCTCCCCCCCTCTCTCGATATATATATGTATATATATACTATAATTCCAATAAGAATATAGTCTGCTTAGGCATATTATACGAAGGGGAGGGGCGTTTAACAATGTAAACATATTGTCATTCAATGAATACAAAAGGATCTCTATCAATGAACGCTCTTTGGAAAATAGAGCAAAGTTCAAGTTTGTTCTACAGGTTTGCTATAGGCAAGTAGCATACACGTGCAGAAAGTGATGAAACGTTTCGCAATAGCGTGTGTGTATATTGTATACGCACAGAATACGATTTATCCATATGAGCAGCAAACTATTACAAAAACTTTATGAAATTTTCGCGCTACGTAGAGTATACGATGATTATTCCTGCAACTATATAAGCAGACAACAACTTGGTTGCAGTTAGATTCTACGTGCTACGAATCGTTGTGGGTATAACCCGCGTGGATAACCTGTGGCTGTGGTTGGTATCAAATCCTTAATTTCTGACCTTTCCGCCTCTACTTATTGTTCATAGTTGAAGTTAGCGACAATGTCGGGTGCAACAACGGTACCGACGGCGGGTGTGAAACGATCACGTCTCTTCTTCCTATGCATTCCAAGGTCGGGTTCGACTTCCCTCCTAAAATGTTTGAGCTTCATCGACGGGGTCGAGGCGTGGTTCGAGCCGTACATCATCGCTAAGATCGCCATACAGGAGTACAAGGCGCGTACGGGGAAAGACCTTCCGACGGATTGGAGCGAGAAGAACCGTGACGAGTTCGACGAGGCAGCACAGCTCATTCATAATATGAACAAACTGCCCCTGGTTGAAGGGAAGAAATTCGCGTGAGTATAGGCTAACTTACCACTGATGTTCCTTCGATAGGCTTGACTTTGTAGGGGGATGTAGGATGGTGTAGTGGTGTAGTCGGGTATCAAAGGTACTATATTTTGATGTGGTCATGATATTATTAATTTGGTTTAGAATGACAAAAAACGACAACTTAAAAAAACAAACACCCAAAACAAACCAAACCCCACCCTCTATAGTTTTACGAAAAGTGTATAGGGAAAATGAATGCTCATTCTAAATAAGCCTAAATAAGAAGTACCGCGGAAAGAGGAATCTCCAGTCATATAAGTGTATTGATTTCAATGGCATTGTCGCCATTTGTATCCAAGCTTCGAATTTTATCTGATGTTTTAACAGGTATTTTCAAAAGTTAGAAATTTTATAGTGGTGATATTCATTTTGATGCACTTATTTTTTTCCAACTCCGCTGGATGCCCGTACAAGAAACAAAAGAAAAGGAAATAAAAAGAAGGGTGGGGGCGGGGGTGGTGGGGATAAAGAAACAAAACAAAAACAACACCAAAAAAAAGAAGAAGAAAAGTTCACGCAGTTCCCTGGAACTTTTGCTGTTCCCTGTCAAGCGGGCTAGGTATTTTTTAAAAATCTTAGAAATATAAAGCTGCTGTTGCTGCTTGTGATATCAGTATGTAAAACATTACTAAACAGGAAAGAGAGAGAGAGAGAGAGAGAGAGAGAGAGAGAGAGAGAAAGACAGAAGGCGCACCCTCGATTTTGGAGGTAACAATATGCACTAATCATGCTGATGAAATTCTAATGTTTTGCACGCACATTCTCTATTTTGCTACTTTGGTAAAACTCCTACAGCTAGCACGTTTGAGGTTTCACGGGCGCCCGCTTTTATAAATTGAAAATACTGGATCTCCGACTGCTGATCGGAAAAAGAATCTCCACGTCCGGCATAGTAAATTAAATTATTCTCCCAATTTTTAGGCAACGCTGGAAGACGATCGGTCTCCCTAATCTTCTATTTGCCCATGATAATCATATCGCCTATATTTCGCGCCTTAATCACCAAATCTTGGAGATAGCACATGCGTAGTCTTTCTCACTGCTGTGATGACTTGCTTCTCATTTAAAACGCACTGGCTTTTCCAATTTTATTCTTTGGTATACAACAGCGCCTCTTCTGCTTCATTGTTCTTCAATATGCCCATGATCATGCTGATTTTCGGCAGCACTGATCAGCTAGCACTCTGTTTGGCCTTTTGATAAGAAGTAAAATCAGCCTAGTCTAGTATACAGTAGAATAATGGCATAATAAGGTTAACAGATATTATTTACTTTCGATTTATCACTACCGGCAGGTTCTCCGAGGTGAAACGATCAATTGAAAATCTTGAAAGCCCTCAAGTCATCGTTAAGGACATGGGAGGCTCATTCTGTGGTCCTCGAAAGCAGTACCTCCCGTCTCGTGACAGCGGCTTCAAGTACGTCTTCATCATTCGAGACCCACAACTGGCGATGTCATCCTACAGGAGAGCCTCCGTGCAGACCACCCAGACTATGCCTGAATGGTTTAACTTGGACAAACCCGTAGAGGAATTCGATCTCCGCGTAGATGATCCGTATTACTACTCACCGGGTGGCAACTACTGCAATCTGCACGCGGCCTGGAAGTACGTTCGAGAGAACCTTGATCCGGACCCCTTGATAGTAGACTGCGAGGACTTGATGACCAACCCAAAGCCATTCCTGCAGAAGATCTGCGAGGTTGGAGGGCTAGAGTTTCATGAGGGGCTTTTGAAGTGGGATGCCTCTACAGATATCGTCAGGACTTGGAAGAACCCTGGAGGGGTGCCGAAGATGTTGGCAAATAGTCTTGGGTATTTCCATCGGACGGCTATCAATAGCTCTTGCTTTCAGTTTAACAAGAAGGAGAAGCCACCCCTTTCCTCTGCCACTAGAGATATACAGAGAGCTGTTGCAGAGGGGACAGATTATTATAATGAGATGTATGAGCATCGCTTTAAGCCGTAAATTAATGATTGATTCGAAATATGAGCAATCCAATTGAATCTAAGAAATAAATAGACGGGCGAATTTGTTTTGGCATATCTCGCTTGTCCTACGGGTTCAGGGACTTTTGCCACATTTTTACACTTGACAACAGGAAAGGTTGATTCCAACCACCAAAAGTTATGTCTGACCAGGATACAAAATATTACGCAACATCCCACACATTCACACACATCATGCAAATCAATATGAAATCACCTATAAGGTTCGGAAACTCAAGCTTGACATCCGATATTATTTCATTATCATCATTCTATTTGTTATCATTCTTGTAGGCTTGTTTGTGGGGGGGGGGGGGGTACTTATTTTTCTGAAGGTTCCTTTTTCCGAAAGTTCATAATTTCGAAACACAAATTTCCCATATCAAGGGGTTTATAATTCTGAAAATGAAATAGTGTTCGCAACGCCGTATGATCGTTATTTCGAAGGTTCGTAATTCCGAAAATGAAATATGGTTTATAATTGCGAACGTTCGTAATTCCTAAAATGAAATAAGGTTTATAATACTCCCTAAATGAAATAGGGTTCGTAATTCGGAAAATGAAAAAGGGTTCATAATTCCGAAAATGAAATAGGTTCGAAGGTTCAAAATGCCGAAAGCGATACAGGCTTCTACAAGTATTTCTTTTTCAGATTTATGAACCTTCGGAATTATGAACTCTTTCATTCTCGAAATTATGAACCCTATTTCATTTTCGGAATTATGAACCTTTGGAATTATGAATCTTCCGAATAATGAACCTTTGCATCAGAATTATGAACCTTCGGAAAAACAGAACGTCGAAATTATGAACCTTGGGAAAATGACATGTGGCCCTGTTTATTACCCTTCGCAATGATGCCCTATTCGTTATGGTCCGGGGTGAAAACCTGCAAAGTGGGTCAATATGACTGCCTTCTATATACCTCACTCACACCAACGAGATCGACACGAGTCCGACACCAGACTGACACCAGACCGAACAAGTGATTACATTACACCAGACTGACACCAGACCGAACAAGTGATTACATTACACCAGACTGACACCCGACCGAACAAGTGATTACATTACACCAGACTGACACCAGACCGAACAAATGATTACATTACACCAGACTGACACCCGACCGAACAAGTGATTACATTACACCGAATGTCCAAAAATCGGTCGGTGCGGAGTCAATAATTATTTGGACCCGGATTTTAGGTGTGACTGAAGTATTATGATGAACATCAGAAAGCGCTACACTGATGTGGATGCATTTCACTTATTTCAGAGCTTTTCTTCCTCTACTAAGGCTATATTACACTGTCGTAATAATGTTTGTAACATTGTAAACATTGCTCACAATGAATAGACAACGCGAATAAACCCAAACATTGCCTTTACAAAGCCTTCTTCGTTATTTTTTACTGATTATGATGAGCGTTTGTTTTGAGAACTAAAGATACTGATAAAAAATATCAGTGCTTTCACTGGCGTCCTGGTGTGTGTGTGCGTGTGTGTGTGTGTGGGGGGGGAAGGGGCTTGGGGGCTGCAGCCCCCTAAAGAAGAGTAGAGTACAAGAAGAAAAAAATGGACTGAAGGAAAAAAAAAAGAAAAGAAAGGAGAAGGAAAGAAAGAAAAGAAATGGGGAAAAGAAAGAAAGATGAAGAGAAAAGACATCCATTTCATATGCCTATATATAGAAAAAATATATGGCTATAGAAAAAACGTATTTTTGTGATTACAGTTGTCATGGTAGCACGCCTTTTAGAACGTATAAATCGCTGAATTTTCTTAGTATTTCCCCTTTCATATACATAATTAGACGCCCTATGCATAATTTTTTCTCACAATTTTCTTGTTATAGAAGGGGAACTTTCCTCTTATACCGAAATCAGCCTCTTTACAATAGGATCACACACTTGTCACACTATCATGACATTTCTTTCGAAACTGACAGAAATAGATAATGAATTAAGGCTACAGCACACCACTCGGGCTCCGAAGTGCTCTAGAATGCAAACTTTCACTATTCAAAATAGAAAATCCTCTCAGTCGGTCTCTCCGCCCCCTCGTTTAATACACTCTTAAAATGTTGGGTAAATTTAGTTGGGTAACTGCTGGTTGGTTAAAAATATTCCCAATTCTGGGCTATTATTAACCAACTGGACACTCGAGTGGTGTAACCAATATTGGTCAATACTTTTTACCTAAATATTGGGCATATATTTACCAACAGTATTTGGTAATTATGGGTTGGGTACTTGTTGCCCTGTAGTTGTGTAATTTTGTCACATTTCCTTTGCCAGTTGGGTAAATTTTGTTGGGTAACTGATGGTTGGTTAGAAATTCGCTTTTGCCCAACTTGTGGTAAATATATTTACCCAATATTGGGGAAAACACTTATATGAATATTCATGAATTTTTAGTAGCGTATGGTTTGGGGTGGCCCGATTTACTAACTGTCACCGAATGCATAAAAAAATATAAGGGTATATAAGAGCTTGCACTAGTTTGCACTAACTGGATAGGATAGGACTAGGATAGGATAGGATAGGACTAGGATAGGATAGGTTAAGATATAGGATAGGTTAGCTTAAAATAGGATAGGTTAGGATTGATTAGGTTAAGACCCAGAACGACGTAACAAGCAGATTTCATTTTTTTTTTACCTAGGTTGGAGGAAAAAGGAAACAATAAATTGGGCAGCTGAATTTGCCCAACCACATGATATTTGTTACCAAACAGCTGAACAAATAGAGGGTTGGGCAATCCTATTGGGTAAGATTGGTTGGGCAATAATTACCCAACTGAGAATATAACCAACAGTTGGGCAATTGTAGAGTTGGGTAAAATCTAATGGGTCACCAACTGATGGGCAATTTAATTTGCCCAACAACATAGTAAATGGATTGCCCAACATCAGTTGGGCAAATTTTAACCAAAAGTTGTGTGGACAGTATGTTGCCCAGTGTTGGTTAAAAATTGGGCATTTTTTTGCCCAACTTTTTTAAGAGTGTACACTTTAACTTTATTTTAAAGAAAATCTATTAACAGGTATTACATATCTTAGGCAGAGAGGAATCGTCCCCCGAAAATGAAAGTCGCTAAAAATTAACGATGATTTTAAGCTGTCTATCCCCATAAGAGAAAAAAGAAAAGGATGGGTATTAAGCTCAGATTTTGTTTATTATACTTGTGTGCATAAAAGTGGTCTGAAATGCAAAGTTTCAAACCACAAAGTGTAAAAAATTCTGGCTCGGTCGCTACGTATACGCGACCTCGCAAAAATAGAATATTCAATTCAGCAAGATAAAAGCAAAATTTTCATGGTACAGCAAAGTGCAAAGACTTCTTATTGGTGGAAGGGACGGATGTGTACCGTACCCCCTCCCTTTGTACCCCCTTCAAAGGATTTATATACAAGTATAGTATGTATTTCGTTCCTGACGCTTCAGAAAATTCTTCATTTCTTGCTGGGTCAGCCCCCTCAACATTTTTGGCTCATTACGCCACTGAGTGCTTTGGTACAGCACTAGAAGGTGTATAGTATATAAAGTATATTTTCTCTTCGAAAAATAAATCACTTGCTCGGTGCGACTTTGCGTTTTAAATTTCGAATTTGTTAAAGGGTGATAAGACATACTCTCTGTCATTTTGTTCCTTTAAAAAAACTGATTTCATTAAAACTTCAAAGACCTTTTCTGTCGTACCTTTGCTCAAGATATATTATTTACAATGAACATGTCCATACATGCCGTCACGTACAATGTTGTCATCCCCTTGAACAATACAACATTAAATAAAATTAAACAAAATAATAATGGTTAGCTCACGTAAGGATTCAAGGTACCATAATCAACTGAGTACATTACAATAACGATCCCCTTATACCGACTTAGACCGCATGAATGGACAATGATAATGAAAATAATGAAATAATAGTGATTGTTATGTTTTTTTTATTCATCTTGGAGGCTGTATGCAATTATTGTTAAAGCATCCTTCGGTTTTTTAATTATTATAATGAAACTAATTCCATTTTAGAAATGCCAAAGGTAAATTGCTAATTGGCTACTTATCTACATTCACTTTACCTTGCATGAAATGTAATTACATAATTTCGTCTACTTATAAAAATCACTTTGTTCAATTCCAATGCCTCTGTTGATTTATTTTTTTTAATTCCTGAAAGTTATATGCTGTAGTCATTGATGGAGAAGAATAATGAAAGATCATATTGAGATTTTAGCTTTGTCAAAGATCATGTATTGTTTATTAGAGGTCATTTTTCATATAGGTGTCAGTGTTTGTGGTTATCTTTCTCTACAGAAAGAATGAAGCTTCGTCATATGCGCACGACCTACTCACGACGTGTGTGCTGTTCGCAAAAACTTCGTGAAACCCCAAACAGATTCCGACAGTTTGGAGAATGTCTCCCGCATGTCTCGCGAAAACAGCGAAGTTCATCCTTTCATTTCTCGAACTATTCACGAACTGTTCTCGTACTTCTTGAGAACAGGTGACTTCGCCAAAGAAGCAAACGCGAGCCTTTCGCGTCGAGGCCCTCTATTAATTCGCCTACCGTTCGCGACGATCAATTGCGAATGTCACGAAGTATTTCCGAACTATTCGCGAGCTACACACGAACCAAATCCGACGCTTTCACGAACGTTTTGCTCAGGCGACATTCTCATGGAGTACGTGCGAAGCTCTCACGAGCGTTTGGCGCACTTTTGCCGCATGTTTGCTGCAAAGAGTATGGCCGAGGTGTCTGACTTCATTCTGTGTCTAGACAGCGAACTATTCACGAAGAGACCGATCACCTCAAGACAGTTGTCCACTCAGGTTCGCATTTTAGTCTCGTGTTCTTCGTGTATGTGGACTAGAATGGTTTACGGCTCCATTTTCGCGACACATTCGGAGAAAAACTTCTCCGAATGTTGGACTTTGCCCTTTTTTTCGACATTAGCATCCTTCGCGAATTGTTCGCGTGCCCCGTGAAAACCCACCTTTAGGCTTGTATTGCATGCAAGGAGGTTTTAATGCGTCTGTTGCAGCACAGATTGTCGCCATCGACAATCTGTGTAGAATTTTTCAAAAACACGCTACACAGATTCTCGCCGCTTACACTGAATGTCGTCGGCGTCAATCTGCTGCTTGTGCTGTGTCCTATTTTTCTCCCGGCTGGCGACAGTGCATGTAGGGAAATCAAAACCTAACTGCACAGATTGTCGCCAGTAACTGTACTCCGATGCAGATAATGACCATGACAGAGATAATGATGATGATGATGATGATGATGGCGGTGGTGGTGGTGATTATGACTGTTGTTGATTTATATAGTGCAGAAGAAACCCCACGATATCCATTGAGAGCAGAGGCGTTGATCCGTTAATAATAATATCCGATCCTAGATAAATAATACACTTATACAAGAAAATGTATTGTTGGTATGTGACACGACAATATCTTCACATTTTAAGAGTCTCAATTCATGAAATAAATAGTTAGTGTAAGATTGCGAGACTGACATTTTCGGTCCAAAGGGATATCTGTCTCTTAGGCTGTCGATATTATGGGCTGTCGGTCTCGTGGGCTAGCGGTCTAGTGTAGACATTCTTGGATTTTCCATTGACGATTAGCTATAAATGTAATTTAGACAGGACAAATTTCCTATCATCAGTTTATATTTATCAGGTCGATTCAAGAGTCAAACTGACAATTAGATATTCAATAATCATACTCATTTCTACTAATCGCGCCAACATAATTATAATAAATATAATTATGGTAGACGAAAAGGGGTTAAAAAAGAATTATGATATCCAAGAGAAACAGAATCGTCGTTTTCCGATTTGAATGATTCAAATGCAAAATGGCACCAACTCCCTGCCTTTGGACAATATAAATGTTCACTCAGAGTTTGCATTTAAGCAGCAGTCAAGAGGATGCTGCTTTCCCAATATGCTGTTTAATTTATTAATGTATTTTTCAACGCTGTATTATCAATGCATATCTACGTCTGTACATAGTAATGGCATGTGCAGCTATATGTGAATCTTAATCATCTAATTCCTTATTCTCTCTCTCTCTCTCTCTCTCTCTCTCTCTCTCTCTCTCTCTCTCTCCCTCTCTCTTTAGGCTTTGTCCACCTTTCTCCTCCTCTCCTTGCTGTTCTGCATGCATCACCAGGACCCCTATTAAGATAGTATTTAACTGTAAGGGCTCAAAAGGCGTCAAGCTTTTGCTTATATTGGAGCTACAGTTCTGTTTGAAATAAGTTTCTGTCTTCATGTAAACTGAATAGAACTGAATAAATTAAATGAAAATGAAAATGAAAATGAAAAATGATTTTCGACGTTTTTGCTGACAATCCAATTCCTATATGAATGTAACTTGTTCATTGTGACCAAAAGAGAGCTATAGTGATGTTTTTATGAAAACACCAATTTAAGTCCGATAAATAGTGCTTTTTCATAAATATAACAACATTTAAATAACTTGAATTTCAAAGGTTTGAAAGAATGATGAATCTACGTGAAAAATTCTCAAGTTGGATCTATTAATCAAACGTTTGAAGATCCAGTGTTACTCAGAAGGAATGGGTATCAGTTTATCCTTGTCTCATTTCAGTGATCAGGGTTTTTTTTTTCAACTGACGTCTCATCAAGATCATTTGTCATCAGTGCTCATGGAAGAGTGGTCGATGTGTTTGTTATTGGTTATTGTGTTATTGTCTCCCGCATTTTTCTCACAGTACATGAGCTTATAACGATAATCAACCAAGAATGCTAGCTGTTCTCATCTTAGGCATGGTATCTTCTGCGATGCAGTTTACAGGTTAGTTCCTTATTTTATTTCTTGTTGGTGTTTTTTCTGAAATATTATCGAGATAATACGCTATTCCCCATTGATTTCTGTATATTCTGCTATTTCATTGGAAGTTGTGTAAGGTTTTTGACTCTCAAGCGAGAGGTCCCCGGTTCGAACCTTGCTCGGTGCTTACATCCTTGGACAAGGTATTTTACCTACAATCGTCCCTCTCGAACAAGGTGTATTAAATGGGTACTTGGCAATGCTGGTGTAATACGAATTGAAGGGCCCTCAGGAAGAGCAGTATTAATATTGATGAGGCTACCCTGAGTAAATAAGACTCTAATTATTGTTAATATTATTATTATTTATTATTATTATTATTATTATTATTATTAATATTATCATTATTATTATTATTATTATTATTATTATTATTATTATTATTATTAATAGTATCATTATTATTATTATTATTATTATTATTATTATTATTATTATCATTATTATTATTATTATCATTATTATCATTATTATTTTACACGTTTTCCGGCCACTTTCAAATTTTGTCACTCAAATAAGTGCATTTAAATTAACGCAAATGTCGCCCTCGGGCTTATTCCTTAATTCAAATTCAGAATACGAGCATTCAAATTCAACTATAGGCAACCAGAATATACGTATGTGCACGTTAAAAAAAAAAATCCCCGCATTCAAATTAACATGGGCGCAACTGGTCGACTTGATGAGCTTCTTTGCGGTTTTCAATTTCATTTTTCGAAATGAAAAAAACAAACAAACCCCGATCATCATGGGATCAATCTGTTATACTTCTTTCTTTTTAGAGGGCAATTCTACAGGTTGGTGGACTGGACCTTAAATTTAAATTTGGTCTTTCACCAGCTATGAATCATATTTTTGTGCTACATAATTTCAGAAACTTACGCAAACATTGGTAAACCTACCATCAACGGTTTACCTTAAGAAAACACAATTAAAAGTCAGAAAATGGTAAATATCATGCATTTTTACACCTTTTAGTGATATTTTGTCTATAAATTGTACATATTTAAAGGAGAATGAAACCCTGGGGGGAAATCAATTTTAATGAAAAGAGAGGATAGAGAGAAGCAATTTTTAAAAAATTCCATCAAAATCGGCTACGAAATGAGAAAGTTATGAAAGTATGAAAAGTCTCAATTTACTTTCTACGCCGATCGTCAAATTGGAAATGTTGCCTAAAAGTGACAGGTTTAGTAGTACAACTCTCCATATGTTTTGTGCACAAAATTTCATATTTTCCCCATTATCTCTCAAGGTGCAGCTTGTCTCCTTCTTAGCTCAAGACATATCATGGGAAAATGTATTTGACACAACATATATTGAGTACACAAAAAGACAAGCATCTTTAGAGATAATGGAGAAAATATGAAATTTTGTGTACAAAACATGTTGAGAGTTGTACTACTAAACCTGCCATTTTGAAGCAACATTGCCAATTTGAGGATCGCCATAGAAAGTTAATTGAGACTTTTCAAACTTTCATAACTTTTTCATTTCGTAACCGATTTTGATGGAACTTTTTAAAAAATTGCTTCTCTCTATCCTCTCTTTTTATTAAAATGGATATTTCCCCAGGGTTTCATTCTTCTTTAAATTGCTTAACTGGCTGTAAAATATTTACAGTTTTTTCAGGATTTATATAAAAATTAAATTCAAAAGGTCCATTGATCATTTTTCATTGAAAACACACAAAGAAGAACCTAAATCCTGCAAGTTAAAATGAAACCAAATCTGCTGCTATTTCATGGACAAAATATAAAGTGAGTAACCGTAAGGTGAGTAACCATTATTCCTGTGAAATCTTCAGAAATGATGGGTCAAGTAATTTTGACTTTTCACCCAGTGGAGGTCTCCCTAACTTGGTTCTTTGATAAGGGTAAAATCATTTTTAAAGAAAGTCTCATATAAGAACATTTTTGATTTAAGCTCTCTTTGAAATTCATGCATGTCCAAATTATGTAACGTGAGTGACCGACACATTAGTAGGGCTATCAGTAATTACTGTTCGTCTTCTAAGGTTTTGGGTATATATATATATATATATATATATATATATATATATATGTATATATATATATATGTTTATATATATATATATATATATATATATATATATATATATATATATAGGTACTCCAGTATGTACGCATTGTGTTAACTAAAACTGATTTAGTTGATACCTGTAATAAGAGAATAAGAGCTGAAGATGTAACCCACTACCTCTTCAACTGTAACGTGAATAACCGTGGAATTTCCCAAAACATTATGTACATACTTTCGTCTGACTCCTTTCCTGTTTGGGATCAAGTATGTTCCCACTTAGCCGAGTTATAGTGGCGAGTTATGGAGAGTTGTGGCGAGTTGCCTCAAGGAGGCAACTCGCGTAAAGCTCTTCATGTAACTCGGGATAACTCGCGACAACTCGGCACGGCTCGGCGTAACTCGTTGGAACTCTGCACAACTCTCCTTGAAGTCGCAAGCAGTTCCAAAATTTTCGAACGTGTTCAAAATTTTCACTAACTCGTTGTAACTCGTGCTGAACTCGTTTAAACTCGTAATATACTCGCAATACTCGCAATACTCGCAATATACTCGCATTACTCGTAAGAAGCTCAAGATGCACTCTTCATAACTCGCCACCTTCAAGTATACCCGAGTGCTATTCGAGTTTCCAAGAGTGAGATACGAGCACTACGATTGTGTTACGAGTAAGGCGGAGTTGCCCACGAGATTACCGCGAGTTTAGATCGAGCACGGCGACTTACAGCGAGTTTCGTATGAGCTTATTCAGAGTGCATTGCAAGCGCACTATGATATGTCAGCTGGCCTATAAATATGCAGTGATTTACATTTTCCCAGAAGTATTTTCAAGATAGAACACATTTATTCAACCCTAAACGCACGTGTGCACAGAAAAATAGGCCATTGCCATTGCATTTCCACAACTACCATCAAACAAGGCAAGAAACATGCCTCGGCTCAAGAAATCCAAGAGTGGTGGACATTGCAGTAATGGACATTGCTGTAGTGGACATTGCAGTAGTGGGCCATTCTTTGTAAAGTGAAACTTTTTTGACAAAAATGAAGTTAATTCTTGCTGTTTTTGAATGGTATATTCTTGAAGAGTGATGTCTAAAGTTAAATGGATCACATTAAAAAAAAAGAATTGAAGACCCAATTATGCTAATTTGCATACAATTACATTGGCTTAAATTAAAGTAAAAAACATCCCCTTTTTCACCATATAATAGTCATCTCTCAGTATGAGCTTTAATAGTTGTTGTCACTATATAGTGAAATCATACCTTTCCTAGTTCCTTTTGCAAGTAATTAAGTTGAAGGAAAAAAGAATATTATTCCAAATATGATTCTTTAAATATCGCCCAACTAACTTTGTCACATACGTGACCTGAGTGCAAATGGTCAAGTGCATATGTACTGGGCAAGTCATGTGTACAGTCTTTTTCATCTATTATTGTTGAGTTTCTTGACTTATTAATTCTGTTTTCACTTTCAGGATCACCTTTAATAGTAATACTCATTAGTTCATGACAAATTATAAAAAGCAGTGGACTAAGGGGGCAGCCCTGACGAATACCGCGAGTAATATTAAAAAATTCAGAAGCGTGCTCGTTATTAATAACACAAGAATATATGTCTGTATATATGACTCTTACCCATGTCATAAAATTTTCTCCAAAGTTAAAAAATTTTAAAACTTGAAACATATACGACCATTCTAACTTATCGAACGCCTTTTCAATGTCTGCTAGCAGCATGAAGCCGGGTGTATTATTAAAATTTGTGTAGTCTATCATGTCTAATGTAAGCCTAATATTCTCTCCGATATATCTACCTTTAATAAAGCCTGTTTGATCAGAGCTAATAATCTCATCTAAAACTTTTCTTAATCTTTGTGCAAGACACTTTGTAAGTAGTTTGTAATCAGTATTTAAAATAGAAATCGGACGCCAATTTTTGAGATATAAAAGATCCTGACTTTTTTTAGGAATAAGATTTATAATTGCTCTTCTTTGCTCTAAAGACATTATATTAATGATAATGATATATAATAATAATAATAATTACAATAACAATAATAATAAGAATTAATGATAATAATAATTATATGTTTTGTTTACCCTGGGTAGCTTCCTCAGTACTAACTACTGTTCTTCCTGAGGGCCCTACAAGCATATTATTACGCTGGTTTTAGCACGACAACCATAGCGCTCAGTGCATTCAAGAAATAAATCCTACAGGTACTCACTTACTACAACTGGATCGAGCATGGCAAATGCAGATAAATGTCTGGCCAAAGGACGTTAGTGCTATGGCAATTAAATTGAACCTCATACCTTGTGATCTGCAGTACGATTAGTCAGTTACTTATCTACTAGACCAAAACATCTCCACAGTATCTCAATAAATATATCAATAAATGATATCCATAAATGTATGAAAATGAAAAAGAAAAAAAAGTTGTCTGTTCCCTGTGTATTTTTCATAAAGAAAAGATCTGAGAATCACTTTCTACCGTATTGATGATAATTTATATAAAGCTATTGCAAAATGAATTAAAAATACTAAATATTATGATTTTTTTCAATACTTAACCAAATCTGTACACATTACCTATGGCATGTCACACACCCCCCATGTCACACACGTGACCATACATCATGATACAAAATATTACATAACAATAATCTTATGCAACTTTCAACAGAATTAATGCTATTTTCTAAGAAATAGTACCATGAAATATACCTACAATAAATATGAACATTGAAGCTTTTAAAAAGTCAGAGAGATTTAAAGATAAAATGTAAGTTTCAAAAGCCTGCTTCTTTGTGAGGTCACACACGTGACCTGAACTTTTTTGACCTCTGACGTAGAACAGGTATCATCATTGACAATTTTTTAAAAATTCAATCCATGTACCAATGTTTGTATTTACTGTATTTATACAAGAAAAACCGACATACTTGGAAGGTAATTAAAATTATAGGGCTTACATAGCCCACTTCCCTGGGTTTTTTTTTGTGTCACACGTGACTAAGAATGGCCTCTTTGCATCACTTTGGTCTCCTCCTAAAGATCTCTTTTTCTTCGGCGCCTCCTTGACAACATGGTCGCACCAATTGTGCAGAAGATCAAGGTCTTTTCTTCCTCAAGCAGAGCGGAAATGCTTCTGGCATCCATCTTTATTTTGCAGAGCGCCAAAAAAAAAAAAAAAAATGCATTGCCCGCCCCCTTGATCAGATGAAACTCGTAGAAAGCTCTTATCACTCGTAACAAGATCTTGATAACTCGTTGATAGATCGGAATAAGTCGTACACAGGTCATCGCAACTTATATCAAGCTCGGTGTGACTCGTTTCGCGCTCGGTTCACTCGTACAGCTATCGTAGTAAACTCGATGTTGCGTCGTAGATCACCCATGCAGGTCTCGTAAAATAGGCAAATTTTGCGGAAGTTAACTCGAGTTCAAGCTCGCGCAGCTCGGCACAACTCGAGACTCCAACTCGGCTAAGTGGGAACCTTGACACCTAAGCATGTGCACCTTCATTTTTCAACAAAAGATATTCAGTTAAATCTCCTATAAACGGACATCCGATGAAGCACGGTTTTATGGTAATAAAAAGAAAATCACTGCCCTTTTTTTTCATATAGGCCCTATAACTGTTAAACTGGTTTACGATATTGATATTATTGATGGTTCTCTCCTACAGCTTTGTGGCGTGCTGAAACTGGTGATCCAAACAGCGCCACTCCTGGAGATCGAGGCCGGAGTGAAAACTGTGTATCTTATCGACCCAATGCTTATGGCTTACAAGATTATTCATGTGGCGAGAAACACTTTGCTCTGTGCGAAGGTGATTTTAGTTTGTCATTGTCATACTCGATATTTCAAGTTCATTTATCAAGGTGAGCTTGTTTACAAGGGAGAGCATGATTCCTGAAATCCCTTTCTCTTTTAACCATGTGTTAACAGAATATTTTGCGAATAGAAAAAAGGCCACATGAGTGTTGAAAATGTAATCAATAGCATGGACATGTACATGTATATGAGATAATTTCTCTACAGTGCGTATCAAAAAAAGTACAGTAGTAGTAGTAGTAGTAGTAGTAGTAGTAGTAGTCGTTATTGGGATTCTAGGACAACTACCCCCTAGACAACTACCCCCCGGACAACTACCCCCCGGAAAACCACCCCCTGGACGACTACCCCCCTAGGACATCTACCCCCCAGGACATCTACCCCCAGGACAACTACCCCCCAGGACAATTACCCCCCAGGACAACTACCCCCCAGGACAATTACCCCCAGGACAATTTTTCCGGGGGTAGCTGTCCAGGGGGTAGTTGTTCGGGGGGTAGTTGTCCGGGGGGTAATTGTCCTGGGGGGTAGTTGTCCTGGGGGGTAATTGTCCTGGGGGGGTAGTTGTCCTGGGGGGTAGATGTCCTGGGGGGTAGTTGTCCTGGGGGGTAGTTGTCCTAGGGGGGTAGTCGTCCAGGGGGTGGTTTTCCGGGGGGTGGTTGTCCGGGGGGTAATTGTCCAGGGGGTAGTTGTCCGGATACGTTTCTTGGATAACTTGTTTAGCACAAGGCTAATCTGCCACAAGGTCCAGTTGTGAAAAATCTTCCAAAGAGAAACTTTTAAAATATATTCATGAATATTCTTTATGTAATAAATAGTGTCTATTCAATAGGATGAAACTGTAAGTATTGTGAACAAAATTTTTTACGATTGAGTGAGCACTGGCTACTTTTCTAAAGTTCGTAAAAAAAAAAAAAAAAAAATAGCTAGCGCACAAAATGCTAAGTTTGAAATTTGATCAAATTATTTGTCAGGCAGCAATTGCATGTTCTTTATTAGTTGAATTATTAATCTGAACAATCAATGAATTGTTCCCTTGACCCGTTGACTACCTGAATTCTTTAACTCTCATAGGCTTAATACAGGAGCCACCCGGTTCCCGTAGTCTACGGGTTAGTAGGGAGCTTACGAAACGGGACGGGAGAGCAACAAGACGGGGGGAGTTAACCGACCGTGACGATCCTCGTACTCTACTGTCTTGTTTTTCTATCAAGTGAAGAAAAAGTAGACGGCGACGCACTGCAGTGTTCACGCTCACAATCGCTTCCCGTCCCCAGGGACGCTAAAACGAGCTTACGATTTCAGGACGGGAGCCTTTGAAGACGGGGAGTCGAGCGAAAAATCGGTGTGCGCGACTTCGAGTATCTCTCCGTTCTGTTTGATTACAGGACGGTTCTCGGGCGAAATAACGTCCGGTCTAAAGTGGGGACGGGAAGCCGTATTGTTGTTGTATAACTGACGATTAAGGGCGTGAACACTGCAGTGCGTCGCCGTCCACTTTTACGTAACTGATTGAAAAACAAGACTCTCCCGTCCTCTCCCGTCCCGTTTCGTAAGCTCCCTAATACCTTTCACCCTGCAACACATACCCTATTCCGAGACCCTCTTCCCATTTGCAGGTTTCTTTTTTTTTTCTGACAATTCAAATTCAAATTCAAATTCAAATTCTTATTTATTTCATTTCCAACAGAAAGAAAAACAATGGCATTACAGGTATTATTACAGAAAAAATGAAAAAAATATATGTACATATTCATTTTTTTCTTGATAAGTGTACAAGTACACTGTAAACATAAATAAATTATTCAAAGAAATTCTTAATTTTTGAGGAAATGGGGGGGGGGGGGGGGGGGGAGGGGTCCACTAAAAAGCAGTGCTTGTAATTTGTGGATTCCCCACAGAGAAAATAAAATTGTTTCAAATTATGCCTACGAAGATTTGAAAAACACAAAACAATATTACAGAACAACAAACAAACACGAAATGGCAAGGAAAAGAACAAGGAAAACAGATAAAGGAAAAATAAAAAGGGAAAAGGAAAAAGGAAAAAAAGGAAGAAGGAAAAAGGAAAAAAAGGAAGAAGGAAAAAGGAAAAAAGCAGGACAAGTCATGACCGAAAAAGGAGGTAGTTATATTGGTGATTCTGACAAGGTAAGATCATAAGACCAAATAAATATTCAATTAATCGAGCAGATGATGAAGACCAGCTGTTATCAGGTTATCATTGTATATCACTATAAGATTTGAGCAAAAATATTTTCAGTTTTTTCTTAAAAGAATTTAGGGATGGACAATTTTTATTATCTTCACTTAGAGAATTCCAAAATCTAGGACCACCATACATAAATGTCTTCTTCGCTGATAAAGAGTAGTAGGTGAAACTCGTTAGACCGTCTAGTTGGGTAATCATGAAATGACCGATTTGGTGGGAACATGGCATCAAATATATGTGGAAGGGTCTTTCTACTGTAGTTAGGCTATACATAAATTGCCCTAAGTGAAATAGATACAGGTCATTTATTTTCAGTAGTCTGCTTTCAACAAATAACGGGTCTGTGTGTGAGAGAATAGCAGAATTGCAGATTATACGGAGAGACTTCGTTTGTAATAAAAGCAGTCTATCTAATAAAGCTTGCAGGGTATTGCCCCAGGCAAGTATCCCGTAATTCAGATATGGTAAAATTAAAGAAACTGCACGTAAAGTTTGAATGTGAAATAATAGAATAGGCACCTAAGAATTGAATAAAGGTACAGTATATAGATACAGAGGCGAATGAAAAAGAATGGAACAGATAAATAAGAAAGTCATGCAAATGTTACACCAAACCAAAGGTACATGCAAGGACTGATTATGCATAATGTACCAGAATTTAAAAAAAATAAAAATAAAAACCCAAGAACGCAGAGCCCCGCATACTCGGCTCCACCGGGCAGCGACATGGCGTTGCGCAATAGACCGCTTCGGTAATGTATGCAAAATTTATACATACCTTTCAAACAAAGGTTGTTCTTGACAACCTGAAAACTTGCCGGACATAGCAACAAATAATGTATGCAAACTGGATTCCAAGCATTGAGGCTCATTTATAAAAAGCAGGTTAATGGAATAGCTTGTCACTAGGTGCTCAGAGAATATATGTGCATAAATTTGTATACATTACAAAAGCGGTCTATCGTGAAGCAACAAAGAACCGAGAATGCAGCTTAGCCAGTAAAGGACGGAAGAGAGAAAGAGAGAGAGAGAAAAAAAAAAGCGCCACGCCTCGACCCATCAAGACCGAGCCAGCCGACCCCTTCGCAAAAAGCTATTTAATATATTGAACACAAAATATGTGACTCAGTTACTGTACATACGATAATAAAAGGTTTAACTTATTGAGAATTCAAATATAAAAAGGTGAAAGCATGCATGCGAGACAATAACACATTGAGAACTCCTTTGGGGATTTAAAATGAAAGGGTCAATGCATCCAAGACAATTTAACATCGAGTACGTTCGGCTTAATAGACCGCTTCTGTAATGTATACAAATTTATGCACATAATTCCCTGAGCACCTAGTGACGAGCTATTCCATTAACCTGCTTTTTATAAATGAGCCTCAATGCTTGGAATCCAGTTTGCTTACATTATCTGTTGCTATGTCCGGCAAGCCTCCGGCAAGCTTTCAGGTTGTCAAGAAAAACCTTTGTTTGAAAGGTATGTATTAAATTTGCATACATTACCGAAGCGGTCTACTGAGAATCAAAATATGAAAGGGTGAAAGCATACAAGACAATTTCACATTGAGTAGCCTTAATTGAGAATTTACATAATTATGAAATGGTGAGAGCATGCAAGAAAATTTAACATTGAATAGTCTAAATTGAGAATTTACAATTGAAAAGGTGAAGGCATGCAAGAAAATTTAACAATGAGTAGTCTCAGTTGAGAATTTACATATGAAATGATGAAGGCATGCAACAAATTTCACATTAAATACGTCTTACCTCAAATCTATAGACTTATTTCTCTTTTGTGCCAGATTTCTTCTGGAGTGGGTACCCCTTTAGTCTAGTAATTTTACGAAAATGACCTCACAAAAATTGCAACAGAAAAAATTTCAACTGTTCTAGTCTCATGAATATGACCTCTATATCATACAAAAAGTCCTAAGGAATCCGAGTGGTGGAAAGTATTGAAAAATACCGAAATCTGTGATAATCATTTTCCATTTTTCGGCCATTATACGTAAGCACATACACTGTTAACTATACACATAGATTGTTCAACTCAGTTTCAGTTGGACACAACCTGATGCACATCCTTTTGTTGTGTGGTTGTCCTACAAAGCAACATGTACTGTATTGTGCTCAACTTGAATCGAGTTGACTGTCTATCCATGATTTTGAGCAACAGCTTACAAGGGCGCCCTCTGATTAAATTAAATAATTACAATTCAAAGTATATGTTGTCATGTAACATAAGATGGAAATAATGACATTGCATAAGGCAGAGAAGAGAGAAGGAGAGAAATTATGAAAGAAAGAGAGAGAGAAAGAGAGGAAGAAAGGGAAAGAGGGAGAGAAAGAGAGAGAGAGAGAGAGAGAGAGAGAGAGAGAGAATGGGGGAAACAAGAGGGGAATAGTTAGATGGAATATATCAGTTTGTAGTACGAGGCTGCATGATGACCAAACATAAAACTTCATTTCCAAAAAAGTAAAAACTATTTATATCGAAAAAGTAGCCGCTATCAAGCTTAATTTCCTTTATGTAACTTTATTGGGGAACCCAGTCTTGCAACCACAGATTATTCATGTGAATTAAATGGATTAAATGAGATATGGCACATTTTGAGGGGCACTCATCGTTGCTAATAACTTCTTCTTTTTTTCAAAATGGCATTTTCCTGATGAACAAAAACAAACATATAAACAAAAACAAAATGATATTTTATGCAGCAGTGAACACAAAAAATGGAAATAATTCTTGGAGGGTTTTGGAAATTAAACTCTAACTCGTACACTCTAAAACTTAAATTGTGAAAATCAACATTGAGAAGGCCAAGGACTGACAATATCTTAAACATTCTGAATGTAACATGTAGTGTTAGATACAGCAATATGAATGGTGTGATACAAAACGATATCACCCTTTCAAATGTTGATTTAACACTTTATTTTTTAGAATGCATTCGTAAAGATGGCAAAAAGAAAAATAGAGAATCAAGAGACAGAAACAAAGAATGAAAGAAAGGGAGAGGGGCATATAAAACAGATGTTAAGACCGCTCCCTCACCCTCCCCCGCTCAGTCTCCACCATGTCCACGCTCCGCACTTCATCAACCTGCTATGACCTATGCCTTCCCCTGATGACAGCCAGTGCCCCCTAAAGGACTGGACCCATGTTACACAACGATCTTGCTATGGTGAAAAAGCGATTACACACGCGCTATAAAAATCGCGTGTACGCTGTTCACCTTTCTCTATTCGGAATATGAAAATACGCGTCAGTCCGTGACGATCGTGAAGGATACATAGCGCACACAATTTTTACATGGATGGTTGAGAAAAACCTTAAAAAAAAAACTAATTTCCATCGTCTGGATTTCTTAGGACTTTTTACATGTTATAGAGGAGACCTTTATTGGTAATGCACACGAGTCAAATTTTCTGTTGCAATTTGTGTGAGGTTCATGCCTTATTTTTCATAAAATGACTGCACTACTTGTTGGAAAATAGCTGAAGATTATCATTAATAAAAAGGACGTTGAAGAATGCATTGCCCAAAGCCCCCGAGATTGAAGCAGATCATTGCTTGCAGTATAAGAACCTGTCAATTACGTGATTTAAAAAAAATAAATAGAATTCAGCTTCAGAGTGAGACACAACTATTTTAAAACAAGGCAAGACCTGAAGAATTATAAATCGTGATTGACAGGTGTTTCAGGTACATTGAAACTGCAAATAAGGTAAACAATTAGAAAAGGAATTTAGATCAAATCTTTGTAGGTACCTCACTCAATGAGATTAACGAAAGCCGACTGAGTCGACATAGTGAATGTTAGAATAGTAGGAATTTGCAAAAGAGAAAAGAAAGGAAAAAAAAAACAACAACAAAAAAGTAGTCTTGATATGGACTCTAGTTAGGAATGAACTACCTTAGATTTGCTAAAATAAGCAAATCTTAATACATAAAAAAGAAGAAATTGACTGTAGAATTACAAGAATAAAGAATTATTGTACTTCAGTGCACGTAAATCGAATCAACAGTGAAGCATTTCATCTGGCCTGTAGCTATAAGAATAGCAATATGGCAACCGTAGATTACGATTTTTGTTTTTGCACCATGGTTGCATAAATATTAAATTCATGAGACATATAAGGATGAAATATCTGAATTTCTAAATACCAGAACAAGAGAATGGTTCTTGAGCAACCCAATCTCATGAGTCATGGCTTAAACAAAAAAGTGTAATTACACCGGGGAGTTGTGAGAGACTTCTATATTATCAAAGATCGTGAAAAGGGAAGATAGGGCACTCTCCCGATTTTGTACAGGGTACGATGTAACGGCCAGGGGAAGGGCGCCCAACAGCATTGGGTAGGTAAACTGACGCGTTGACTGTGTACAAGACAAATTGGGAAAAATGAACCAGGGGGCTGAGATACTGTAACAGGAAGGAAACCAGGCGTCTCTATGAATTCAGAAGAGGGAAAGGGCTTGAAAATTAACGAGGAGGAGAAAAAAAAAAAAAGGGGGGGGGGGGTAAATTCGACAGGGGACATGCAGCTGTCACAGTGTTGTTCCATGCATGTCCGTGCCCATTTTCTTTACACTTAAATATCATTTTAAAATAGTAATCATACATACACATGCACACACTCACACACACACACACTCACACACGCACGCGCACGCACACACACACACACACACACACGCACCCACACACAAACACGGGGGGGGGCCTGGTGTGTGTGTGTGTGTGTGTGTGTTTGTTTGTGGGGCTACAATGCACCCGAAAAATGCCCCTTTCTTTCTGATAATTTTGAAAAATGTTGCCCGACTTTGTTTAAATTATGGGCACGTTCGAGGGAGTGGAATGAGACATCTTTTGCTGTGGGAGGGGAGGGGCATTTTACCCCTCTTGACTCCAACTCCTCTGCCTTACATTTGACTGATACATGTAGTAATACGGGTACTTGTTACTATATAAAACCGCACTGATTTTTTAAAACTATATATATGGCTCTCTTTGCAAGAAAAAGTGGGAAATGTAGGTAAAATGGGTTGTGCTCATTACAAGAGGAAGGGGAGGGCTATCAGAGGGGGCACTTGATATCAGAAGTTAAAAGTGACATTTAATTTGATATCAGATCTGAAAAGGTACACTCATATCAGTTGGGGAAAGGGCACTCATTACAGAGCAAAAGGGGCAGACTTGAAAGGAGAAAATATTGTACAAGTCTTTCAAAGGGGCACTTATCAGAAGGGAAAATGGTACTTTCTAGAAAGGAAAAGGGGCACTTTTGTAGTAAAAGGGGGTAGTTATCAGAAAGCAGTAAATTTCAGAAATAACAAGGGACACTTTTGGGGTACTTGAAAAAGTGAAGGGGGGGGGGGGGGGGTACTGCGCCTATAACAGTCAAGGTCACAAAATATGTGTGTATCAGTAGTTATTCAGAGCAGAACAATTGGTCATTGTGCTTTGCAGCTGAAATTCCAGAGCTGCTCTTTTAACCCAGAGTCATGAATCATTAATGACATTGAATAGTAAAAGGTTGGCAGAAATGACAGGTGCCATGCACAATAGTATTATCGTTTTCTGGATTTTATTACTGATACACACAGTTTTTGTGGCCTTCATTTTTCAAAAACCTGAAAATCTAATTATATATTCATAGCATCAATTTAAGAGCAAGACAAGTTTTATATCCTTCAACTGAACAATGTGAAAGTCTTATTCTGTCATAACTTGAGTCATTAATGATCAAAAGTGTTAACCTATTTTTTTTAAATACCTAGTACATGCAACCAAATTTTGCATTTGATATCAAAGAAACCCACTTAAATTACGTAGGGTAGGCCTACCACACAATGAACTTTAAAGATTTGCTTCAATTTAAAAGAAACCATTTACTAAAATCTTGTTTTGATCTTCATTTTTATTGCATCTTCAGAAAAGCATAACTTTGATAAATTTTGGCAAAAGTCAAAGTGTAACAATTATTGACAAGCTCAAGGCAGTTTCATGGCAATTTCAAGGCAACTGACAATGTTTCAAAGCACTCAACATGAATTTTGTTCTTGTTGTTGTTTACTTAAAATTTCCTGAGGGCATAATAGGGCAAAAATAATTGTCACAGTGCACATACTGTGGTCACAACAATTATTTGTTTTACGGTTTTGTTTTTTCTGAGACTCACTGTACAGTAAAGGGATCTCGTTTAATGAAATGTGGCTTAATTAGAATAAGTGCAAGACTCTATTTGTTTCTGGGAAATCGAAAGAAGTGCAGATTGGATGTTTTGTAGGGGTCGTTTGAACAAATCACAGGAGAGCACTACATCTTGGACCTGCTCGTCATTGTTTTGCACGTAATGTCAACGTAGTCGCTGGTAAGTTTACCTACCCAACGCTGTTGGGCGCCCTTCCCCATGAGGCCACTTCCGTTAGGGCTGGCGTCCACTAGAGCGCCGACAACATTAGGAAGGGTTGCGGAAGCAAATTTTGTCATTTCGGCATTGGTTCCGCGTCAGACGCGGAAAAATTATGCAAATTATTGTTTCCTGAGACATTATTAAGAATGTCAACACATTGACTGCAGTCAGTCCTAGGAGCGTCCTAGGAATCATTCAGGAATGTCCCGAAATGCCGCGGAAAATGCTGATCGTGGCAGGACAGTGCGGACACATCTAGGATCACACCAGGAGTGGTAAAATTACGGACAAGGACAATCCTGAAACATTCTGCGTGGCTTCCGCTTGCCTTCGCGAAGCTTCCGGCACCGCGGAAGCTTTCAGGAGCGTTTCCGGAGAATGCGGAAGTGTTAAAGAAAGGCAGGATGTCCTGACGATGTCCGGACGACAATGCGGACAAGTTGCCGAAGGTGTCAGGAAGTTCATTTCCGCGTCCAAATTTTGGTCGAGACCAAAATTTGGACGCGGAAATTTTACTCTCTCCTGAAGGTGCGGAAACGCTGGGAAGTGTTCAGGAATGGTGAAGACAGTGAACGGAGCCTTTCAAGAATATGCGGAGAGCTTGCTGAATGAATGCGGAATGACTAATCTTGCATTCCGCGTCTTGTCCGCGCCCTAGTGGACGCCTAGTCTTACATAAAAATAGGGGGAGTGTCCTATCTTCCCCTTTTAAGATCTTTGATATTACTCATATTATACATGTACCACTTCAAATGCACATACTACGAAGTTCTATACAGATATGAATTGGATATATACTACGTAGTTTATTCGTATGAATGTTACTGGTGAAAATGAAAAAAAAAAAACAACAAAAAACAAACCTAAAATCACCACACACTTCCAATTGATCCTCCTAAAATCGAAGCCACAGCGTAGACTTAAAATTTTCTGAGAGAAAGGGTTATTAAGAGCAAAAATGGATAATTAATTGGTGTTCATTATAGTATTGATAAAGTGAGATCAAATTCATATGACAAAACAAAATTTCCGCATTCAATTAGTCGATAATGCATTTTCATTTGTTGCCTGACATGCACATTAAACCTAGCATTTTCGGCGCAAGCCAACTTTTGCTATCTTTACATAAGTAGCCCCTGTTCACTCAACCGTAAAATTTTGTCGCAACTTACACTGTCATTTGATTGAATAGACACTAACCAACCAATTCATAAAGAAAAATCATCCAGATATTGTAAAATTTTAATTTTAGAGGATTTTTTTTCCAAACTGTGTACTATTTTTTGATGGGCACTATATATCGGTGTATAATATTCCACATGTTGGTCAGATCATTAGATTGGTTTGATTTTCATCAATTTTAATGAAAACCGTCCTCTATTTCGCTGTATTTTTCATCGTTACAAATTTTCTTTGATATATTGATCTCGGTCTAGTTCAACCACAAGTGTCTATATGAATAACCATATTGCCTTTTAATTGCCTTTTGAATTGCCTTCTCATCAGTGTTGTAGTGCCTTGATGCTCGGCATATTGGCCTTAAAGGGGGTACCCAATGCTGAAACAATGTTAGTTCATTTAAAAGATCATGATTTTATTAGAAGAAAATCATCTGCCTTAAATTTTTTTTTAAATTCGTGTTGCCAGAAAATCCCCGAAATATGGTAAGATTTCAGGATATTTTGGCCCCTCAGCTGTGTCCCAATTTCAGCTAGGTAACCACAATGACGTCAAAGTGGTTACCTTGTCGCGCAATTATAGCAAAATGCGCGCAAGGTGTAATGCATTTTGTACAGTCTAGCGCGCAACACATCTGCAATACGCGAACCTGGGTAACCACTTTGACGTCATTGTGGTTACCTAGCTGAAATTGTGACACAGCTGAGGGGCCAAAATATCCTGAAGTCTTACCATATTTCGGGGATTTTTCTGGCAACACGAATTCTTAAAAAACTTAAGGCAGATGATTTTCTGCTAATAAAATCATGATCTTTTAAATGAACTAACATTGTTTCAGCATTGGGTACCCCCTTTAAGGCGCCTTAAGGCCTGTTTTGTCAATGCCTTGGCCTTGGCCTTGGATGCCTTGGCCTTTTGCATGCCTTGGCCTTAGCCTTGAGGGTTCCAAGCCTTGATAATCTCTAGAAAATTTCAAGGCATTTTCAAGGCATATGGAACTTTGCTATTTTTGCAAGTAAATCTTTAAAGATATTTTGGTTAATTTTGTCCAGTAACACTATATCATGTAGCTAATACAAGATCTAGGTAATCATATTAGACTTGGGAAATGAATTCATATTTTACAACTTTTAGATTTAGAATGATGATGATGATGATGATGATGATGATGATAATAATAATGATGACAACAATGATAATAATAACAATGATGATAATAATGATAATATGATAATAATGATAGTAATAATAATAATAATAATAAAGATGATGATGATAACAATAACAATTATAATGATAATAATAATAATAATAATAATAATGACGATCACTTCATGATGATGATGATAACAGTAATAACGTATGAAATACAGAAGCAGATTTGAACAAATGTACTTGTTTTTCTGTGAACATTTTGTAAGTTAGAACAAAGTATTTGCAACTTTTTATTTAGTGAATTCGGTCAATTGCTTCAGCTATATCATTGTCATATTGTCATATGCAAAAATTGCATGGTACTAAGTTTTAGCTATAGGCCTACATCTGTTCTTGTGTACTTTGTTCGACAGGGAGCACTTGAATGGGGAGCAAAAAACATAATTTAAGAAAGAGGAAAGGTAGAAAAGGAAAAAAAACTGATTATATTGTGGATTATAATTTTTTTAGGGTATAGAATGCGAATTATTTTCTAAAGCTTATTCGCTTTGCTACCTCACATAAAGTTGTTATTTCACGCCCCAATATTCATACAATTATTATGATATAGGTTAGAAATGGCTTTTAAAAGGTTTAAAAAAAAGAGGAAATGTAACTCTTCTTGCCTTTCTCCCTAGTATACGTGTAGGCCTTTAAAGTTCATCAGCCTCTTTTTGAGTATTTTGCCCCTAATAAAGGTTTAAAGCTAAAATAACACTTGCAGAGGTTGAAAGAAATCTGAACTTTTGTTTGCCTTACTAAATTCCTTGACAAGCAGTACTCCTTCAGAAATTGAATTTTTGAGGATTAAAGGTGCAAAAAAAAAAAAAAAAAAATCTACTGCTCGGTTTCTTTGCTCCCTCGCTTTTAAAGTTACATACTTATACATTTTTCGGGGGGGGGGGGGGTGGGGGATTTCATATATTGCCCTGAGCTCCATAATACTAAGATACACCACTAGAACACTAGTTGCTATGCAAACTCGATTGAGACCTCACATTCACTATCTTGGCAAGAGACCTAAAATTGTGAATTGGGCCTAACAGAAAAATCTACTGCATTGTGGTCTTTGTGGATTTGAGAGCAGTGATATATCTTTTGTTAAAATCATAATAAAATACATACACAGAGCCTTGCATGACTTATAAACCACATGCAAGCTCCCAGTCAAGCTTTGTTAAAGAAAAAATCCTGATATTTTAGGGAAGAACACTCTTTATTAGCTAGCTCACTTCGTTTTCTCACAAAAAATAACTAGTTAATTACAAGTTGTTTATGTCCCAAAAGATAATAATACATGTACAAAGAATAGGTCATGATATGAAAAGGGGGTTATGAAAATTAGTATATATTTTCTCATCAGGGGCTCGTTGCACAAAGAGTTGCGTTTAAACGTAACTCTTAAAATCAAACGCAAGTCCTGAATGAGCACTTCTGATTGGCTGAAAATAAAGTTGCGTTTGATTTTCCTGGGTTGCGTTCAAACGCAAGTTTTGTGCAACGGGCCCCAGGTCGTTGTAGGTGTCCTCTTTTTTTTCATAAAAAAGGTGGCGTTTTGCAATGACCCCCTTTTGAAAATTGTTCAGCCACCCCTGCTGTCAGTTGGTTCTTGAAGGCAGTGCCTACTTGCTCTGTCTGTGTGTGTGTGTGTGTGTGTGTGTGTGTGACAGAGAGAGCGAGAGAGAGAGATAGAGAGAGAGAGAGAGAGAGAGATAGAGAGAGAGAGAGAGAGAGAGAGAGAGAGCCTCGTCTCTGTATGTTCCTTTTCCCCTCATTTATTTATGAATGCCTTGGCCTTGAGGTTTTAAAGCTTGGCCTTAGCCTTGGCCTTGAGGGTCAAAGCCTTGGCCTTGCTAGTCAATGCCTTGGCCTTGGCCTTGAGGGTTATGCCTTGACTACAACACTGCTTCTCATATTCACTGTCTGTGTCGTACAATTACTTTCGAATTCAAGCATATTGCTTTGTAGAATCGCCAGCTCGCTGAAAATTTTAAAACATGATTCTATAAAAGACATTTTTCTGTGACATGTTTGGTGGAAAATAGAATTGCAAGCCAAAGTGTGGCATAAAAACAGGGGTGTAGCTAAATCTTTTTTTTTGGGGATGTGTCATCAAACGACGAATTTCCGAATCTGAGTCTTTCTAAAGCCAAGGCTTTTTAAAATATATGTTTAATTGACTTTAAGAGGATATAAGGTATAAACAAAAGAAAAAAGAAAGAAAATGTAATTTTATACATTCAAAGCAATTATGAAAAAAAACAATATAATAAAAATGCACACACAGACAAATCAAAACATAAACATACCATCTTTTTTTTGTTGTTTTTCTGTTATTGCGTTATTTCTCTCTCTCCTTTCTTTTATTTTTTTCTATCCAAAATTCTAAATATCAGGATTTGCCGATTTTCTCTATGAATTTAAGCAATTTTGACGACAGGAATGTTTCAAAACTTGTTTTAAGATCGATTACAAAGCTTTTTGAAATATGGAATTCAAAGATCGTACCTGGATACATCAAAATCGGAAGATAGCCCGATCACATTGCAGTGTTATGAGATGAAACGTTAAAGGCCATAATTATTGGTTAATTTACATGAAAACTATCATGCGGTATATCAAAGAGTTTGAAGTATGAACTTAACCCTTAATACTACTAGTCTTATGTATCACCATTGAGTGATAAAAGTGTAGACAAAGTTAGGAGAAAAAGTGAAGAAGGAATCTAAAAGTTCTCATATATTCAACAATGCATTTTGGTATAACGAAAGAAATGATACAAAACAAACACAAAATAAGTTATCCTAACTGCTGTGATAGTAGAATGGTAACCGTATCGTTTATCATCAACTTATCTGTGTTGGTAGAATGGTAAATTGGGGGTGTAGATGGGTGGATGGATAGTTTGCTTATTTTTCTCATTCACTGCATTGCAGTAAGCTTGATCACTTGATACTTGAAACTATGTTTTGTTAATGAATATCATTATTTATTTCTTTTGTCGATTTCCTGCAAGCAGCTGAACCTACAGCGGATAATCCAACTACAACCCAGTCCCCTGCTACCCAGGCATCTAAACGACCCAAACCCCATCTCGAGTCAAGCGTCTTCTCTCCTGCCAAGGACAACAAGGGACGCAATCTGATTGGCTACTGTCTTACTGGTCACGTGATGGAGACAGTTCAAATGGTGAGCCAGATACGATGCGCGATGATGTGCAATGGCGTAGTTGGATGCAAATCCTTCAATTACAGAGATGGTGTGTGCGAGCTGAATGAAGAACGTAAAGAGAGTGTTGGTTCTAGCTACTTCTCAAAATCTGATGGATGTGTCTATTATGGACTATAATTTAATTCTGGAAGTTCAAAACTGGAAAAATGTCACATGTGTCACAGTTAGAAAGTGTTGAGAAAGAACAGAGAGACATGATGTAAAAATTATTTACATTTACCTAGTTTTTATAAACTCATGATGTAAAGATTATTTACATTTACCTTGTTTTTATAAACTCATAACACTCATAACACTCTCAGACTAATAAATAAATTGTATTTTTATTTATTTATTTTTAATTTTTTTATATTTATTATTATTATTATTTATTATTATTATTGTTATTATTATTATTATTATTATTATTATTATTATTATTATTATTATTATTATTATTATTATTATTAGTATTAATTTTTTTTTTTTTTTTTGGGGGGGGGGAGGCAAGGATTCAATATAATCTTCGAATCAACCATACAGTAAGGAAGAGAACAAATCAAGCATTAAATATCACATAACATACATGACATATTGGCAAGATTCCGGAATAGTTTGGGATACTAGAAACCTTCTTCATGCAATAATATTCAATAAATCAAGTCAAACCCTTAGGCCCGAATTCACAAAGGAGGTTTGGTTTAAACCATGGTTTAAACCCCCTCCTGGGGCTTTTAAGCGTACGTGCGCAGGGAATCTGATCCAATCATATATTTTCTTTGAGCGCGCGTATGGGCAATGTGCGCGTATTTACGCTTATTTTAGTACGCTTACGGAGGTTTAAACCTTACCCATGGTTTAAACCTCCTTTGTGAATTCGGGCCTTATTGACTATCCATACCTAAAACAAAATGGAATTTAAGAGATCATGCTTAATTGTTCATGAATAAGGGGCACGGTTTCTCTGAATATACTTGCCAATGCCATGGCTAACTGTTATCATGGTTGTGATGCCAATGATTATTAGTTCGGTTGATAAAAAATCATTGTAGTTTGATTGATATAATCGTTGTAGTTTGATTGGTATAATCATTGTAGTTTGGTTGATATAATCATTGTAGTTTGGTTGATGTGCTAATTGTAGTTTCATTGACCTAATCGCTGCACGGTAGTTAAATTAATATAATCACTATGGTTGATATAATCATAGTAGTTTGATTTATCTAATCGTTGTTGTTTTATTGATATAATCATTGTACAGTGTGTCCCAGAAAAAGGGAAACCGGATTTCATGGCAGAAATTTTCTATCACGTTAATAATTTCCTTTATGAGATATACATGTGTGAAAAGCTCTGCTTCTCTTCTTTCATTTGATGCACAACTTAATTCACGCATGATTGAATTAAAACATTAAAAAGTGGTGCTACCAAAATTTCATTGCACGCACAAATGGCAATTTTAAGAGAGTTTTTAGGGTAGTAAACGTAATTATGTAAAGAAAAGAAAAACATCACATAAAATTCATAACTTTCTCTTTTATATGTCAGCTCATGCGTAAAAAATGAATGATGTATGCCAGAGAACAAGTAAAATGAAAATATGCTTGATTTCTGCCCAAATGAGTGGATAGTTGAGTAAGAAGCCATTCAGTTTTCCTGACCTGGCAGCTGACAATGGACTTAATGATTGGGTGAATCAGGGAAATTCCCTGGGTGAATTTACAAAAACGTGGGGATTGAAAAGGAACATTAGAGATGGTTGCGGTATAAAAGGCTGAAAATCAAGCCAACCATCATTAGCTTGCCTGACTATGCAGCTGACAACCGAACAAAGGGTCTTCATCATAACGGAATATCCCTTCATTTGGGCAGAAATCAAGCATGTTTTCATTTTACTTGTTCTCTGGCATATATCATTCATTTTTTACGCATGGGATGTCATTTAAAAGAGAAAATTATGAATTTTTATGTGATGTTTTTTTTTCAAAATAATTACGTTTACCACCCTAAAAACTCACTCAAAGTTGTAATTTGTGCGTGCAAATGAAATTTTGGTGGCACCACTTTCCATTGTATTAATTCAATCAAGCGTGAATTATGAATAATGAGTTGTGCATCAAATGAAAGAAGAGAAGCAGAGCTATGCATACATGTATATCTCATGGCCGGGGGCTGCATTGATTTTTAAAGTTATGATATTCGAGCAACCATCCCTCTCATATTTTAAAATTTTTAGGCTATTGTAAAAAAAAACAACCCCGCATTCATTTCAGAAGTATAAATATGAAAATCAAACTGAAATTTACTTCTTAATATCATGTTCAAGAATACAAAATTAATACGATGACATAAAAACATTGAAGAATCATCAGAATCTCATGTAGGTCTGATTTAATTTCGCTATGACAATTGAAATATATGTATATATTACCCAGAGTGTATTATGCTACAGATATATTGTTTCAACCGCCACATGAGAAGTCCGCACTAAAAAGCAAATTGGTTTAAATAAAAGGAATAACAAAATATATTAAGGATATAAAGAAACCAGATCAGTTTGAGGATTATGTTATGAAGTATATACATGAATTAAAGAAAGATATGCAGATTTAAATTTATCGTTCAACACAAAACTGAAAGTTTTTTTCTTCAGTAATCCTCAATTCCGTTTCCATTGATCAATGTATTATGGTAACTTTCTGAATGTTACCATACTGCATGTGATATTGATTTGTATGCTTATAATGTTTAATCGGAATTGGAACTAATTCAAAATTATGACACGAATCAGAATGGTCTTCTTTGTAAGTCGATTAAGGTCTGGAGTACGCGCTGCGGACTCACTCCAGGTTCAGGCTGTGACTTCATTGTGAAAAGGATACTTAAAAGAGGGATATTATCAGAGATTTGCGCATAAGGAAAATCACAAAGTTGCCAACTTTTGATTGATCATTTACAACTTTAGAAATTCATAACTTTCTCAGGCGAATCGACGTTTGCTCCGTTAAATTTTGTTCCCGGCTTTATTTCGTCAAAGATACTGAGTTAGGATTATAGGGCTGCAAAGGGGTTTTAGGGTTATATAGGTTATGGTCACATGTTGAAGTAAGGGATTCGGGTTGTATAGGAAATTAACAATTAGCAATTGTCGCAGGAGCATGTGTTGAAGAACCCCCTTTTTATGCACATCGGATTTTGCTCAACTGTCATCGACCTTTTTCTTTTATTTTTCTGCTTTTGTTAAGCCCAAGTTGAAATCAGAGTGGACATCCCATTTGATTTGTTGCAATGAAATTAAATTACTAGTAGTTCAATTCATGTGTAATATAATGCTTTCTTTTTATGGGATATTGTTGATGTATTGGTTAATGGAAACGTTGACTGATTGATACTCGTAATTGATTACTGATTAACTTCTTGGGTGATTAATGGATTTGATGGTTTGATTGACAGTTTGATTGTGACTGACTGAATTTATTGATTGGTTAAATATACTGATTATAATTGATCAAAGATTGGTTGATTGATTGGTACATTGATTGACTGATTTATTTGTTGATTGATTGAATGAATGAGTTGTTGAGTTGATTGTAAGTTTAATGATTAACAAAATGATGTACAGAGGGAATTTGACTGCTCTACTTTTACTTGATCTCTCCTCCGCCTTCGACACAGTAAACCATACAATCATGTTGAATACTTTAAGTTCATTTGGTGTCAGAGGTGAAGCATTCAAGTGGTTTGAATCCTACCTTTCTTTCCATTCTCAGATTGTGTGCGTAAATGGTTGTAAATCAGTTGCTTTGCCTCTGACCCATGGCGTACCGCAGGGCTCTGTGGGCGGGCCGACCCTTTTTTCGATTTATTTGATTGGATTGCGGCAAGTTTTGCTTCGTCACAGAATTGATTACCATATTTATGCCGACGATATCCAGCTCATGATTTCGTTTAATTCTACTCAGTCAGCAGCAGAAACAGCCATTCGTCGGCTTCAATCATGCATGGTTGACATTTATGACTGGATGCAAACCCACTCTTTGAAACTGAATTTAGATAAATGTGAATTTCTTTTGTTTGGATCTAAAGTGCAGCTCAACAAAATTGATGTCAATTGCTTTTCATTTTCTGGCCACACTATTAATTTATCTCAAACATGCCGCAATCTCGGAGTCATTTTCGATTCACATATGTCAATGTCTCCTCAAATCTCAAATATCTGCAAATCAGTTAGGTACCAACTACGAAACATTGGTTTTATCCGGAAATATTTGTCAAAGTCTGCCACCGAAAAAATTGTACATTCATTGATATCCTCCCGCCTTGATTTTTGCAATGCACTTCTGTTCAATTTACCTCAGAACCAGTTATATAGGCTCCAGAAACTTCAAAACGCCGCAGCTCGTATTGTCTCACTGTCTAATAGGCGCTCTCACATCACTCCCATTTTGAATTCACTGCACTGGCTCCCTGTCAAAGATCGTATAATTTTCAAAATTTTGTTGCTCACTTTTCATTGTATTCATGGATCAGCACCCCAATACAATCTCTCTTTTATTCATTATTACATACCCAAAAGATCTCTGCGCTCATCAACATCCGGCTCTCTTGTAATTCCTAAAGTTTCAAAATCTTGGGGTGAAAGATCCTTTGCTTACGCATGCCCCACCTTGTGGAATAGTCTTCCTGTAGACATCAAAGCTTGTATCTCTGTTGATTCTTTTAAAATCTTCTCAAAACCTTTCTATTTACATGTACTTTGTAATTCTTTATGCGCCTTGAGCACTCTACAGAGTGGATTTGGCGCTTTATAAGTCACATTATTATTATTATTATTATGTATTAATTGAAAAAGAGTTTTTTTCGATCCGGTATAATGTATACTGTCTTATTCTGGCCCTGCGAAAAAAACAGCAACAACAAACAAACAAATAAACAAAATAAAACAAAACGAAACAAAGCAATGACCTATTTGGTGGGTGTGCAAAAAAATAATTAAATTCATTTTTCCTCTGGGGGTTGTAAAAACACAGAACCACCCCTCCATAGCCTTTTGAAAAGGAACATGAATTTTGTGCTGCCACCGCTCATCCCCAATCTCTCTCTCTCTCTATCTCTGATCAAGTGGTGAGCTGAAAATATTGGTCCCAATGTATATTGCCAATTGAATCGTATCCGGAGATTCAAGGACATTTTTTTGTTGACCCTTTGGAAAAGAGATCATGGCGTATTGTAAGATCATTTGGTTATCTCATTAGAATCGATATTACAAGCCATTACCTCATCCAAATATTTACTTTGACTGAAGTTCATTCTCCAAACATATTTAAACGAGAGAAAAAAAATCTTAAACTGATTCATATACAGTGGCGTAGCTGCGTGGTTCCGCCCAATGAGGGCACACTGGTGCCACGAGGGGGGGGGGGCGCAAATCTTCAAATGAGAGAGTTAGCAAGGGCATCGAGCAAAGGGAGTGTTGGAAGGGTCATTTCTCTTCATATTGCTTCCCCTTACCTTTTCTTCTCTTCTCTCACTGTCTCTCCTTTTTTTCTCAACAAAAGGAAAGGCACGTGCTCTACCCCGTAGATAGGCCACTGTCTACATAATTTTTTTTCGAACCAAGTATAAATTTGCTGAGTGAGGTTTTTCTTGCTGTGAATCGAAAATCAGTCGACTCAGCAAATCACATCTATTTGACATCACAACAGCCATGACCTAAAAAGATAATCTAAATACGACCACTTCAACACAGAGTGAACAAATATTTAATTTCTCAAAACGCTTATTCCATTTCATATTCTGAAATGATTGTCATCTGCAGGATTAACTCTTTAGCTATGTTTTACAGCATTTTACAACCTGACCCTCATCTGGTTTCATATCAATCAATTTTGTTATCCATGCAGTGTGAGATCTGGGCCCTGTTTCATAAAACTTGTTATCAATAACAAGTTACGATAATTGTTATAAGGTACTGAAAGCGTTGCATTTTATTGGCTGAGAGCAATTGGTCATAGAAAGGTGGCAGTTGTTATTAATAACAAGTTTTATGAAACGGGTCCCTGATGGTGTATGGACAACTTAACGTGATTAGATTTAAAGGAGAATGAAACCCTGGGGAAATATCCATTTCGATGAAAAGAGAGGATAGAGAGAAGCAATTTATAAAAAGTTCCATCAAAATCGGTTACGAAATGTACAAGTTATGAAAGTTTGAAAAGTCTCAATTTACTTTCTATGGCGATCCTCAAATTGGCAAGGTTGTTTCAAAATGGCAGGTTTAGTACTGAGTACAACTCTCAATATTGTTTTGTACACAAAATTTCATATCTTATCCATTATCTCTATAGATGTTGCTTCTCTTTTTGTGAACTTAACATATGTTGTTTCAAATACATTTTCCCGTGATACATCTTGAGCTAAGAAGGAGACAAGCTGCACCTTGAGAGATAATGGGGAGAATATGAAACTTTGTGTACAAAACATACTAAACCTGTCACTTTGAAGCAACATTGCCAATTTGAGGATCGCCATAGAAAGTAAATTGAGACTTTTCAAACTTCCATAACTTTCTCATTTCATAACCGATTTTGATGGAACTTTTTAAAAATTGCTTCTCTCTATCCTCTTTTCATTAAACTTGATATTTTCCCCCAGGGTTTCATTCTCCTTTAGCCTAGATTACCAGGTTTCAAAATCCGTGTAAACATAGCGCTTCATAGTCGTCGCCGCTCGAGCTCAGCCTGAACACGGTCAAGGTCTTAGCTTACTAGGAAAATAGTTCTACACGATTAGAGTACGTAAATGCACGAAAAAATATTAAGTGGAATGGTAATTTTATTGTATTTTCGAGCTTTGCTTACAATGCACTTTCGATCTCATTGCCTCCTCGTATACATTTCAGTCACACTCGTTACGGGTGGAGAGAGTTGAATTTCAGGATAAAATTACCAAGAGATTATCTCTCCAAAAAGGGTTACCATTCATGTTATTGAATAGTATGATAGAGATACATCTATTTCAAAACAAACCATTGGTTTTTCATATTTTTATTTTATATCATGCACACTGAATTAATATTTCAAAGTTTTTCTGCCTGTTATTATGTCGTAAACCTGCTCTCACTACGCTTTTTCAAAAGAATGAGTGTACTGGAATACTTTCTAACGTTAATATTTCAGCAAAGAGCCTCACTATTTATATATAAAAAACAAATCGAATATTATTATTGGATTTGCTATTCTTACTACAGATCTATAACATTTTTGTTAATTTATTCCTGTTAAAATGAAAGCCCACGTACTTAAACACTATTCTAACTGACCCATATCATTACATTTTCTTCAAAAGTTCATTGAGTATCGGCAACTGCCCTAGTACATGTAACTATTTTACACTGCAATATATACGTGTGAGGATAGCTAAACAGTACATGTAGATTCACTGGGAAATGTAAAGCACTAGCAGTTTAATTCAATGAACTGTTTCAATTAAAAAAAAAAAAAAATATCCAAAAAAAAAATCCAAAAAAATTCTCCGGCACAGCAAGGGTTTCAATAATTAAAATTCGTGAGTATTCTATCCCACGATTCGTGAGTATTCTATCCCACAATAAATGTTATAGCAGAGAGAAAGAACATTTTTTTTGTCATGGTTGTAATTCAAAATCATAGTACCCTTCAAAACTAAATGCTATTAGAATTTCACGTTTTACCGTTTGTTAGTTAGTCTACTATTTGCTTGATGATTGCCAGAAACTTTAACTCACCAAGAAATTAGTAAACCTTAAGAGTCCAATTTGCAATTCGCACATTATCAGCTATTACAATGAACATTAAAGGGAAATCCAACCTTAATAGCAAGTTGCTTTGAAAGAAAGAGGAAAAATCAGAGAAGTTTAAACGAAATCGGACAAGTAATAAGAAAGTTATGAATTTTTGAAAGTTGTAATCACTATACATAATGGGAATTTCAAATTGGCCGAATAGGTAATGTCACTGTGATGTAGCTGTGGACAACTCCCCCATTTGTTCCAACACACAAAATAACTAAAATGTCACTTTTTTCAAAATGTATTTCTCAATAGGATCTTTTTCTTTTATGAGGACCTATAACAATATGCTATCTCTAATATATTTTGAATACTGCCCCGAGGGTAAAAGTGCCTCTAACAAAACTGCAAATTAATGATATTTTTGTGTACGACAAAAGGGAGAGTTGTCCACAAAAATGTCACAATCGTATCACCAAATTGCCAATTTGAAATTCGCATAGATGTAGTGATCTCATTTTTCAAACATCCATAACTTTCTTATTCCTTGTCTGATTTCTTTCAAACTTTCACCATCCTGTGTTTCTTATTTTTCTGCTTTCACACAAATCATCTCATTACCAAGGTTGGATTGCTCTTTAAGAAGAAAATCAATTCTAAGCAATTTTTTCAAAGTATTTGTTTTTTCAAGATAAAAGTCTCGCTTAGACCTATTCAAATCCCAAGGCCATGACGAGGAAATAATGAGTTACGATAAAACAACTGTAAATTCATTTCAACTGTTTTTTCAGCGAATTACGTCAGTTCAAAATTGGCGATTATTTGAGAAAGGGCAGAATCGAGTGGCGATTGTAACTTAAAAATTATATAAAACCATATCACATTGTCAGCTTGGAGTACACACACACACACACACCCTCACACGCGCGCGCACACACACACACACACACACACATACACACACACACACACACTTATATATATATATATATATATATATATATATATATATATATATATATATATATATACATATATATATAATTCCCACCCTAACCGACCCTAACATTGGAAAGGATTCCGAATCGAGGAAGAATAGATCACTCACGTTATCATTTCTCTCTTGGAAAATAATGTGTTACATGGAAATATACTTGCGTGTTGTGTTTTCGATCTGTGGGTTAATCTATACATCATTTTTTCTCTTTGCCCATACTGCCACCACCTGTCCATGGTGGACACTTTAAAACTTCAAAACACACTCGGCCCTGTTTAATTCCTAAATGAATCACTTTCAATCGCCCTATCCCATCTCCTATTCCTTATTCATCGACTTTTGCAGCTCTTTGGTATAATATGTATTGACCTTGCTGTCATCTGTGCCGTAGATCCCGTGTAAAGACATGTCGGGTGAATACTTCGAAGCATCGGTGACCCTCCCCAGAGTTTCGGCCATGGTCCTGGTGTAGTGAGGGGCATTTCCGCAGCATAGTCCCATGTATGGGATCTTGAGTTGGGCACATTGCTTGGTGAACTTGACGATGTCGTCGCGATTGCACAAGAGACAGTCAAGGTTATCGGGAAATGCTCGTTTACCTACGGGAATAAAGCCAATTCTGTTCCAAATTCATGCTTGTAAAAGAATGGAGGTATAAGTGTGCTGAATCTGTGGTGTAGAGTGTGTGTGTGTGTGTGTGGGGGGGGGGGGCACTGGTCTCACTCGTTGAATGGAATGCACTAACAAGGTCACTGATTAGGGGAAGGGTACGTAGGAGGGGTCGTAGTGACTTCTTGTCACATCCCTTTCCCCTCTCACTTGTTTCCCCCGCCATTAATTGATAGGGCACGTGGCCCCCTGCTCCTGTAGTTACGCTACTGATCTGGATTCATGGATTTACGGAACTTTGAAAAGGACAATTATTGATAACGGAGTATGGGGCGGGGGCTGGCGATCATATATGTTATATATAATGGCTTTGCATGACCAACATTTCACTTTAGCCTATCTTTAAGTAGATGTCAAAACCAGTCCGTGTCCCCCTTTGAAACTCCAGTGGCATACGCTAAGTACACAACCCCAAATATTATGTGGCCCTCCTAAAAAAAGAAAAAAAGAAAAAAAAATTATTTGAAGAGTGTGATAACACTTTTTCTTTTCCTTGTCAGATTTTATTTTTCGTGCCCCCCCCTCCCCTGACAAATTCTTTGGTTCCACCCCTGCCTTACCTGTCCATGGATCAAGAATAGTTGTAAAGGTCGGTTCCTCGAGGGTTGTTCTATATAGCACCGGCAATGCAGCCAAAGGAGCCTAAACACAGGAGAAAGGATAGGGGGGGGGGGGGAGGTGTTTCACAAAGAGTTAAGTGGCTTAAAGTCGCACTTAAATTCCTAGTTGCGTGCGGTATATGACATATCACCGCATTGGTCAGATCATGCTCAGGAGACGCGCTATTGGGTAATCTACCAATGAGATCACGCGTTTACTATAGTATGTGCATAGGCACTTACGCAGGACTTTAAGTCAAACTTAACTCTTTGTGAAACACCCCCTGATCTTCAACCAGCTGGACAATTTTATATCATGTGCGGATACAAGAAACCATATCATTTTGATAATATTAATAATAATAATCATTCCCTTCTTGTATAGCGCATGTCACATTTCAAAGCAAAAAGTCATTGTGATCGTTTTGACCATTATTATACCCTCTCTGAGTGGAAGAGAGACTTTGGCAATATCAAACCTTAAGGAAATCTAAATTACTTTCTGTGATTACGATCATTCATGAAGTCACTATCAATACATCTGCAGTAGATGATCTGCTGGAATAGTGAGCTTTGACGCATGATGAGTGTCCAAGAATGTCAATTTTTAAAAAATAATTCCTCAGGCGCATCAATGAGACACACCAGGGCCCCGTCTTATAAAAGAGTTGCGATTGATTACAAATAATTTGCGATTGATATCAATCACATCTCCTATCTCATTGTACAGAGTTGCGATTGATATCAATTGCAAATTATTTGTAATCAATCGTAACTCTTTTATAAGACGTGGCCCAGGGCCCCGTTTCATAAAACCTGTTATCAATAACAAGTTGTAATAACTGTTATAAGCTACTGAAATCCTTGCATCTCATTGGCTGAGAGCAAATTTGTCATAGAAATGTGGCTGTTGTTACTGATAACAAGTTTTATGAACAGGGTCCAGACCGACAGGAGATCGAACAAACAATCACATTGCCTCGAATGTTCTAGTCGGTGGGTAGTCAATTGACAATGTGACTAAAGTATTCAAAAGGCAGGGAGCAATAGACAAAAATCGATGATTATTACCCCGATATTTGCCTCCACGGCACTCTCAAGGAAAGGCATCATTGAGACAGGTCCCAGGGTACAGTTCAATCCTACCACATCGGCCCCAGCAGCTACCAGTTTACGGAGAGCTTCATTGATCTCTACACCATCGGCTGTAGTCCGCTTCCCATCTGCCGAAGACTGGGTGTAATGTGATGCAAAGGTGACCACAGCGGGTACCCCTGCCGGATAATGAATTATGAATATTTTTCATTTCTCAAATATTTACGACCCTCCACAGGCTATTTCATTGAGCAAAGTCAAAATAACATGTCTGTATATTTGTCTCAATTGGTTGCAAGATACTACTTTTCTCGGTTTTATTCATGTGAAGAATATGACATCTATGATACGATATGGTGTTAATGAAGTACATGATATACCAATATCCTGGACCTTTACTCTCTATGCGATCATAATATAGGGTGTCACTTCATCGGATCACTTTAAAAGGGGGGGGGGGGGGGGGTCAAACCAACTTTGCTGACAAGTTAACTGCAGTTTCCGACAATCCAAAAAGGGTCCTCAGATTCTCGAATTTGCTACAAGGTAAGAAGTGTTCGTCACATTCAGAATATTGCCGATAGATGTTCCACATTCCCAACAATAACATTTGCCGACAGCACATGAAAATGGCAAATTTGAGGACACAATTTTTTTAAAAGGAGGTGTCATCTACCAATACACACCCCTTCTGGCGACGCCCCTACCCTACATTGTCCTTTTATTACAGGCCACTGAGAATAATTCTCAGCGCTCCCAATGTTGTCTCGTCAATACCTTATAACGAATAAAAGAATATTATCACTTTCACCTTTGCCATATTTCTTGATAGCTTCAGTTGCGAGAAGAGCCTCTCCGAGATGACCAATCGTCTCGGCCACAATGTAATCAGCCCCTTCGTCTACCGCCCACTCAATTTGTTCCTTTGCGATTATGAATACAGAAGATGCAAAATGATAATACAAATGTTACGCCAATCTATTAGAGAGTATTTTGAGGTTCTAACATGTTTAAAGGAAACAATACGTTCTTTTCTTCATGTCATTACATTTCGTAAACACGATAAAACTTGCTTTGATCATCTTTGACTGATTTCTTTTTTCTTCTTTATTTTCCTCAGGTCCAGAGGGCTTTAATAAGGAGCCCCCTTCTTTGTTGAAAGAGGGGAAAGAGGGGAAATTTATCTTATCCGGGGGAGGGACGCGTCGATGGGGTGTGTTTCCAAATACTTGGTGTGATCTGTTTTAATAAAACCTCTGCATTTTGTGATTATATTTCAGTAAAAGATTTGATATGATTTGAAATTCTCGGGCAAAAAAAAGAAGAGAGTATTGTGTGTATATTTGTTGTGTAGGGGGGGGGGGGGGTGCTCCTATCACCGCCCCTCCTCCACCGCTATAAAGAGGGCTGTCACAGTAAACTCATTTCAATTAAATTATTTTATTCTTTTATTGAAATTGGATCCTGATGATCCTCTCCCGCTTTCCATTCCGTCGCTGCTTCTGAAAAAGTAAAACATTTGCCAGGCTATATTTCGTCAAAGATAATATGGTTAAAGTCAAGGCTGCGATTATATTTAAGGGTCAGGGTTATTTTTAGTGTTTAGTCCAGGGTTAAAAAAAAATATTAAAAAATCGTTTAGTCTTGGAAATTGACCGTGGAATGATGGTCGCAGTATCATGTGTGGGACAACCGAAAAAAAGGGAACAATATAAAGAATTCATTACCTTAAACATGGCTTTGGTCTGGGCGATTGCCTCCTCATTGCCAGGCTCATAGACCCATGTGTTACTGAGATCACCACACATCAAAGTGCCCGTCTCATCAGCCACATCACGGGCCATCTTCAAGGCGAGACGATTCTGCTTCTCCAGCTCATCCTCCCGACCTACCAGCTTGAACTTGTTACGATGACCGTAATACTGTAACCAAGGGGATAGGAAAGTGTCAGAAAATAATTATGTTATGATATATTCACACACGTATGATGATGATTATAGGCCTATTATCTATCGTATGGTCAAAGTGGCTGGTCCATCTGACTGCTCGCACATTGGCGGATATGAGGGGGGGGGGGGGGGGGGGGGCACAACCGGACTGGACTGGACTTGTAAAAAATAGGCATATTCTTTCATTAAATTGACAAAAAAGTGATATTTGTATATTTAAAAAAAAATATTAAAAGTTATTAATTTTCATTTTTTGTGTATAACATTTTCCTTATTCCTATGCTCGAGGCATTATTAAGGGTGGAATGTTTTGGCATGTCTCTTGTTTAAACTAACTCTATTCCTTAACTATTTCGGGAAAAAAAAAAGGATATTTGGGGTCATTTTTGTGTACAAAAACAAATGTAGAGTAGTGAATCCATGACATCACAGTATATCACAGTCACATGACCCGGAGTTGCCAATTTGAGATTTCCATAGAATTTTAAACATTCTTTGTCAGATTTTTCTTAAACTTTTACTGATCTATTTCTCTTATTTTTGTGCTTTTGTTTAAAAGCAACTTTTTTTTCTAATGAATGTGCCTTTTTAAAACCAATATGTTGCATACCTTAAGTACATGATAAATTTGGCAGTATTTTCAAATTTTGGGCCCACATGTCAAATTTTCGACACGAAAGATCTTTGCTTTACCCGTATATACATCATTACCTAAATTGTTTTTTTCTTATCATATCCAACCCCCCCCCCCATGGTCACAAATTCTTTGGAATTGTGCCTCCGATCCCTTTTACAAAATCCTGGATCTGCTCCTGTTCTAGCGTGCGCCCGGGGTAGGCCTATTTTTGAAAGGTCACTTAACTTTTCTTTCAACTGAGCTTTAATAGACCTCAAAATAGGTATTATGAAATTAAAAATTTAATCATCATTTGTTCGTAAAAGGCAAAGCCCGGTGGAAGACTGTAAGTATTGCATATTATATATATATATATATATATATATATATATATATATATATGCTTGAGAGAGAAAATTACCTGTGTTATTATGCACCTATAGTGGAGAAGCGTGTGCCCAGCTGTTGAGGGGGCATTAATTATGGGGGCGGGGGGGGGGGGGGATACTGGACTTACCAGGACGAAGTTACTTCTCGTCACGTTGCCTCTCTCTCTCTCTCTCTCTCTTTCTCTCATTTTTCACAGTTTGGCCATGTTGGTTTGGGGCACGGGTCCCATGTGCCCCTGTAGTTACCCCACTACGTACCGTAAATGCTTGAACTACGTCACTCCCTGCGCGCACGAAATCTTTGTACATCTGTCGTACCAGTTCGGGATGATCAACTACGACTTCAGGGGTGAACGGACCCGCTTTCAGGTATCCCAGACGCTCAAAAGCGAAGATATACCCCTCAGCGCAAATGACGGTCTCCCCGTCCTTGATCCGTTCCATCAGTCCTACGAATAATTTGAAGACAACGAAATGCCGATACTAGAATAGTTTGGCGCTATTTCAAGTGAACGTTATCATGGTTTATGCCCTAAAAAGTCGGGAAAGCAAAAATATACTGTTTGTTTGTGCGTTTGTGTGTGGGGTGGGGACATTGTGAAGTAATCACGATAGAACGTAATATTTATATTCCTTAATATCACTCATTTTATTTCGCTTCAAAAGAATTAGAAAATTTACTTTCTTTTTTTTTACTGAAAAAAGTGACAGACACAAAAATACTCTGTCAACCAGCAAAACAGAATGCAAGAGAGCCACCGTTATTTTCACGGGCGCGCTTTTCGATGTATTTCCGGGGGGGGGGGGGGGGGAGGTTGTGGATAACGTTAGGGTACAAGTACAATGATATTTTTGTCTATGGAAGTAATATGAAAATTAATGAGCAATTTTCTACAGAGCAAAAGGCAGAAATTCATCGCAGCCTCAAATTATCAAGTCGACGTCAGGTTTGGTAAGAAAAACGACCAATGGGATTACTTTGCCCCCTTAATAATTTGCCATCTGCTCGGCCATATCCTGGGCCCTGAAACACAAAGGTAGGTTAACCCGACGCTCGGTTCTAAAGTTATGTTTAAAGAAGGTCATGTTTAACAAAAGGAAAACTTAACTTCCTTTGTTAAACATCGACTTTAGACCTATAGGGCAGAGGGCAAGGATTGTTTGTGAACAATGCTCTGCCCCTCCAATGCTTTGTCTATTTGTAACGAATCGACACAATAAAGGGGATTTTTTTATTATTTGGGTTTCAAAAGGGGGGCACAGGCCGGTTTCCCCCTATGTAGATCCACACTGACTATATACACTCGCAAAAATTTGCCCCTTTAGTTGTGTAATTTTACTACATCGTGCCCTCCCCTTTAAACATAATTCTGGATCCAACCCAACGATAAAAGGTCTGCCCCGTCTGACCAATATAGCGATAACTATAAGTCGTTCCCAAATCGGTCTCCTAAAGCTTATGTAGAAAAACTGTCGGATATTGGTTTTGCGATGCCATCGATCCAAGAAAATTAGTGCTGAACTCATTGGCATAAACCAGTGAGATAGGATCTGCAACGCCGATATCCAATACCTTTTCCCCATAACCTTCTGTCTGGAGACGGATTTGGCAACGATTTATAGTCCTAATGATAATATTGTTATCGTTGATTTTAAAATGGGACCCGTACTTAATTTGCCCCTCCCCTTTTGACATGGCTCCATCATGTACCCCTGGACCAAGCGGCCTTAATTGCGTGAAATATTTGAAATGTAACATCTTCTACTAATAGAAAATCAAATAACCAGATTTTCAAATGACTCTTCTAAAAAACAAAACAAAACAAATCAAGACAACCAGAAACAAACAAACAAACAAACCGTCTGCCGAGAGCCAGTGGAGTGTTGATCGCTTAACATACCAAGTATATTTTGAACGTTACAAGACATGCAAGAGCTGGTCTTCAGCAGAAATTAGGTGCATTTGGCGTAACTATTCACTGACATAATTACTGTCTGACAGAGTCGCAAGATAATCATTATTCTGTCTACGTTTAGTACTTACATGTACATAATCCTTCATCATGTTAATAAATAATAGTCAATACATATATATATATATATATTTTTTTTTTAGTCATGATAAAACTGATAAACGTACCTTTTGCCTTGGGCATTTTGAAGCTTTTGAAGGTGTTGTTAAAGAGATCTGCAGACTTCTGCCCTTCTAAGGACAATGGTATCAGGTGTATAATTCTCTTCTAGTTATTGAACGTATTCGGTGATTCAAAGCACAAAGTTCGATCAGTGTGTATACATGTGAGGCCAAGGTTTCCAAGGGGGCATATCGCATGCTATCTCTCCCAGTTCATGGAAAAACTTTTTATTCATAACAAAGTGATGAGCTCCAGCAAAGCCTTTTCATATAATTATTGGGGTAGGAGCAGTGAAGCGAAAGTGGCGAAATTTTGAAAAGGAATAATAATGGGCTCGTTCAAACATGAATTCTGCCGACCCCCCCAAAAGGTCAAAATTCCCTGTCAAGCAAAAAAAAAAAAAAAAAAAAAAAAAAAAGGGGGGGGGGGGGTCCTCCGTGATTTCCGCTCATGACGTGGTGCAGGCCCGGTGCAGATCGGGTACATTGTTTTCCATGATACTTGTATTTGCTCTGTCAAAAACATATTTCAACGTTGCCTTCTCCCTCTCCCTTTCTCTCTCTCTCTCTCTCTCTCTCTCTCTCTGTTCCCCCCTCTCTATCTCTCTACCTGCCTTCTCCTTTTTCGAAATTCGATAAAAGTGGCACACGCCCCCCCCCCTATATAATGAGGAATCGGTGCAGTCAAGGAGTCGATATCAGTATTTCAAACTTTGTACAGAACACTAGGCCTATACTTAGACACCTTGCGAGAGGGGATGTGACGCCCCCCCCCAGAATCTGCCTGCGAATCTAAAAATCTCGTGAATTCTTTCTTTTTCCTGTAAACTTTATGCCAAAGTTGGCGAAAGGTCGCTACACTTTTCAAAATGGTAGGCCTATATAGCGACGCCCTTTGGATTGCAGATCGAGGTATGATTCTGATAGAAGATCAACAATGAGGAAATTATATGACATTATGTTTGATGTAGGTTCAATCAACATAGAATGGCAATAATGGTTATAAGGGAAATGTTATGTTTGGTTTTATTGTCACGCCCCTTTTGAACAAAGTAGTGGCGCTGGCGCGACTTATCAAACAGATACAATCTGACTTCCCATATACGTGCCTGGGGAAAAATAGCAGCTAGACAGAGGAAGAAAGAGAGGAAGTGAACAACTAGTGTGCACACGTACAGGTGTGTGCGTGTGTGTGTGTGTGTGTGTGTGCGTGTGTGTGAGTGAGGGAAACAGGGTTTTTTCCCTGCTGGGATGTTTTTTTTTCTTTTAAAGTGTGATAAACATTACCGTGTCATGCATTATTTTCATATTATATACACAAGGAGGGGGGGGGGGGTTGGGAGGTAAGAACCCTTTTATTCTAAAAGAAAATAAATTTCATATCTCGTGTCTTACAAACGTTTTCGTAATAAGTAAAATACGGGTAGGGGTTTGAAGTGGATGTCTATCCTCAAATACAAGGAATTTGTTGGACAAAAAATTTGGACAATTATGTTGTTTACCTGACTTTTCTTACATATTTTCATACTACAACACTGTAAAAACAATGTGGTTAAAATCTACACAATATCGGTAAAAATGTACCCTTAATTCGGTAAAATCTACCCAATATTTAGTAATATTTGACCCCCAAAACATGCATGTTCCCTTTTTACCTCAGACTAGGTAAATTTTTACCATTTTTTAAAAAAAAGAGTGAAGGTATATAAGAGGGGGGGGGGGGGGGGGTTCCTCCTCCAATTACTATTACGATCATCCTCTTTACAAATCTGAGATTTTAAATTTAAAGAAAGTCGCAGCGAGGGAGTGACTTTTTCGAAGAGAAAATATATGTTATGTACTTAATAAAAATATGATTGTGACAGTAACTTAGCAATACGTACCTACTTAATCATTGTGGGTATCCGCTCGTGCCTCTGACTAGATTAGAGGCACTGCGAACTTGACTGTAAAACATCACACAATGAACGTATATACTTTTACATAATGCGGCTAAAAAAAAAAAAAAAAAAAATCTATAACACGTGATCGGTTCTCATCTAATCACGCCCCTACAGCTTAGGATTTGCATATTTTCTCGAATAACGCATTCATTTTGAAGAAATGTCGTTCCTTTTCATTTCAGCCCCTGGCATTTGCAAAACAAGGACGCGAGAAATTCACATTGATTTAGACAATTACTATTTACACACTGTAAAAAAAATGCGACATGTGACATGTTTATTTCTGTGACAGATTTAAAACACTGCGACGTGTTTATATATTGTACGGGTTTAAGAGCTAAACACATGTGCCTATTTTTTTCATCTTTCAGCACGCCTTAGGTGTTTACTAGATAAACATGTTTACCTTTTAAATGGTTCCAATGTATAGGCTAAACACCAAATGTTTACACCTTAATCATTTAGTGTTTACACCTGTTTAAATACTAAACAGTGTGTGTGATTATGGTGTAAACACCACGTGTTTATATATTGTAGCTAAGTTAAGAGCTAAACACATTCTGTGCTTATTTTCATCACGCCTAGGTGTTTATTAGATAAACATGCTTACCTTTAAATGGTTCTAATGTATAGGCTAAACGCCAAATGTTTACACCATAATCACACACACTGTTTAGTATTTAAACAGCTGTAAACACCAAATGATTATTTTGTAAACATTTGGTGTTTAGCCTATACATTAGAACCATTTAAAAGGTAAACATGTTCATCTAGTAAACACCTAAGGCGTGCTGAAAGATGAAAAAAATAGGCACATGTGTTTAGCTCTTAAACACATGGGTTTAGCTCTTAAACCCGTACAATATATAAACACGTCGCAGTGTTTTAAATCTGTCACAGAAAAGTGTTTAGAAACTAAACAAATTTTTTACAGTGCAGCGAGAAGTACAAATAACACGTTGATAAATAAAACACATTTGGAATAAATAGTTATTTATACATACAGTACGTACCGTTTAATCAAATACACGTTCACCTTTATGAAACATAAAACACATAGCTTTTAGTTCTGACATTTAATTGCCATAATAGCTTCTGAATGGTCCAAAACCCACTCTGCTTCGCCTCGTGGGCTTTCAGACCACTTCAAAAATTAGAAAGTAATATTTATATTATATTAATTATTATATACAAAAGCGACATTTTCTACCAACATGAATGTTGATAGTATGTTGATATATATTGAATTCTCGAGTTACAGTAGGTTATGACCAGAGCAGACAATTATCTTATGAGTTATCGAGTAGTCTTCTTTTTAAGGGGGTAGTCCACTCTAAAAACAATTCTTCGATTTTTGACTAATGCTTCGGCATTTATGACAATATTGTTGAAAAAATCACTTTGATACAAGGACTCACTTTTAATGTTCTCTTTTTAAAATATTTTATAATGTAGAGAAATAGTTCTTTAACACAATCGGTAAAACGTATATATATTATTCACTAGCCTTCGCCTGCTGCTCTTTCTGCAAGGTCCATGAGACCATTGTCATAGATGGAGCTATTGCTGATGCTGTACGGCAGAGACGAGTAAATATGAACGTAATATGATATCTGATTACAAATGTTCATATAAAATCGATTAATTGCCGGCCGTAAATCTATATAAGTGTAATGGTGTGAGGAGATCACACTCGTTCATATTTTATTCCTTTCCTGTAGATTGCACGCCTTGGTGCATTTAAAAGGACCTACTGTTCCTATTAGAAGTCAGAAAATGGAGATGTTTTAGCCTTTTGTTTGAGAGAAAAAAATGTGTGCTCAAGTAAGGCCCCCTGGCTGACTCTGCTATTGAATTTAAACGATTTCCGTCGAGGGGTTCTTAAATATGAATTTTCTACCAGCTTCGGTTTAACACATGAGCGAATAGGATTTGGAAAAAAAAAATCGTGTGAGCATGATCGTGTGAGCATGAAGCCTACGACGCTGTTGTATCTCCCACATTGTTGTCCTGTTCCATCAATAGCTCCAGCTACGACGATGGTCTGACGAACCTTACAGAAAGCACCGTAGCCATCAATCTCTGTGATAGCGTTCGAAAACTACCCCGAAAGGAAATACACGTATATTGTTACCGGTCTTTTGAAGAAAAAACAGGAAAGCTGACAGCTCTTGTCCGAATATCAACTCCTTAATTTTCCGAGCGAAACAAGTGAGAAAATATTTAGACTCTTCCTCATGGTAAAATGTAATTTCGTCATCAAAGATATCAGATAAGATATAATAGAATTACAAAGAGCAGCCCGAATATTGGTGAAGCTGAACGCCATCCTAATACGCCTGTCAGTGTATGCTATGTATTTTTTAAAAACCTATTTTTCTATAAACATGATGATACGCCCTCTTCATTCAGGACTTGGCCAGTGAACACTATTGGTAGCAAAAAGGTAATAGGAAAGAAATGCGCTGAATAAAGTCTCAAATTGTTTTTTGTAAACTACTACGTCAACTTGTGTCGAAATATACGTGGGCGAGGTATTTTGATGTTCCTCCTATGATTCGTTTACTTTTAGTGTTAATAATTATTACAAAATATCGCCATATCTCGGCTATATCGGGTCCTACATATGCTATAATTCTTCTTTGTAGCAGCTTAGGTCCACATTACAGTAATCTCAGATATTCGTAGAAGTCGCCATGGTCGCTAACGCAGCTTGACAATAAGTTTTGTCATATTGGACATTGCGTGCCAGGTGGGGCATATAGATCAATTATTGTTACCTCTTAATTGTTTAATATTCTACTTGAGGAGGAAAAAAAAATCTCTCAGCAGATTAGTATACTAGTATTTCGCTATTTATCAACAAAAATCAAAGAAATCTGACAAAAATCGTGAAATCCGCCATGGTAAATATTTTGGATACGTGTTCATAAAAAAATTGTAATCATTATTCACTTATGCACTAATGGTGTTTTATTTGTATTCAGGCATGTCAGGTGACAATATTCTTCTAATAAATGGGAAACGGAGATACCTATGTCTTCCGTCCATAAACGTACGATGAGGTGGGGGCGGGGGGGGGGGGGGAACTAAAGGGGTTGTAGACATTGTGCCTCTGAGCTATATTTACATCTGAATAATATTATATCCAGCATTCCAAGTGAACATGATGAATACAAGAATGCTGAATAAATACCATTATTGTACACATTAACAGCAATACATATATTAAAAGTAATATAAGTTTGGGATAGAATAACAATGTTAATAGCGTATATACATAAGTATGTACAAATGGTTGCTGCATATCATGATATGTCGTGCTGTCCAATCTGATACCTCTTTTGAATACTATTTTTGAATATTAAATTTAATGATAATTATCACAACATAATGAATGTTACAGTCACGTACTATTATAGTGCTCGGTGTTAAAAAACAAACAAACCCCAAATTGACACTTTTATCTCAAAATTTATAACTTGTATCAGACTGAGGTTTTAACATTGTAAAGTTGAAGGATGTCAGATTTATTTGGAGTAAGTTTTAAGAAATTTCTCCGATTTAATATTCCTAAAGTTATGCTCTGAATACATTTTCACTTTTTGAAAACCAATGCCCCAAAATATGCTCTGAATATCATTGGTATTATAAATCAAGTACCGGACATAAGCTACTATAATACCAATGATATTTAGCATTACTGGATGAATCATAATATTTTTGGAACAATGCTCTGAATACATTTTCACTTTTTGAAAATCAATGCCCCAAAATATGTTGGGATCAGTAATTAATTCAGAACACAACAACACCATTGTGCATCGCACCTGACATTTCTGTGGAAATGTTATTAAATATTCAGAGCATTATTTTAAGAATAGTATTTAAAGAAATATCATAAATCTTGCTCCAAATAAATTTGACATTCTCCAACTTTACAGTGTAAAAACCTCAATCTGATACGAGTTACACGTTTTGAGTTATTAATGATCAAAAGTGTCAAATGTTTTTTTAACACCTAGAGTGAAAGTGACACTAATATCCAGTTGCATCTTTTCAAAAGCGGATTTTATTTTAACGATTTCCATTGATTTTGATACACACAATTCGCCGTTGGCCTAAACATGCATTGCTCTTTCCCTTATCTTAATAACTACATAAACCTTACTACCCTTTAGAGCGTAAGGCTAACAATTATAGCTTTTACTTTAGGCTCCTGATTATTTCTTTTATTTACATTCAGTCTTCATTCCTACTGCATGCATACCAACTGATTATATGTACTCACTTTTTGTCTTGGTTTCTATCGACAGAAAATTACTTTTGAATTAATATCCCGTATTTTATAAACAATATTTTGTTTTGTAAACAATATACTGTAACTATTTTTATTTTTCAGACAGGGGTCTATGAAATACAAGCCATGCTTTCCTAATAGACCCCTAATCATGTTTTCCTTTACAAGGTTTACATCATACCAATTGCTTTATCAATGTAAATCATACCTAAGTCTACAGAATTATATTTTGTTATATCTCTGGTTATGTATATATTTATTAAGTTCTTGCTCTTAATATTAATATGTACTGTTAAAAAATAATTTGTAAAAGACATATGTGGAAAATCACTCAACTTTGAAACTTTGATATTGTAAAATGTGAAATACGAAAAAATAAACTGAACTAAAGTGAACCAAACCACTCAGAAAAGTAGAACATCAATCCATAATCCCTCTTGTCACGACAGAACCTAATGATTATATCCGTTATTTATCTAATATTACAATTAAATGTGAATGTACATAATAGTTACGTCTCCAGTCCCCTTTCTTTACATTTTAGATCGTTCTGAATCTTCCTAGTTCATAATAGGTACACCCATCAGATTGTGAGAAGTAGCTAGAACCAACATTCTCTTTACTTTCTTCATTCAGCTCGCAAAGCCCATCCTTATAATTGAAGGACTTGCATCCAACAACGCTATTACACATAGAGGCGCATTGTATCTGGCTCACCGCTTGAACTGTCTCGATCACGTGATCAGTGAGACAGTAGCCAATCAGATTGCGTCCCTTGTTGTCCTTGGCCAGGGAGTAGACACTTGATTTGACATGCGCTTTGGGTTTTGGGGATGACGGGGCAGCATGGGACTTGGTGGTAGTAGATTCCATCAGGGGTACAACTGCATGAGAGAAATCAACGGCAAAATACATAATGCATACTATTGGCTGTTATAAGCAAATACCGAAAAAACCCCTCCGTCTCCAACAGCCCGAGTTGAGCGATTCCCGCTCGTTCTTGGAATAAACTTAAGCTACAGAGCATGCACACTTGATGGGAAATCAAAGAAATACACAGGATACATAAAATGAAAAGAGCAAAGAAATACGTAAGGAAAAAAAGAGAAGAGGATAGCGAGAAGAACAAAGAAAAAATAAGAATGGAAAGAAGAATAAAAAATGGGGAAAACAAAGAAATACATAAGGAAAAGATTGCAATAGAGAATGAAAACAAAGAAATATATAAAGAAGGGGATAGAAAGAAATAAATATGAATAGATAGAAGAGAGGACAATGGGAAAACAAAGAAATACAAAAGGAAAGGATCAAAAGATAGAAGGAAAACAAAGGCAAAATTGTCACTTTTCAAAAGTCACAAGGGTCATTTTTGGGGATTATGTGAAACGAGATTTCAGCGAATTCGGTTTCTGTTGCATATTTATGTGTTGTTGTTGTTTATTATCCATCGCTTGACCCCCTCACACCTATCCTGGTTGGGTGAGCACAATTAAAAAAAAAAATTCAACCCTCGTGAATTTGAAATTCCAATTTTTTTTTTAGCTTATTGAAAATGTATCATCACATGTAATGTAAACATCGTCATTGTCATCGTGTCATGTTTGAGTGAGCACACTTTAAATATCGCGCAAGAAATAATTGTAAATGTACTGTTAATACTGCATAAAAAAATGACCCTTGTGACTTTTGAAAAGTGACATTTTTGCCTTTAATGTTTGCCCACTCATGCACAACTCGATGGATCAATCTCATTTTTACAGGGAAGTTAGTCAATAAGGGTAAGAATACTCTTGTTAAGTTATTTTGCTCACAACCCTTCGTTAAAAAGTTACGCCAATTTGATTAAGGGGGAGTTACTTTTTTGTTGTGTTTATATCGTTTGGTCCCTTTTTGTATATAAGGGAATGACCCTAGCAATTTCATGTCTGCAGGTACAATACCATGCTCAACATGTTCAACACATAAGTTAAAAATATTGCACAACGGTTTAGATATAACATAAATAGCCCTCCCTCTTCACTACCAAAATCAACAGAGCCAAAACCTGGAGCTTTACCATTTTAAATGGCAAAGCATCGCTAATGATTTCTTTTTCAGTGATTGGCAAAAATATGCAGTATGAGGAAAATTATTACTGAAATATGCAGTACATTCAATATTTGTTATGCTTCTATTCATACAAAGTTTATGACCAATATCTTTAAAGTACTCATTAAACCTCTCTGCGATTTCTTTAGACTGAATTATTATGAATTATTTTTCAGAGTGGTGCTTCTCTGAAGTACATCCAAGTTTTATTTTTGTTTCCTTTGAAAGGTACAAAAACTTTCTTTTAGCATCACGAATGTAATGTGTACAAAAATTTTGGAATTTGTGTAACATCCTTTTGTGTTCAGAAGGTTTTTTAATGTAGTTCTTATCAAGCTAATCTTTTCTAGAACACATCTTCTAAAATTCGTTGGTAAAACCATTGTTTATGATTTTCGTTGTCCTTGGGGTATATTGTCCTGGTGTAATCTAGCTACTGAGGGTAGTTGTCCTGGGGTAGTTGTCTGGGGGTAATTGACCAGGGGGAAATTGTTGGGGGTAATTTTCCGGGGGTAATTGTCCAAGGGCTAGCTGTGCTAGAATCGATGTAGACTGCTACCATGTTTGAAATTTATGCTTCAAATTATTTTAATTAAAGTAGATTATCATTGATGCATTCATAAATTGGCAAACACGTGAAGGGATCGGCGAATACTCCCTTGATTGGGGGGCCGGGGGGGGGGGGGGGGGGGGGGGTGTTGTTGTTGATGCTTCTGGGCAGTTCAGCATGCATGCTGGTATGAGCAATGCAAGTCGTCTCGATGTAAAGGGGGAATGGCTACGCCCGCTTCATCCTAAGCTAAATAGGCAACTTATGTTTACATGTAGTGGCGGGGTTGGCAAACTGACAAGAAAACGAATCAAATGGATTGGAAGTGAGGGAGGAATTACAAAGTCACTTCAGCTTTTACAAGTGAACACTATTGCTCTATGAATAAATAAAAGGGTGTACGTCATTGGTAAACGTGCGCGGGTTTAATTCACTTATTATTATTTTTTTGTCTGTACAGGCAGAGGCGTCCTAAGGGGGAGGGGGGGGGGGGGGTTGATAATGAACATGCAAAACGCTCCTTATTCCGAAAATCAGTATTTCTTTTGACAAAATAGCCCAGCTTCAGAGAGCCGTCAGCAAACTCCGAAATTTACAGCGATGGGTAAAATAAAATGAGAAGAGATACAAATAGAAGAGGTCGAAGATAACATGATTCAAATTTTTTTTTCTCTCTCTTTTGAAAATTTTGATGACACACCATTTTTCACACGTTCCTATTCACTTCAATTCAAATTAACATTTATTTTCTTCCATTGATTTTGACAACATTCAACATCTGTTCAAATGGTACAATTTTCATGTAAATAAAATAGTATGAATATAATCGAGGAATTGCAAGACAGGGAAAGCAGACGCTTGTAGCGGGTACGCATGAATACACAAATACAAATAAATTAATACAAGAAAAGAACACAGATAAAGACAAAGAGAGGGGGAGAATATGATAGAGAACTTGTAGTAGAGGGAAAGGAAGAGGACCAGTAACAATGGAGTTGTATGGCATGCATGATTAATACAATGGCAAGATATACGGTGGAGAGTACCATATCGAAATATTCACAGGCACATTCTTACAAATTATATAAAATGATACTGGAAACAGGTTCGAATGATAGTAACTGAACATAATAATCAAGTAAGGCATTGTATAAGTTGAGTCCCAACCAGCAGGTTATAATGAGGATAATCAAAATTTCAAGGCATGTATATTTTTCAAAACATATCAAAGAACAATGATAAAAGTATCCATAAAGCGGGTAATTCTATATGATGAGGTTAAAGATACTTGCATGACACATTCAGGCAGACCGTGAAATGCCAAAGATTAATTTAAATTTATTAAGCTAGTGCGAGATCAATATATGGAAGTGCAATAATGAAAATAACAAACCAAGGTTATTCATTGAATTTGATGATAATGAAACCTGGTGGACAAGCTTTTGGGAGTTTCGTAGCTCGTGATTTATATCGTAACTCATCGACACCAATACCGCCCTTCAAAAATCAGGAAACGAAAAATGTTTAACCTAACCTTAAATGTTGAAAATTGAAAATGTATTTGTAGAATGTTACATTTTCGTTGTATTTTTTTTTTGTTAAACGAAAAATGAATGTAATTTTTTTTTTTTTTTTTTTTTTTTTTGGGGGGGGGGTAATAAGTACACCTGTTTAGGGTGAAAGAAAATAAGTTTTAAAAGTACATACAGTAAACGAGTTTCGCTCATGACTAGTAACATGGTCTTCTCTCAGAGGAAATGTCAGCGAGCTTGAGACTGAAAACAGAATATGTGCAATCCCCAGCTCTCCCTTAGCATGAGAGCCAGACTAGAATAGGTATGACACAATGTATGTAACTGTTGAAAATACAAAATAACCTGAAGGCTCACCTTCAGTTGGGGAATTCGTACAACACCCGTCATTAGCAGTGGTAGTTGCAGCAGTGTCCTGTATACAAAGGAAAATATGAATTAGATGCATAAAATATTCCACTGTAAAAGTAGAAGATACATCATCGGCCCCTCAATGATACTGAGATCAGTTATATGAGTTATTTCTACCTGATCATATTTTGATAGTGTGAACAAACCTGAATCAGCTATATTTCAATTATAAAACGCTCAATTTTCACGATTGCTGTTAATAACTATTCATTATTGAGGCTCTTTCTTGAATGAATATGTTTGCGAACACAAAGAAAAACGACCCATCTAGACAATCATGACAATGTTAGTATTCATGGGCGGATCCCGGGGGGGGGGGGGCGAATCGAAAACTTTGAAAAACAAATATAGTGATAAGGTCATTTCTTCATCAAGATATAATTCAGAAAAGGTGATAAAATTACAAATAAACATACTTGTTGCCCGGATATTTTTGGTGACAGTTGCCCGAAATTGGTAAAGTCAAAAGTATCTACGGCGGAACCTCCATGTCACACGCATAATATAATAATGGCACAGTCTTGCATGTCTTGGGTACTTAGATATCAGATGGAAACGAGGCAGTTTACAGCGTACTTGCGAGAGTAAAAAGGGAGATAAAAAAGGATGGAGGAGATAGATAGATAGACAGGGAGAGAGATGGCAGAAAGGGAGGAAGGGAGAGAGAAATAGAGAGATAAATAGAGAGAGAGAGAGAGAGCGAGAGAGAGAGGTGACAGAAAGAGAGGGAGGGGAGAGGGAGAGAGAGAGATTTCAGAAAGAGAGGGAAAGAGGGAGAGCGAGAGAGAGAGAGAGAGAGAGATGGGGGGGGGGGGTGTGAGGAGATGAAAATAAGCATATGCCAGAATTATCTTCAAATTTAAGAAGAAGAAGAAGACGCCCTATATCAAAGGTGTGCCGTAATCACCTAAAACTTGCCAAAGTAATACAATAATCGTCAAACGAAATTTCTCAAATTTACGGGACTACAGGAGTTAAGGCAAAATTTAGACAGGAGTCTGACATTATTTTCTTGGATATCAGCTTTTCTAGTCCCTAAATTTTACAAGCAACGGAGCAATAAAAAAAAAAGAAATTCTCACTTTTGATAGTGATAATGCATTTTTTTCATAGAAAATAAACTGAGAACAACGGTTATGAGGTGACGATTGGCGAAAGATTGGTACTTTAATTTTTCTTTATTTACTTTTTATCTTTTATTTATTTATTTATTTTTTTTAAATTTTTCATTTATTTATTTATTTATTTATTTTTTCTATTTATTTATCTTATTTTATTACTATTATTATTATTATTTATTTATTTATTTTTATTTTTTCATTAAAAATATTTTTTTTGAGGGGGGGGGGGGGGGACTGCTGCAACCCCAGCCCCTCACCTCGTATGTATGGGACGCGACTTTTCAAGCGAAGATGCAATCCACTCCATAAAGCCTCGATCACTATATGCCACTGTTCACCGCTGCATGTTATGTGAACGAGACTTATCCCTTGTACTCTAAGGAGCAAGCACATTTCATATTACTATATCGATTAACAAAATAATACAAAAGTATTCGCCACTACTAACTACTGAATTTGTTTATTGTCAAAACCTTGCTACATGGGAACTTAAACAAGATTTGTTTTAAGGCTCTACGTTAAGAGGAAAAGCGAAGCGTGATGGTGATATAATGCTTCTATCCAACATGACACCCCCTCGCCCCCAATGGCGCTATAATATTTCATGATCTTACAACATGATATATCAAGAACTAGTAGATATTCATTGATTTTTAAAACTGACTTAAGTTTCATTATTGCGTAGGTGAAGCTTAGACCGGACAAGTTTGTCAAAATTCGACGCTTGCAAACATTCGAAGTAATGATTATTATCAATTACAAATTGCTAAAATACAGCCCCGAAATAGCACCTGAACAGCTCTCCGAAAGCCGCTGAAATGTGTGACGTCAAAGGGAGGACGTTAATTGCACAAGCAGACGATGTCCCATAACATCGCACATATTTTCAGTGCCTGTTTTGTCATCTTCTCTTCAGTTATTTCACTTCACTAGCATTAGTCTATTATGTTTAATCTATATATTGCCTCACTCTATACCCCGTGCATGGGTTTATTTGGATGGAAAATGAAGCGTTACAAGAATAAAGGAATCAGTTGCTTGTAAACAAAATAGACGCCATTGCATTCACAGCTGCATACACCGCTGGACGTTCGGCGTTGAATGAGGGATAAATACCGTCCTTGCAATCATTCAGCGGGCTTTTCAATTTGAAAGTGTGGTTTCTTTGATTGTTCATTAACCCTCATCCTATATTTTTACAAACAAAAGATTTCAGTAATCAGAATCTGTTTCATTCCCATTTTAGAATGGTGTGAAATATGGGCACGTTTGAATACACTAAATTCTTTATAATTTGAGAAATAACTGCACTGCACTTATGTTCATTCTTTATGGGACGTCGTCTGCTTGGACAGGATTGTTCCCTTTATTGACGTCATTGAAACATTGTTATTTTTTTTGGCGAAGCGCTTGTATATCGCAGATGCTGGGAGGTAGTTTTATTTGTATTATTGTTTAATTACCGGATATGTAGTTGACTGATACGATTGCTATATGTTAACTTGCCAGTTTCTAGTGATACATTATTATCATATTTGTGATTTTCTTTGAATGTGTACTTTAACACTCTAGTCTGCTTTTTAAGGTGGAGTGGGTTTTCATTGTCTTCATTATTATTTTTCTTTTTTTCTTTTCCCTTAATTACTATTATCTTTTCGGGGGGGGGGGGGAAGGGTTGAAACCCACTGGGCATGAAGAAACCGGTTCGACCTTCAGATCTCTTAGTTTATCCTATCGTAACATTATTAAAGAGAGCGAGAATTATACAAAAATATCATTTGACCGTTCAATACACAGTATGCACGCCTATTTATACAAACAAAACATTGATGAAGCTTGAATAAATGCAAGTACACGCACTGTTTCTGGATCTGACGACGTATAATGAGTCGTAGCAGGTTGTGTCGTAGTAAGCTGTGTCGTAGTGGAGGGCGTTGTAGCAGCGGCCGGTCCCTCACACAGCTCATGCTCATAGACATTTAGACTTGAGCTAGCTGATGGTGATGAGGTCGGGCTCGGGGTAGAGGAAAGTGTGAATGTTCGGCAGCGCATATAGTTTCCACCATTGAAATAGCTATTATCATTACCTCCATCAAACATGACGCTAAAGCTACTCTGGCTTCCACCTGAAAATACAGATTTGAAATAATCATGGTCAATGCACACAGTAATTTATGAAATTTATTTTCATGACAAAATGATAATTTTACCATGATAAAATATCATTTTCTGGCTTGCTCGCTCGCCGCAATGTAGGAAATGGAAAGCTGACATGGGTAAGAGGCGTCAGCCCCCTTGCCAAAAATGAGTTCGTATGCTTGTGCTTGTCAGAGAGTTTTACGGACTTGTGTCAGATTTATAAAAAAATGATTTAACAGATTGACAACTTCTGAGGGATGACATGTTTAAGCAAAAGCATGGGAACGATTTATTTGGAGAAAAATCAAATATTCCAGATAATATTCTCTTTGCCATCTAAAATGCATGGCTGAGTTGCAAACAGAAAATTTCCCATTCCCCATTTGTGATCCCGACCTAAAAAACAATAAAATAAGCAATATTACTTGGTCCTCTTCTTCAACTTTCCCTTTTGTTTCTCTATAGTTCTGCTTCCACTTTTATAAACTTTCTGTGAAGATTTAACTTCCCTCTCAGTACGGTTATGCAAGATTTATTTTTTTAAATAAAACCATTCGCTGGGGATTTTTCAACTCGAAGAGATAAGATATGGTTATTATTGAGAAATTTTTAACAAAAATAGAATTGACGAAAGCAAACATTGTTCACATGCGCTCGATCTGTATCATGTTCAAAAGAATTCTGTATTAAAATATCCACCTGTATAAGAAACTGTGATCGACGCACTGAAAAAAGCGTAAGAGGGGCCGTATGGATAATCCAGGGTAAAGCAGAATTGCTGTGAGTACTGGACGAGGAGAAAATACGCAATCTCGATGCAGGTCTTTTCTCTGCATTGTATGATGCTGTTTGCTGCATCGGTGGCATCCACAGCAAGACCAGAACCCACTGTCACTGTTGCGTTTGTCACCTGGATGTTACTCCTTACATCAGTGCTGCATTCATGAAATGCACGGAAACTGCACAGACTAGCTGTTGCGTCTGAAATTATATTTAAAAAAATATGAACGTAAAAACAACAACAAACAAACAAACTGTAGGGCCTATAGTGAATTTATGTATGGCAAAGCTCTCTGGAAGAGCAGGTCCAGAAATGGAAATGCATTGAGACTACCATGCTGATATAAATTTGAAATAATAATAATCATGTTATTGTGACGAAAAATTATCTGACCAAAATCTGTCATGATACACTAGAAGAGACTGGAACAAACGTTTCCGAAAGTTTTCCAAACGAGGAACTAATGATTATTGAATGGCGAGAACGCAAAGCCTTAAATTTTGTTAATAGCATCCCATTATTAGATAAGAATATATTAAGTATACATATTAATTCGTTTCATTCCATATAACACACGAGTAGTAATAATCATCATCTTAATGACTGTAGACATGATTATAATAGAAATAATAATGATCATGATAATAAAAATGATTATAATTATATCATAGTAGTAGTAAAAATAAACTGTATTGTGATAACAACTAATCATATCTATCTAGCGCATACCGTAGAACACGCGAGGCTGAACAGCCCCATATTAATTTGGTTTCTTATTAGTGCGTATATGTAGACAAATAAAACTTCTGAAAGATTTCTAAATGCAGCTTACTTCTCAGCTTAATTCACACACGACACTGCCAAGAATACTGATGAATAGTACACAAAATACATTATCGGACTTTTTATACATTGTCTTCATTTTCATGTTCTCAATTTGAAAAAAACATATGTCTTTTTCCAATTCAATTAACAAGCTCAAGTAATGTGCAATAAAACATGATAAAAATCTAAATTCACGTTTATTCTTAAATTCTGACTTGTTGTGACTATTTTACTTAATATCTCATTGCGAAGTTTTACAATGGAGAGAGACGAATATGTAAATCATAAGCACTGCAGAAAAGCAACCTGGACTTCACCAGGCGGTCTGTACAAGAACCAGATAGACTTCATCCTAATAAGCCAAGATGACATAAAGGACGTTCATAATAGTAGGTCATTTTGCTCTGCTGACATTGGATCAGACCACACCCTCGTGTTAGCCAATGTTAAATTTCCAACCACCTAAAGCTAGAAGAATAAAAAGCCTTCGGAAGTCATTTGATGTGGGCAGGTTTAAAGGCCCCTCTGCTGAAGAATTCCAAGCTCGAATTGGTGGAGCGTTTGAACCGCTGTTGCTGCTGGAAGACACAGACGTAGATGAACTCTGGCAGAGGTTTATGAATGTAACAAATAAGATCACTGGAGAAGTTGTTGGTATCAGGAGAGTAAAGTTAGTGACACATCTACCAGAAGATGTGAGAACTGCCTGTGAGCTGAGAAGGAAAGCCAGGATCACCAAACTGAACCAGCCCCCAAATCAAAATATTACGAAGTACAAACGCCTTAACAAAAAAGTTAAATATGTAGTTAAGAAGTGGAAAAGAGAGGCTCTCAGGCAAGAGGTAGAGAAAATGGAGGCAGCGCAAGCACGGAATGATAGCCATGAGCTATTCATGGGAGAAAGGAAACTGGCTGGTGAGAGAGACAAGATGCAACCAGTAGCCAAGAACAAGGATGGAGTTCTCAAGACCACCCCTGGAGATGTTTTGGATCGCTGGAAAGAACATTTAAGTTCACAAGTCATCTTCACACAGAATTCCCTAGAGACATATCCGTACTCCGAAGTATACCTGGTTCCCCTGCAGAAATCCAAAGTACATCTTCTTTTACCATATAAGATTGAAGTGAAGCCGCAATCAAGATATTGATAAATAACAGAGCAACAGGACTCGATAATATAAAGCAGCTGAAACACTAAAAGCCGGTGGTCGTTCAATGGCACAGTTCCTGCTGAAAATATCAACTCTGCTTGGGATCAAGGCAGACACCAGTTGAGTGGAGCAAAGGCCTTATTACGCCTGTGTATAAAAAGGGAGATAAACTTGACCCTGCTAATTACTGGGCAATAACACTGCTATCAGTACCGGCGAAAGTTTTTTGCAGGATGGTGCTGAATAGGATTCAAGGAACAATTGAAAAGCACCTATCTGAAGAACAGTGCGGATTCCGTAGCTCCAGGGGTACCACGGATGCTGTTTTTGTTGTCAAGCAATTGCTGGAGAAAGCCAAAGAGAGGCATATCCCAATCCATTGGAATTTTGTGGACTTTAAAGCAGCATTCGATACTGTCTGGAGGGAAGCGCTGTGGAAGGTTCTCCACTCAATAGGAGTCGAGAAAACCCTAATTGATCTCATCAAGTATATGTATGACCAGACCAAGTGTGCTGTCATCATCAATGGTAAAATCACAGAATGGTTCCAGGTTATGACAGGTGTCCGGCAAGGCTGCCTTCTTTCCCCTAGTCTGTTTAACATCTTCCTGGAGTTTGTGATGGCAGATCTTAAAAACTTATAAAGCCTAGTACAGATGGGTGACATGCAGTAAATTGGGTATGAAAATCAATGCAACAAAATGCAGAATCATGACCAATGATAATGATAGCATTACACTTAATGGCACCCCTATAGAGAAAGTTGAAAACTTCATATTCCTGGGTAGTGTGGTCCCCTCAGTCTCTGAGGATGTTAGGGAACGCACTAAGCTAGCCTGCTGGGCATTTGGCAGACTGAGAAGCAACATATGGACTAACCAAGATATCACAAGAACCTTGAAGGTCAGGATCTATGAAGCTTTCATTTGCCTGTTGCCACCTATGGGTCAGAAACCTGGACTCTAATGAAGACTGACCGAGATAAATTGGAAGCCTTCGAGATGAGATGCCTGCGGATGATAGCAGGAGTTCACCTTCCAGACAGAATTAGAAGTGCGGACATCCGAAAGTCTCTAAACATCTCAAGGTCCATTAAAGAGGAAATATCCAACCGCAGATTGAAATGGTTTGGGCATGTTGTACGCATGTCTCAGGATCGACTGCCATTCCAAGTCCACACCAACGACTTTTCACCTCCACGGTCACCAGGACGCCCCCCCCCCCCTTTAAGGTGGAAAGATCAAGTGCGCCAAGGCTCTGGGTTAAGTCTGAAGGCTGCTGAACATCAAGCCCAGGACAAATGCACATAGAGGAGGCCCACCCGGAGGAGCGCAAGGGGACACTCCGTCCTGTGCACTTAAGTCAGTAAGTCAGAAATATTCTAGGCGTACAAATTAGTATTGTATGTTAAAATCTAGTTAATGTTACCCATTGAAAGAAGGCCGCATTCTCCGTTGGTACGTGATATCAACTGCAGGAGAAAGAAAGACACAATCAGTAGAGCTATTAATAATTTGACTACTGTCCATTGTTTTGCTTCTTATGTGCAAATAAACAAAGTACATATTGAATACAAGATTCTAGGACAACTACCCCCTAGACAACTACCCCCAGACAACTACCCCCCGGAAAACTACCCCCTGGACGACTACCCCCCTAGGACATCTTACCCCCAGGACATCTACCCCCCAGGACAACTACCCCCCAGGACAATTACCCCCAGGACAACTACCCCCCAGGAAAATTACCCCCCAGGACAACTACCCCCCAGGACAATTACCCCCAGGACAATTTTTCCGGGGGTAGCTGTCCAGGGGGTAATTGTCCTGGGGGGTAGTTGTCCTGGGGGGTAATTGTCCTGGGGGGTAGTTGTCCTGGGGGGTAGTTGTCCTAGGGGGTAGTTGTCCTGGGGGGTAGTTGTCCTAGGGGGGGTAGTCGTCCAGGGGGTGGTTGTCCGGGGGGTAATTGTCCAGGGGGTAGTTGTCCGGATACGTGAATACAAAAATACACCCCCCCAAAAAAAGAAGAGAAAAAATGGAGAAACTAATAACAAAATCAATAATAATACAAATAGCTCTATGCAAATGGGTGATTTTTGTTTCGACCATCGAAGGTGGCGGCGTCGTCCGGCACAAAAACGGACCTTTCGATTTGCACGTCGACATAGTCGACTGGTACGAGAATGCGTCATTTTGAAGCTCTGGCAGGGGGCCCGTTACATTTTTTTTAAAACGTGGGTTTCTCAGGGTATTATTCCTTCGTAATTGATTTAATCATATCTAGTTTTGATATACAGGTACTGAGTATTATGTAGGATTTCAGGCCCTCAAAAATTCCTACAAATGCTTTAGGTGCTCATTTTCAAATAAAGGGCCATCCTATATATTAAAATGTTATAAAAGTCACTGATCTGTTGAATATAAGTATAATGCTTCTAATTGTGATCATTCAGACATTATATATTTGAAAACAACAAGATGTGTGGTGAAGATGCCCCATTATGACCAAAAAGGCCCATGAAAGTCCCAAAATAATCTATGTGCAAAATGAGAGTTTTTTAATCTTTGGTTTTAATCTTTTTATGGTAGACAGCAATCTTGAAATCAAGGTCATATGAAAAGCCCACTTTACCGGGCACATGTACAGTATTGGTAGCAAGAAGGAACTTGAAAGAAATGTGTTAAATATAGTCTCGTGTTGTTCTCCTTGTATCTAAAGATGTTTGTAAGATATCATTTGGTAATCCATCTGTGATTTCCAGTGAATTTCAGTGTAAATATCTGTAAGGAACGCTAGTTCACTGCCATAAGCTAGGACCTTTCCACCCCGACGGCTCCCCGCACTGCAATCTTGGGGCTTCGCATAGAGACAGCATGTGTGTTACTGTACATGTGTGTAGCTACTCATTGGTTTTACACGTGTGTGTATAGTGTATAGTACATGCTGCCGTTGTACATGCGACATATAAATTATTTTTTGGCTCTTATTTGTCTAATACTTTAGGAGTGTCTTAGTATTGCTAGTATCTTGCTATTTATCCCCCCCCCCCAAAAAAAAAAAAAGAATCGAAGAAATTTGACGAAAAGTTTTTGAGAGCTTACCAAAACTCTAAATCACCTTTAAGATGTGAGTATATACATTTTAAAGCTCTGTGTCTTCAAGCTAATAACTTGGTATAAAAGTGTGGAATCTAGTTAGTACCAGTATGCTGGAAATATCTATACAAATATCATTCTAACTGTAATATTTCAAACATGTTTCTCTTCTCATTGTATGAGCTATACATTTCAGATTCAGATTTAGATTTTATTTCATTACATTTTCATTTTTCAAAGTATATAACAATAAGTATTATGAAACTGACAATATTCAAAATAATTGACAACACAACTTAGTGCATAAACATTTTCGATCATTACAAGCAAAACAAAGTGCATTAAAGTTTGAGTTGTGATAGAAAAAAAAAAAAAGTAACATCAATGAAGACTACGTAAGATTAATTTTATGAAAATGAGAATGAAAACAGAGACCAGCTTAGAAGCAGAGCTTGTAGAAGCGCTGGTCCCTGGCAAAAAAATAAAACATGAATACAGTACATAAAAAGAACTAGACTGGGCAATCATGCATAAAATGCCCAATAAAAGGGAAAAAAGAATAAGACAGATACATGGCCATGGAAAGCAAACAAATTATAGACATAACACACTTGCTATCGAAGAGAAAGCACTGAGAAATATTGTAAACACAAAAAGCTGGAAATAGTAATAGGAAAATAGTAACGTTTTAAAGAAGTAAACTTTACAAAAGACGGAACAAGAATGACAAAGTGACAGGTGGGGGTTAGGACGGGAGGGTGGGAAAGGGACAAGATCTTGAAGGTTTCATTTCGTCTATAGATTTTGCTACACAGGTAAACAATAATCGTCATCAGGATCACTGAGGGATCAATGTTCATAAAAAGCAATTAGTGATTTTTTCAATTTACGTTTGAGCGTACTTAAACTTATACTGTCTCGTATATTTAAAGGGAGGGAATTCCAAAATTTAGGAGCAGTAAATGAAAAAGTATTCTGGGTTACATACATGAACAACATACATTAATATCCCAATGAAACATAAGAATCTGGAATTTTACAAATAAATGTCATTATGCCAACATGGCCAAAGTACACAATAATCAGATGCAAAACAACTAAATATATAGAACTACACTTTACTCTTTGTTTTTCACTGAAACTTGCACGGCCATAAGGAGAAGTAAAATGATATGTGTTTTAGATACAACTTATAATAATGGTAAGATATGAGAAGATGGCAGTGTATAACTATATTCTTACACATCGGCATTAACTACTAAATAATGATACCCTTAATCCATAATTCTTCAGCATATGAACTATTTTGCATTTTGATGCTTTATTCCAAAATGCAAATTTATCACATGCAAATTACATTTTAACACCTATGCAGTATTTCTTTTAATTTGATGGCAGTTTGGAAATTAAATATCCCACTATTCCAAATTATTCAGCATTCTAAGATATACCTTTACCTTGGTTTCACTGTGTTTAAACAAAATACATCCTTGTAGTAAACTTGCTTTATGTCGGTTTTAAGCAATAAGTTTTAATATCCGGCAATTTCTATAGTACACAAATTTCTACCTTAATTCCAAGTTATAAGTTTCAAGACACAGCATAGCCACAACTTGAAAAAGACCAAAGGAGTAAAAGGGACAAGCGAATCGCTTGCATTCGAGCGTTTGAAAATGAATTTAAAAGCTAATTTTGCGAATTTGACCGGGAAAACCTATATTTAAAACCTGTATTGCTTTATCCAGACAAATAATGACAAAACAAAATTGTATGCGGTATTCCGTGGTTTACTAATAATTCGAGTAGCATTATCGAAGATAGAATCCGCTCCATACTTGAAATTCCATAATCATAAAAGATAAGCATGAAATGATTTCATATCTTACTTCATATAATATAATATGTTGAGGCCTGCATGAGATTTCCAACGAGCCTAGGCTCTTTGATTTTCATTGTATATCAATCTAAGATTCGTAGTGAAACTTACTCAATTTAAAACTCGTGGCAAGATTTCTCAGCTTGCCGAAATAAATCCCATTGTGGAAAATAATTGGTTAACTAATTCCAGAACAAAAGGTAAGATTTCTCAGCTTGCCAAGTCTCCAAAATTAAAGGCAAGATTTCTCAGCTTACCAAAATCCATGACAAGATTTCTCAGCTCGCCCTTCCTACGTAAATTTCGTGACAAGATTTCTCAGCTTGTCACGTGGCCAAAGTAGGGAAATGATTATAAAAATCCATCCACGGACAATCTGCGACAAGGTTTCTCAGCTTGTCACAACCAACCTGGCAAACGTGGGATACAATATGCATTATTTTGCGATTGTTCCAAAACAAAATTCCAACCCTTCATCTCAAGAAGCCTCTCGTTATACACTGTTTTGATTTACAATGTAAGCTTACTGAATATCAGAATGTGATGTTACAAATTAATGCTCAATTAAGAAGACATTTTTGGACGCGCTCCAGCAAGGGCAAAAATAGTGAAAACGGGGCCGGACGTAAAATTTCCTTGCGGCTCACTTTAAAGTGCAACCAAGCTTATTGCTCCAGAGCGCGAATACAAACCAAAAAGAATTACAATGAGTCCCCATCCTGTTATGTTGGACGTGTGGGGAGGAGGAGGGATAAAATTATTATACGAAAAGTTGGTAGAAGCAAGTTTGGCAGAAACAAGCAGGGAAAGTCAAAGCCCGACCCACAAGTCAAATCATGCTACGCTCGAATAAGACCACGACGAAAAGTGGAAGGGAAGTTGGAAATCTCCACCGCCGAGCTTGGTTGGCATAAACAAGCTCGTAAAAAGGGGGAGCAACTATTCCGCCCGGTCTTGGCGGGCGGGGAGATTTCCAACTTCATCCTTGGTGTCTAGACTTGGGATAAAAGCTTATTAACGCATTTTATACCTTAAAAGGTACCATCCCATTCCAGACAAATAATGAGAACAAAACAAAACTGTATGCGGTATTCCGTGGTTTAATAAAAATTCAAGTAGCAATATCGAAGATAGAATCCGCTCCATAAAATTCCATAATCATTAACGATAAGCATGACATAATTTAATATCGTACTTGACTTCATATAATATCATATATTGAGGCCTTCTGAGATACAAGAAGCCAAGGCTCTTTGATTTTTATTGATATCAATCTAAGATTCGTAGTGAAACTAACTAAATGTAAAATCGTAGCAAGATTTCTCAGCTTGCAGCAATAAATCCCATTGTGGAAAGTAATTGGTTAACTTATTCCAGAACAAAAGGCAAGATTTCTCAGCTTGCCAAGTCTCCAAAATTAATGGCTAGATTTCTCAGCTTACCAAAATCCATGGCAAGATTTTTCAGCTCGCCCTTTCTAAGTAAATTTCGTGGCAAGATTTCTCAGCTTGTCACGTGGCCAAGGTAGAGAAATACTTATCAAAATCCATTCACGACCAATCTGCGACAAGATTTCTCAGCTTGCCACAACCTACCTGGCAAACATGGGATATAATTTATATGCATTATTTTTCTATTGGTCCAATAACAAAATTCGAACAATTCATCTCAAGAAGCCTCTCGCTATACACTGTTTTGATTTACAAAATAATGTAAGCGTACTGAATATCAGAATGTGATGTGACCAAAAAAAAAATGCAATTTTATTATACGAAAATTTCGTAAAAGCAAGCAGGGAAAGTCTGTAGTGGTCCAAACTCTTTTTGACTTTACAATACTGAAATTTTCCTTTTTATTTCTTTACCGACCACCCTACAGCATTTCGGTGTGGTCAAAGTACGTATATAGTACTTTGACACCTAATCACTGTAAAGCCGGTCACGTGGGCCTCGTGTACTTACTCAGAGAGCAAAGTAGTTACTCAATTAACTCTCTTTAAATTGTTCAGAGATGATGTTAAATGTATATATGAAGTTATGAAATATTCTCATGCAGATTCACGGTGTTTACTGAATTTAATGAATAAGTTTAAGGAGGAAGGATAATTAAACATGCACAAAAAGTAGTCCTTCTAGATGTGGATACATGCCAGGCAAGGCCCTGCTGAATATTCACATATCTGACGTTGGTGTACTTAAACGAGAGAAAGTTTAACGAAGCTGTCACGCGGTAGCCGGTAGTATTTAGTTGTAGTAAAAGGAATGTAGAGATAATTGAACGTGATATAAATATCAGCTTGCTACCAGTGAAATTATGAGAACAATGATATATGAAAGTTATCTAAGTGTAAGAGTTTTTTTTTACAGCTTGACTTGATTTGTGTAGTGTCTATACAGACTACTTTACACGTGTGTGTGTGTGTGTGTGTGTGTGTGTGTGTGTGTTGTTATACAAAGTCACTGCACATGACTGTATTGGCAACTTTCGAAAGAATAGAGACTTAGATTGGATAACTGTTGTAATGAAATTGTAAATTGTTCAACAATACTTTATTCAATATGTTGGCGATATTTTATCACCTTGAATGAGATGTAGTTTACTGTCAGAACATACAAGAGTTCAATAGTTCGTTGTTTTGTATCATGCTAATGAGATGCAAATATCACTCCACAGTGGAATGTAGGCGTGCATATTCTTTGTTTACATTTTTTGATTGATGACCAGTCTTCAGCATCAGACTCAGTTAAATTATAATTATATTTTTACAGCAATATTGTTCTAAATGGTAAATCCATAGTAAATAAATGATACTTATTATATTTATTTTTTATCTACCAGTAGCAACTGATATGGAGGTTGTTTACAAGTTGCAGTTTAGTTTGGTGATGGGCAAAGCTGAGATGATGATGTAGTTTTCTCTATCCTTACATGCATTACATATTGTGACTACAGATGAGGGTAAGTTGGGTCAAGTTATTACAATGTATAACGAGTAATTCATCGGAGTCAGAATATTTGATATTGATAGATGTATTTGTTATTTCCAGAAATTTACAGATAATGTTTAGACATGTTAAAGGGAAGCTTGAGTTGGGAAAGATAAAAAAAAAATTTGTGAGCTTTCTCATTCTTATTATGTTAGTTTGGAAGATTATCATAGTAGACATGTCCCCTGAAAAGGATTTGCTCTTCAAATGCCCTCACATTCAAAATATGACAAGAAACAGCTGAAATGTTCGGGCTGAACATTATTTGTAATCCTATATATACATATTTCTGTGTGCAGTGCATGTGAATCTCAGCAGGACTGAGTCAATTTCTTATCATTTTGGTGATTCCAATTCTAATGTGCTTTATAATCAACCTTTCCCAATTGCTTTGAGACAGTCTCTTTCACAATTCAATATCATGACCGAACGCAACTTTATCTTTAAAAATCTAAGTAATTTTGGTTGAACTGTATGTCAGTTGAACTTATGAAAACTGCATTAAAAAAAAGAAAAGAACAAAACTCTAAGCAATTTTGATAAGACGATCACCTGCATGATTTCACGTTTATGGTCATCATGCACTTATGATGCTTTATGTTTTTATCTTCTGTATAACATTGCAGGGGTTTCTGTTTTCCGTTATTTTTTATCTTTGTTTTCATCAAATAAACAACAACGAGCATCCAACTAATGGTGTCTTCAGTATTTTTCTGTTGTCGGCAAAGTCAAATCATGCTACTCGAATAAGACCACGGAAAAAAGTGGATGGGAAGTTGGAAATCTCCACCGCCGAGCTTGGTTTGCATAAACAAGCTCGTAAAAAGGTGGAGCACCCTAGCTGTTCCCCCCAGCCTTGCATTGGCGGGCGGGCAGATTCCAACTTCATCCTTGGTGTCTAGACTTGGGATAAAAGCTTATTAACGCATTTCATACGTTAATAGGTATTATCCGTTGTAATATTTTAATGTTCTGAAAATGTTTTGTATCTAATTGTTTTACGTAATTAAAGGGCTCTCTTGTCAAGCAGTTTTTATGTACTGAAAAGACTACCCTGTATATATAACACAGAATAAATAAATAATAAATAATTAAATTTCAAAGACATAATGTCTGACTGATCACAGTTAGAAGCAATTTACTTATATTCAAAAGATCAGTGACTTTGTGACATTTTGATATAAGGGATAGCCCTTCATTTAAAAAAAAAATGGGCACCTAAAGCACTTGTCTGAATTTCGAGGTCTGGAAGTCCTACATAATACTTAAGCAGACTTATGATTAAACAGCTTATGAAGGAAAAATACCGTGAGAGATTCGTGTTTTTAAAAAATGGGCACAAGAAGGCCCAGAGCCCAAATTTTAGGTGACCCCATATCCAGAATTATTCAGCTTCAAAACCTCTACCTACATGCCAAATTTCATGCTTTTATGAAAAAGTGCACATTTCCTTCGATTTTCAGCACCAATCTGCTGGACTAGAAAGACTCTTCAGTTACAACAAGGGTAATCCTGCTACTAGCAGAGATGCACTTGGGGGACCTTTAAGGTATGGTCTTATATCATTTTAGGTTAAATGTAAGTTTTTACCCACAAGATTCTTTTATGACTAGTGACATTGCATACATTGTTCCAAGTACAACCAAATTTGGGTCAGATGCTCTTTGGCGAAATTCATGTAATTTGGTCCCAGGTGGGCAAGACACAATCTGGTTATTTGCCTTGTTGATATGCACCATGTATATGGTCATCCAGTCTAGGCCTATTATTTTTCCTGCAATCTTTTGTTTCGATTTCAATTGAGAGAAAAAAAAGAAGAGTAGTTATGATTTACTTACCCCAAGAAGTAATAATGACAGCCATGGGAGAACATAAAGCATGCCCGTTTCACGTTGATTCCACATAACGGTAATGGAGATGTTTTAATCAGGTTCAAAGCAAATTCATTAGACGAAACATCATCGTCATCATGTTATCTTACGGGATTCCATTAATTGTGAGGTATATGCAGAATATCTTTTTTTTGATGATGTGACAACGAGTTAGAAAGTTAAATAGCAATTATGTTACAAATACAAACGATCCTATATAGCACGTAGTAACAAAGAGCAACATCGAAATATCAAGCTTCCTTTCCGAATCATACAAAGTAAAAAGTGCGTACTACTTATTGAAGGTATTGATATTAAGTTTAGGAGAGAACCTTATAACACGCATGCAACTTTGTTTCTTCCCTGATTACTCGACTGGTCGAATGGCTATATCAAGTTAGCAAGTGATTTCTTTAGAGCTGAATATCTGCCATTCCCCAGTCAAAGGAGTGACAGAGAACATTAACTGTCCAGCTTCGAAAGTAACGAGTGTTTTTTTTTTCTTCAAAATAATTATGAAACGATGTCAACAGCTTCAGCCACAAAGACTGAGATGAACTATGTAAAACTCTTACTATCGACCATGGAGAGAGACGATTGCAGTGCGCCTTCCAACGGCCAGCCTGCATCCTCCACGTGACTTCTGGATACCAGCCAATCACATCGCCTAGCTATTAAGCTTTTCCCCACCCCCGGCCCCTACATGCATTTCCCTCCGCTCAATGCATTTTTTCGTGTTTAAGTTTTCTTTTTATTCTCTGCAGTGGTTTAGTGTTTCATCTATATGACTGCATGTCGGCCGGTGTCATATGTCCTTTAATATTCATTTAGAGTTAACGCTCTCAACCCATGTGTATTTAATGGGTAGATGTGAATAGGTCTCAAGGTATAATTGTACCTTCAACTGACTTTCAATCAAGACATAACAATAATAATACTAATACTAATACTGCCACTACTATTACTACTACTACTACTACTACTACTACTACTACTACTACTACTACTACTACTACTACTACTACTACTACTACTACTACTACAACTGTCTACTACTAGTACATTGCTTAGTAAACGCATAATACCACATGGTTTCTATGCATGTTAGAACATCACTGTAATGATGTTACAAAATCTTAGTTACACATTAAAAGAAATTGTGTTTTCATCACGGATTTAAACTGATCCAACGGAATGATATTCTTTAAGTTCTATAGGAGTTTATTCCAAAGTTCAGGTGCTATCATTTGAAATGCCCCATCCCCATACGAGTTGGTCTGCACGAATATTTGAGATAGAAATTTTTTTGAATTTGAACGAATATTGTGTTTGGGTATATACACTTGAATGAGTTCACGAAAATAAACAGGGGCAATGCCATGTAAACATTTGAATACCAGTACAAGTAATTTGTATTTAATTCTAGATCTGACAGGTAACCAGTGAAGTTCATATAGGATGGGAGATATATGTTCATATTTCCCTTTGCCTACTATGAGTCGAGCAGCAGAGTTTTGGATACGCTGTAATTGCAGAGTAACGACTCTGGGATTCCCAAAAGAAGACTGTTATTATTATCTAATTGACTTGAAATGAAAGCAAATATAGTTTCTCTGTTGTTTTTCGGTCCAAATTTTTTCTCAATATACCAATTTTATACACACCCATGTTGAGGGTACGAATCGTTGCCCGACCCAGGTGTAAATAGGTACCTGATATGCTTTAGCGCTAGCTTTATCCGCCCCCCCCCCCCCCGGGGGGGGGGGGCACTCACTATATTCGACAGACGGGTATGTGCCGCTTTGACGACCCCCTTTTTCAACAGTTGATCTCTATTCTCAAGATAGCCGAATTTCCATATGAAAACTGCCGTTCTCACCCTTCTCACGCGTTCTCAAGATACCCTGTCGGAACCAAAGCGCTCGTCTCTCTCCATTTCCCCCGGCGCGCCCCGTTCCCTAGCTCTCGCGTACGTACCTACATTCACTTGCGTGCCCATTTGCATCCCCACACTAAGTGCCGTAGCTCCTTACACCATGCATGTTTATGTGCTAGGTATAGATCCACCGTTCCAAAGACCCTATGTTTTTCGCTTCTAGTCAGTTCCTTAGATCCCCATTTTGGTGTTGGCTGAGGAACACCCCCTTCAACATAAATCTTGAGTCCCCCCCCCCCGGGTTTCCGCCCAATGTTGGACATTTCAAAACTTGCTCGCTTTGTCATAACGGATAATGCTCAACCTTTTAGATATGCTTGTAGAAGACAACAATAATAAAGATCGATGAAAGAACCATGGGTGAATCGAAGCAAAAGAATATCATGTAATATAATTCATAACTAGTATCTCTTTCCTAAATCCCTCTAATACAGTAGTACCAGTGGCGTATCCAGGATTTTGTAAAGGGGAGGGGGGAATCTGAATGCAGGGCTGTCAACTTTGGGGAACTGCTTGGAGGGAGATTCGTATTTTTTCTTCTCCTCACCAGCCCTCCAAAAGTCGCTCATGGGGGGGGGGGGGGGGTTATCAGATTTTATGGGGTCCAGTTTTTCTCCATAATTCTCTGACAAGCAAAAAAAAAAAAAAAAAAAAAAAAAAAAAGAAAAAAGGTATCAGTTCTAAAAGGGAGATCCGTATATTTTTCTTCTCGCCAAGCCTCCAAAAGTCGCTGGGGGGGGGGGGGGGGGGGGGGGGGGGTATCAGATTTTATGGGGTAGAGAATTCTCTGACAAGCAACAAAAAAAAAAAAAAAAAAAAAAAATTCTCAGTTTTTAATAGGGGGGGGGGAGATTTTTTCGTTCAAAGGTTGTCAGGGGGGTCTGCCCCCTGCCTCCCCTTGGGTACGCTAGTGAGCAGTACATGCTCACAGAAAAATAAGTTATACATGAGATTCAAAGCTTTCTCTTTTCCCCACTTTCCCTTTTCTCACTGCGCTTCCGTATCTTATGATAGTAGTAAGAATAAAGTTAATCTGATCCTAGGATGACCATAAGTCTTCTTTACTTTTAATTATATCATAAAATATAAACATGATAAAGGAGAGATTTCAGTTGCTTTGAATAAAAGCAGATCAGTGTAGGAGCACTGTGGTATATTGGTAAATGTTCTTTACTCTCATACGAGAGGTTCTGGGTTCGATCCTCGCTGAATATTTACATCCTTAGACAAGATATTTTACCCACATCTGTCCCTCTCGTCTCATGTAAATGGGTATCTGGCATTTGCTGGGGTAATAATAATTTCAGGGCCCTCAGGAAGAACAGTATCGATATTGATAAGGCTTCCCTGATTAAACAAAATTGTTATTATTATTATCATTATTATTATTATTATTATTATTATTATTATTATTATTATTATTATTATTATTATTATTATTATCATTATTATTATTATTATTATTATAATAATTATTATTATTATTACTTTTATCGATTTGTCCACAAACTAATGATCAGTTGGTCAATTGAGAAGTATTATTATTATCGTTATTATTATTGTTGTTGTTATTATCATTATTATTATTATTATTATTATCATTATCATTATTATCATTATTATTATTATTATTATTATAATTATTATCATTATTATTACTTTTATCGATTTGTCCACAAACTAATGATCAGTTGGTCAATTGAGAAGTCACCGGATTTCATCCAGAAATCTAGGGTTAGTCTTTGTTGCAACAAGTCCTCATCTTATTCGTAATTCTCCTTTTCATTCTAGTCCATGACCTTTCGCAGATTATGTGCTGTCCCGAGCAGGCTTGCTTTCTGTATGGTTTCAAACGATACGTCGACTCCAAGATCAGCCAGGAAGCTCTTATGTCTTGTTGTCACTGTTCCCAAGGCTCCGATCACTACTGGTATGACTCTCGTCTTCACCTTCCATATCCTTCTTAGTTCCCATGCCAGGTGGTTGTACTTTTGTATCTTTTCTTCCTCCTTACTCCACGCCCTGCAGTCTCCAGGAATCGCAATGTCTATGATGAGACATTCCTATTCCTATTCCTATTATTATTATTATTATTATTATTATTATTATTATTATTATTATTATTATCATTATTATTATTATTATTATCATTATTATTATTATTATTATTATTATTATCATTATTATCATTATCATTATTATTATTATTTATTATTATCATTAATATCATTATTATTATTATTGTTATTACTATTATCATCATTATTATTATTATTATTATATCAATCTGGCTGGCAGAAGGAAGTTAACACGCCGTAAGGAAATTTCTGGTATTAAAGGCGCTTCTAAGATTTTGATTGCTCTATACATGTTATAATGGGATTGCTCTCTTCATCAACTAATCAAAAGTGAAAATGGTTGGCAACTACCTAATTTTAGTTGTTTCGTATCAAATAAGCACATATCAAAGAGGTTATGGGTATTTCAATGCTAACAACCTTCTGCTTTTAAAAAGCAATAGCGCGCGCATCCACGTTTTGCAGAACAGCCCCAAGACTTTTGAATAATGATGAAAATCAAGCACATTTGGAGGCCGTATACAATAATCACTAAAGTATACCTCGGATTTTAATTATCATGATGAAACAAAATTTCTAATTGCCCCTGAAACAGGAATGAGCTGCAAGAAATTCACAAAAAATATGAATTGCAGAAACAGAACAGTCTTATTCCAGAAACATTAAACGTTGTATCTCTCTCTCTCTCTCTCTTCATGTAAGGATGATGAGCAGGATGATGATGATGATGATGATGATGATGATGATGATGATGATGATTATTACGATAATGATTTGATATGACAGTGGTCCAGAGGTGGCGGACAATGGAAAGGGAGGGGGGGGGGGACAAAAAGTGCCCCCGACTTCCATTGTCCGAGCCCGACGTTCCGCCGCCTCTGCAGTGGTGGTTATGAGGATAGTGGGCTGCTCAAGATGACATATCAGTATCAGGACTGAGTTTGAGTTACGGCTTTAATTGTGCCGAATATCTATAGGCCTATAGGATTTTACTCCAACTTTCACAGATATATGTTTTCCGATTTTAGGTATAACGCCACCAAACTACAAATAAATAAATGAATGAATAAATGAATAAACAAATAACCTGCAATAAACAGGCTGGGTGGTGATTAAAAAGTTATAGCGTATAAAGAAATGGATAAGAAAAAACCTCATTACAAGGCTATACAAAAAATGCTAAATGCACCCTTCACAACGGATAACACATGTAATTGGGCCAAGCATACCAAGAGCGATATGAATTGCATGTGGAACGCAATTTTTAAAAAATTTCTCTACCTCTATCAGTATCTCTCTCTATCGGTCTCCCACTCTTTCTTTTCTGCCCTTTTCTTCCTCTCACAATCTCCGTCAATTATCCATGATGGCGATAGTGAGGGTATAGTGATGATGATGATGATGATGATGATGATGATGATGATGATGATGACCACAAAAAAAAAAAAATAAATAAATAAAATAAAAGCGACTTCTCTTTAAATCGCATGTAGGAAACGTGCTATTGTGATGTCATGTTTGAGCCGCCAACCATCTAAATCAATGTTTTATACAGAAAAATCATCGTAAATTTTGTCATCATCAGAATCAGCTTCATCATTATCCTCCTCCTTCTCATCTTCGTCCTCTTCCACATTCTCTTCCTCCTCATCACTATAATCAATATCACAAACATTACCTCCATGGCTGTCATCATCATCATCATCATCATCATCACCATTATCGTCATATTGTCATCATATCATCATAATCATCATTATATCATCATCGTCATCATCATCATTATCATTATTATCAGTGGCGGATGTACATAGGGGGAAAACCGGCCCGTGCCCCCTCTTTTGAAACCCAACTGGCATACCTTAAGTACACAATGAAAAAAAAAATAGACCCCTTAACTGTGTACTTTCCTGCTCTGTGCCCCCTCTTTTACAAAATCCTGGATCCGCCCCTGATTATTATCATTATCATCATCACTATCATCGTATTATAAACTTTATCCTCATCAAATCATCAACATCATCATATCAGCATCATCACCATCATTACCATCATCATGATAATAGTCATCATCATCATCATCATCATCATCATCATCTCCATCATCATTAAAAAAAATAAAAAAATCAATGCCTTTCTGTTTCATGATGGTTATTTATGCCATTACCATAACGAGCAAACTGGTTTCATTGTTATGGTTAATAGCCGAAGCATGTCGACTATTGTATATGGCCTGTAAATGAACATGATGTCATTAGATATCACTTTTTTATTTTTAATTTTAATCGTAATCATTTATCCGCTTATGAGGCACCAGTTCGTGTGGTGTATATCGGTATTGCACTTTACTGGACTTTATTAAACTAATTGTGAAAAGAAAAACATGGTGATAAACGTGAATGTGCTATTTACCATTTCCCTGTACAAAAATTGTCAAAACTACTTTTGTTGATAGCGTCAGACTGGCTACAGTCCACGCGACCGACAGCCAACGAGACCGACATTTACCTATTTTCCATAATGTGCTTCTTTTGTTTGGCGGTTTCATAGGCCGTGGGAATTTTCTGCCCTTTTCAATTTCTTCTTGTATTTCTATATTTTGTCGTTGTCTTGGGCCTTTTCAGGTGTTGTTGGTCGTCAGTGTCATGGTATGTCGGTCTTTAATATGGGATAACCCCTCCTGGGTCGTTGGAAGGGATTCCCTCTCCCATTATAAGAAAAGTTCATTCACGTCCGTTCATTCGATGTATAGTGAAAAAAAATTTATATAGTACCAATTTGAAGAATCGAAGCTGATTCGTTTACACCTTGAGGAAATTCAGAACTGCTGTTAACATGGTTAACGTGTTCAAGCTGCACTCCCTGCAAGGTTTACGAGATCATTGCCGTAGATGGAGCTATTGCTGATGCAGTGGGACACACATTGATCGTTCCCTGTCTTTCTTTTCCGTAGAGATCAGTGGACACATAAGCAGATAAGAGGAATTGAAAAAAAAAAAAAAAAAAAAAAAAAAAAAAAAAGGAAGGAAATTCGAAAGGGTTAAGTCATCATGGTCCTGGTGGACAGGCGTATGTAAAAATGATCATGTAATGATAAGTAATTAAAGACATTTATATGAAATCAAGTAATTGCTGGCTGCAAATCTCTAAAAGTGAAATGGTGTTTGGAGGTCACACACGTTCATATTTTGTCCCTGTTCTGAAGCTTGAACGCCTTGGTGGTGAATTTGAAAGCAATTATATGATCTGTAGTATATTTATATTTTCCTATTTGTTAGAGGTCAAAAAGTGGGGTTAGTCTTGTTTTAGTCTTTACAATATTTATTTTAGCTCCACCAAAAGAGTGTTACCTGGCTTAAGAGTATTTTTATTGGTATACAGATGACAGTATTTTTTTTTTATTATCAAAATGGTAAACAAAAGCTATTCATGTCTTCCATGCATAGGCGTACGATGAAAGGGGCTGCAGCTTTGTCCAAAAGGATTTTGAAATTACAACTTTTCAGGCAAGCGCCACCTCATATTCGACCAGCCTATTCTTCATATTCGGCCAAGGGGTAACTCTTTTGATGACAAAATTACATTGTCACTGAAAACGTCAATAAAGTTTCTCTTCGCCCCTTCGCATAATTTAGAAAATGGAAAGTTGATATTCGGATAAGATACGCTAGCCCCCTCCCCCCCCCCCCCCCCCCCCTTTAGCTGAAATTGGCGCAGTACGCCTATGCTTCATCCATGTTTTAATTTATTTTATTTGGGATTGTTACATGTGCAAACTCATTTTGCACGCATTTATTTAGGTACATCATAATAATGGAGGAACCAGGGAGTATTAGAGGACCAAAAAGGAAATCAAGTTTGAACTCTACCTATTTAATAAACCCAATATTCTAAATATGCTATGATTACGAATTCAGAACTGTAGATTACTCGACGAAATAAGTTGGTATCATGGGCGCAAATCCTGGGGGGGGGGGGACACCTTTTTGAAGATAGGCGAATGTCCCCCCCCCACCTTTTTGAATAACCTTTTTTTTTTTTTTTTTTTTTGCTTGTCAGATAATTTTGGAGGCGAATGTCCCCCCCACCTTTTTGAATAACCTTCTTTTTTTTTTTTGTCAGTGAATTTTGGAGGCGAATGTTCCTCCCAAATTTCAAAATGGATTTGCGCCACTGGTTGGTATACGTTTAACATATAGTATGACTTTGAAAAAAAAAAGTGTATACATTAGGAATCCATATTTTGGTTCGAATATGGAATGAAGACAGTGTATATTAAAAAACTTAATTAATGAATTTTAATTTGAGCACGTAGCTCCTACCTAAAATATCATCATGTTCTTACTAATTTTAAATGGTCCACAAATGCAATATGCATATTCCAAACTTACTACAATGAAATTTTAATCAAACAGATACATTATAATTCTATAATCAATAGGAGATTGATAGCTACAAATCTTATATCTCATATTATTACAATTCATAAATATTGTAGAAGACATATCTATAGTAAACTTCTAGCGGAATAAATGTCGCCAGATTATTTTCATTTAGTTACATTTCGTTTTCCGGAAGATTCATAATTCCGAAGATTCGTTATTCCCGAGGTTCGTATTTCCGAAATTGAAATAGGGTTCAGAGTTTAAGAAAATCATATAGGGCTCGCAATTCCGAAAATGAAATGGGGTTCAGAGTTTTAAAAAAATCATATAGGGTTCGTAATTCCGAAAATGAAATAGGGTTCAGAGTTAAAAAAAAAAATTATATAGGGTTCGTAATTCCGAAAATGAAATAGGGTTCAGAGTTTAAAAAAAGAAATATATATATAGGGTTCGTAATTCAGAAAATGAAATAGGGTTAATAATGAAGTAAAACTCTACTTCATTCATGGAATAATGAACCTTCAAAGTAATGCAATACCCCACCCCCCTCTGAATCATGAACCTTTGGTGTTACGAACCTTCGGAAAAACGAGTTCTCCCATAATCCAAACAGCATAGCTATACACACATTAAACAAAATCAAGGTATACATTAACAATGTATATGCTGTATACACAAATGATTGTTAGTTGCTACATAAGAAATGCCATGGTGTCAAAGGGGACAGTTTGTTTTAATTTCCCCCTTTTATATTTAGAATATTTTTGAAGTCGAATAAGGTTTGAGAATTGCAAAAATCAAGTCAATACTTCGATCTTTTTAAGAAATTGCAATTGCGTACAGGTAATGATAATTCTTACAACACAATCAATGTTAAAGTCATGTACTATATAGTACTAGGTGTTAAAAGACGCAGAACATTTGACACTTCTGATCGTTAATAACTCAACATTTATAACTTGTATCAGACTGAGGTTTAAACATTGTAAATTTTAAGGATGTCAAATTTATTCGTGGCAAATTTTACGAAATTCATCCAATTCAATATTCTTAAAATAATGCTTTTTCACCACTTTTTGAAAAATCAACGCCACAAAAGATGTGGGTATCAGTAATTAACACAATCGTTTTCTGTGAAAACATAATGAAATATTCAGAGCATTATTTTAAGAATACTATTCAAAGAAATATCATGAATCTTGCTCCAAATAAATTTGAAAGCCTCCAACTTTACAATGTGAAAACCCCAGTCAGATACGAGTTACAGATTTTGAGTTATAAATGATCAAAAGTGTCAAATGTCTTTTTTTTAAACACCAAGTGTGAAAGTTACTTTAATATCCAGTTTCATCTTTTCGAAAGCGTAATTTATTTTAACGATTCCCATTGATTTATTGATACACACAATTTGCCCTAGGCCTACACATGCATTGCTCTTTCCCTTATCTTAAAGATTACACAAATCTTACTAGTCTTTGGAGCATGTAACTAACAATCACAGCTTTTACTTTAGGCTCCTCCATATTTCACTCTTATTTACACTCAGTCTTCATTACTACTGCATGTAAAAAAAAAATGATTTGATGTACATGTATTCACTTTTTATCTTGGTTTCTGTCGACAGAAAGTTGCCTTCAAATTAGTTAAAACGACATATTGCAGAATGTGAAATATGAAAAATAACTGAACAAAAGTACACTAAACCACTCAGAAAGGTAGAACATCAATCCGTAAACCCTCCTGTCACGACAAACCCTCATGATTATACCCTGATATTTCCTCCTGAATAAACACATTTAAATGATAGTTATACGTCTCAAGTCCCCTTTGTTACATTTTCGATCGTTCTGTTGAGCTTCCAAAATCATCCTAGTCCATAATAGGTACACCCAGCAGATTGTGAGAAGTGGCTAGAACCAACACTCTCCTTTCTTTCTTCATTCAGCTCACAAACCCCATCTCTGTAATTGAAGGACTTGCATCCAACTACGCCATTGCACATCATTGCGCATCGTATCTGGCTCACCATTTGTACTGTCTGCATCACGTGATCAGTGAGACAGTAGCCAATCAGATTGCGTCCCCCGTTGTCCTTGGCCGGGGAGAAGACGCTCGACTTAAAATGGGGTTTGGGTTTTAGAGAACCGTGGGTAGTTGTTAGAGCTTCAACTGCATGGGATAAATAATGACAAAAATATAACATACACGTAAATAACAAATGGAGCAGATGGGGCAGATAAAAAAAAAAGAGGAAATATCACTCCAGCCATCTAAACTTAATTTACCAACTAAAATAATATTATAGAGAAGGTGATGTTAGAGGGTAAAATAATGTTAAGGCTATCACATCAGTTTAGATAACTAATTTGGTGTGTAATAGTGCCTACCATTGCTAAATACACAGTACTAATATTTTCCCGTCTTACGTTTCCTCCTCGTCATTCTTATCCTTCTCCTGCTCCTTGTTCTCCTACATTATTCGAAATTCTTATTTCTATAACTTTTGTTATTACCTACAACATTATAATTTTTATACTTTGTCCTATTCAAATTTCGACTTACACAAATGAAACGAAAACGCATTCATATCGTTTTGAAATAACAGTGAGTTTTTCCATTCGCCCTTTTGTGACTGTTCTACGTCTATATGTTTGTCGTTTTGAATCGTGTTCTTTTATTCTTAATTAATGCTTTTCACAAAAAAATTACGACGGGTGACAAATAAATTCTAAAACTTGAAATCATAAAATCACCTTCGCAAAGAGAGAAATATCTGCCTGAACACATCACATCAGTCATTCCATGGGTGGTATGATATGCTACGCAGTTCTCAGAGCTATCCCCGGTATCAGCGCTGCTGTCTGAATCATTAGGCGACCACCAATCTGTATGGAAGACACATGAAGGGAAATAATTTGATAAATTAACCAAAGATACGGACAGAAGTCTTTAAGTGTCATAATTTGTTTCGTTTGGATATCTACAAAACATACTGCTGAAAAATATAATATGTAGGCCTACATGTATATATAAACGAGATAGAACTACCAATTGCAATGAAGTTTCTTATGAATACATCAAAACAACATCAGTAATTGAAATTAATTCGACAAGAGTGAGTAGACATTTATGTCTCCATCCAAATGAATACTTTTTTGTCGCCCGTATATTTAGTAATGTCAGACGTTTACTGAACGTACCATTGTTGGTATCTAGCTGTGTGCCATCTTCACACCTGAAGGTTCCCTCTACCGCCTGGTCTGTACACCCCATCCAGAAGTAGTAGTTCCAGCCATATACATTGATAATATGTTGACGAACATAGCTTGAATTGGCCACCAGCCACTCATCGTGGCTATTGGGAACGAATGGTTTCCCACCGATGGAGGCGCAAGATGTAAGTGCGTGAGAATACGTCATCATTGTTTCAAAGGTTGTAGTCGTGAAATTGTAACATCCGGGTCCTATGCTCTTCCATCGATTGGGACACGCCCCATCTTTGGAAGAGGAAAACATGATGAAACAGAAACATGAATGATCGCATTACTTAAAGTGACAGTAAATTGAAGCTCCTAATGGCGCCATCTTTCAACACGATTTGAAAAGTGTCTTTGCCTCTAATTTTCCCATCATGCCCCATTCTAGTTTGTAGAAGCTTAGAATGCATCTGTAGGCAATTCAAAATAAAATGCAATTAATTTTCAAATTATAATCTCAATTTAGCAGTTACTGTAAGGTGGCGCTGTTCAAGTTTTGCCAGTTTAATGCCATTTTAAATTGTGTTTTTTTAATGAACATGTAGAACGAAGAAAAATTGCTTTGGCAGGACAATAATCTGTAATAATACTTTTTTCACTCTCTACCCTGGATTATTAACTAGGTACCTGCATGAAGAAATACCTTAAACATTTCTGGTGCCTTAATATCTACTTAAGGCATGCCGCTTTGGTAAATCCATGACAATTTTTAGGCGCCTTTAACATACCATGGAATGGATATGTGGGCAATATAAAAAAACATAAGAAGTGCTCAGAACGTATATGTATGCTGGCAAATTGCAGTTGTTACAAGAAGAACAAAGCGGTCTTACATGTAAATCAATAATGTACGGCTTACCCAGGGGTGTTTCTTAGTTTTGAGAGCTGCTATCCGCAGCCTTCCAAGCCCTTAAAACCTTAAACTCTGGGGTAAAAAGCTTAGCGAAAATAGTAGTTTGTGCAGTTGTACGGGCACTCTGGCCAATATTTTAAATATGTGCACTGCGGCCCTGACCCAAGGCAGGTTCACCTATATACCGATATAATAGCGTGTTAGGACATGTAGTTGAAGAAAAAAAACGATATAGCTCTTTGTTTCCCGGAATCTAGCCCTTTAAAAGTGGTACTGATTGAGCTGACGGTCCCTTTCGAACCTACTATTCGAAAGGTCGGAGAACAAAAGGAAGTGAGATATGCCCATCTGAATAGGGAAATTATGACTAAGAATTATGAATAGCATCTCATCTGCTTTGAAGTGGGAAATAGAGGGATGGTCACCAAAGCAAACAAACAGCAAATCAAGAATATATTTCACCACGTCGGTTCAAGGAAATGCAAAGATGTCACACTGACAATGAGTAAATTGACACTGATTGGATCCTACGTTATTTATAACGCAAGGGGTGAGCCACAGTGGACTGACATGGCACTTCTCCACTGATTAACTAATTGATCTGTTACTTTTCTTGAATGATTATGTGTTTTATTGAATCAAAACAATCATGTTCTTGAATGAATTTTCTATTATTTTGCCTGAGCATCTTCACTTATTGTATATTCTTAAGCATACCTCTCAACAATCAATGCATGTGTTGATATTTTCATATTACGTTTAAAACATAAAAAGCGAACTATATGAGTATTACTGTATCAGTATTGGATTCCCCCTCTCTCTCTAGAGCTCTTTCTCTCTACATTCTTATCTCTTTCCCCCTCCCCCTCTCCCCCCCTCTCTCTCTCCATTATCCACCCTCTTTCTCTCCCCTCTCTCTCTTTCTTTCTTGCTCCCTCTCTCTCCTAGGCCCATTCTCGGCCTCACCCTCCTCTCCTATATGCCTCCCTTGTTTTTTTCTCTTCCAATCCATTGTATATAATCATCTTCATATCCCTATTACCCATTCTATGTTCACTTAAAACTATAGCACTATGATTATAACCAAATCGCAATGAAACAAAAATGCAAGACTTACCATTGGCCATCTGTATATATCTGGATCTGTATGTATTACTCTCTAATTTGGTTTGAATAACATTCCTGAAACATGACAGTCTTAAATATAATGGTACAATTTATATGTTTTGCTATAATTATGTGAATACAATTGAAATGCTAAAGAAATTATGTTTAGTTATTGCTTAAATCTTTACATGTATAAAGAAATCATACTTAAAAGGTTCAGATTATGTTTCGTATGAGTAATGATGATCTATCGATTTAGTTTTAAATATCAATTTAATATCATACTAAACAAAACCGAACAAGGAGATATCAACAAAGTAAGAATAACCTAAGACGATGCAGTATGTTTTAAATCTCTTCAATTTCTTGCTTCGAGATTATTCGTTTGATATGTGCATCTTTCTTTGGTACTTATGCTTTATTTTTCAACAGCTGTATCCATTTTATGGTGCCCTGTACCACGTTCGATGAGACTGATAAAAGGTGATTAATTAAAAAATAAATAAATAGCTGTTGTTGTAATTGTCATTTTTATCGTAAGTGTTATCATTTTCATTATCATTATTACTATTTTTTTGGTACTACTATTATTATTGTTATAATGATGATGATGATGATGATGATTATTACCATTTAGGTGGTCTGTCGTAATCGACAGATCACCTCTTAATTTCGTCAGAATTTTCTTTCATTATTTATTATTTATTTTTATTCCTTCCGTACACTTTTTTGTGTAGAGGATTCCGGAAAATTGACAATGTCAATTTTCATGAAATTTTCGTCAGTCATCAGGCTCTATGAGATCAAGTTCCCGTAACTTTTTCAAGGTCATTGGGTCATCCTGACGTCATCCAGGCGCCATTTGTGAAATCACATTATCGATCATATCTTCATAACAAGCCATCAAAAATGAACCATATTTGATACACATAAACTTCAGGTCAAGGCGCACGCATCATGACGCGTACGTACGCGCGCGTCAAAATTTAAAAATGCTCAAAATCACTTTTTGATCAAATTAGAGTACGTTTCAGGCCATCTTAAGCATTTCAAAATTTTCCATGCGTGACCGTCCGCGCGCGCGTTATGCGCGCGCGCAGCACGTACGGAACGTAAAAACGCCGTTTTTTCGCATGGTTTGTATTCCTGACACAATTCTTGACAATTTCCAACTATTTACAGTCATTCTCGACGTTCCATAAGGCCACACGCGCGCGTCAAACTTTAAAATCCGCGCGCGCGTCAATGGGCAAAATAGTGTAAAAAGTGGTAAAAACATGCCTGTCTTCAATCCGCCATAGCTCGTCAGGAAGCCTGGACACCCCCCATTTTTTTTTACATTTTCTGAAAGCCTATGAGTTGTAGATTGTAATTCATGAAAAAAATTTGGGGGTCGATCGATCGGAACGTCGTCATATTTGCATATGAACTCAAAAATTCGATTTTGAAAAAATGACGTCATCAAATTTATACGAATTTGACTCTAACTCCTTTAATATTGGTTGTTTTTCGCTGAAATTTGGATATGTTGTAGCTGAGACGATTCTCTACAAGATCAGTAACCACCATTTTTCATTTTGGCAAAGGTATCATGGCGTATTTTTGCGATATAAGGAGGCATGTCAATTTTTCACATTTTACGTGTATTGTCTATGGGAGATGACTTTTTCTCAAATCTTGATTCTACATTCCCGTCTTCTTTGAGCAGTATCTCTGTAATTTCAGTTCGATTTTCTTCCAAATTTTAGTATGTTATAGCTGAGACTATAAGCTTTCACGAGGATGCCCTCCAATTTTTGATCAGATGTCGGGATCATGCCCATTTTTTAACTACAAAATGTGATTTCAGAATCCCGTATTTCGTTTACGTGTTATCTCTATTGGAAATATTTTGGTCCAATGGTAACGCACTTGCCTCCCATTCCGGCGACCCCGGTTCGACTCCCGGTGGGTCCATTTTAAAAAAAAAAAAATTTTCTTCACTTTTTTTTTTTTTTTTGCCTTTCATTTTACCATCTTCTTCGACTATTATAACATATACCATCACAAACAATGTAATAAACTGCCTAATTTTGCGTGTTATGTCTATTGGAAAGTAGTGTGCAGTAGTTTGTGTACAATCTCATTCCCTGTCGTGTATTAAAGGTTCCCTTCTATGAAATTCTAATTCTTGTTATTTTGTACATGATACTCATCTAAATTGAAAAATGACATCCGTTTGCAATGAATACGTATCTGAATATTTTTAAAATAATATTTTCCCCACGTATTCAGGCCTAAAAGAGTCTGCTAAGCTCCGCCCCCTTTTAAACCCCGAATTCTCGTTCTTCGAGCATGATTGACGTGTGACGTCACAAACCGACATCGCCGGTGCTTGTTTACAATATCTTGCATATATCACGCGTGCAAACTAACTTGCAGTTATATACCACCTCGAAAACCACCTCTAAATCGAAGTATGCCGCAACGCTGTGTCTTTGCAGGTTGCAGCAACATCACAAAGGAGGGTGTAAGTCTACATTTATTCCTCAAAGACCCAAATATTAGAAGAAAATGGACCTCAAAAGGGAAACTAACTCGCGTCAATTGGAAGGGGCTGAGTGACCGCAGTGTCCGTGTGTTCCGAGCACATTTGTGCGGAGGACTTCCTCGATAGTACGGGGCTGCATGGGGCGTTTGGCATCAAGAAGAGGCCGTCCCTGAAGCAAGATGCCATCCCCAAAATCAAACTTGATCTACGGTATCTATTGATCATATATCTATTGATCAACTATCACTGTACCTACACTAACTTAGTCTACCGGTACTTATTATTCATAGCAGCACAATGAAAACATGCAAGGTAACAGGAGAGCTAAGGGTTTTCTGGATATCAATGTTAGAATTTACTAGAAACAAATTAAACGCTACCACCCCATGCACCAGTAAAACCCTACCCAAGCCCAGGCCAGGCAGGGTCAGCAGGCGAACAACCGAACGGCACGGCGTGTACACCTGCGCACGTCGAGCTCACTGCCTCGATCAGCTTTCAGCTCAGCCTCATCAGGACTGGGGCATTTCGCAAGCGCAAACAAGATTAATAATTGGTGGATATCCGTAAATTAGAATTTAATCGGCAATCTAATTATCAAAAGGAATTACTAGTTATAATTTCCAAGTCTCCCGTCGATATCTTCTCCGTTATTGAAATCAGGGACGTCTCTGTCATATAATCAGAATCCGACTTGTCTGGTTCAAACAAATACGGCCGTGCCCCTAATTCCTCTTTTATTTCTTCTGTCTGAAGAAGATGTTATCGTTCGTTGATATAGGATTTAAAAAAAACTAAAATGAAGGGCTGTAATGGCACGAAGTCGAAGCTAGGATCTACACGAAGTTCAATAGCCTACACACACACTTTCAGCTTGCGTGGAGTCAAGCATTCTGAGTGTGACGTCACATGACGTCATCGATCGCTGGACCGATTTTCCAAAATTTTTAGGGGCGTTCCCAATTAATTTTTTATTTTCAAGTTTACAGATTAATGAATGGAATTCAGGTAAAATGGTTGACAGATCTGGATTCACAGTAGAAAAGTCTACTAATTGAAGTTCCTTTGTAATTCCATAAAAGGGAACCTTTAAAGCTAAGGGTATAAGCTCCCACATGTCCTGCAATATCAAATTGTCCAGTTCGTTATCCCGATTTCTCCAAATCGGCTCAGTCAATTTTCTTCATATTTTCGTCAGTCATCAGTCCTAATAAGGTCAAGTTCCCACATCTTTTTCAAGGTCATCAGGTTATTGTGACGTCATCCAGGCGCCATTTTGTGAAAATCAACTTATGGTCATATGTTCATAACGAAATGTCATTTCTCTTTCATATTTGGCATGGTTAAGGTCACTGTCATTCCAGTCAAGGTCATTTCGTTAAACGCGCGCGTGCGCGCGCAAAATTTAGAAATGATCCAAATCCTCCCAAATTCATTTTGCAGACGTTTCATGCCATTTCAAGCACTTTTCGAAAAATCGCCCATAAAATTGAACCTGAAGGGGCGCTATGCCACTCAGGTTGTCGTGGTTATTGTCATTATTGTCATTATGATCATCGTTATCAATATATCATTATCGTCATTGTCATCACTTATATGACCATCTTATCATCATTGTCGTCAACATTATGATTATAATCTTGCAGAAATATTATCACATCTGACAAAGCAATTTGCCACAGTGACAGACCACCTAATTCGTCTTCAGTGACGAATTAAATTTCTAGTTATTGTTATTATTATTAGAATTATTATAACAATTATTATCATTATTGTTATCATTATTATTATTGTTATAGGCAGGGGCGGCGCCAGGGTATTTTGATAGGAGGGGCAAGACGACCTAAAGATGACGTCATATTTTTTCTCCATTAAATAACAGGGGTAATATAGAGCTATATGTTTAAGACCTCTCTTTTTAATACTCCTCTTTCTTCTTTCTTCCCTTTTCTTCCCTTTTCTTCCTCCTTTTCTTCTTTTTTTCTTCTTTTTTCTCTTTTTTTCACTACTTGAAAAATCAAGGGGGGGGGGGCGGTCGCCCCCTCTGCCCCCCCCCCCTGTAGCGCCGCCCTTGGTTTTAGGTTTTCCCGGTCAATTTCATAATTTTGTCATTCAAGTTCACGCATTTCACGCTCGCAGCACTGAATCGGCTTTCAAATTCAAAATCCGATCGTTCAGATTCACTATCCAAGCAATCAATTGTTCATTTGCGTCATTCAAATTTGAAATAGCAGCATGCATTTTGAGCAATGAGCATTCAAATTCATTTCAAGCCGGCGACAGAATCTCGTTGGTCATTCATGTTCGTGAAAAGGCGACCATGTTCCAAATACGTGCATTCAATTTAAAAGAATCGAAGGTTGAAAGAACAATCATTTCACGTTAAGGTTGATTTAAACTTTGTACTATGATCATTACTTATCTTTTTTACTGGCATGACTGAAGTGTTTGTATCTTAGGAGGAAGGTTTTCAGCTTGAGAGGTCGTTGAGCATGTTGAGCAGTGTATACTTAATGTTATAATTTCATGCTTTAGTCCAATATCTTAAAGGATTATGCAATAAATGTTTTCGATGAAACTGATAACGTGAACATTAGAAACATCTTATTTGCTGTTTATTGATATCTTATTGGCTTCCACTTGTGAGATTGTGAGATCATGTTGTTTATCAGTTGGTCTTTGAATTGACGCATTGTATGGTTAGTGTTGGGGTGTTGTCTTTTTTATGTGTGATGTCATCAAGGAATATAAGTTAGAAATGTTGTGTTGTTTGGATGCACTGCTGACTGGGCATTATCACATAAAATTTCTTGAAATGAAAAAAAAAAAATATGGAAGAATACATGAACATATACAAGGACATGATATATTGAAGAATACATGAACATATAAGGACATTGTCAGAACAGAATGGGAAATTTCGTATTTATTATTTATTTCTTTAGAGTCCTATACATGAGAGAGGGCGTCTTAGAAAATATTTAGCGTGTTTGTGTAGATCACATGATAGATAGGGTGCGGTCGAGTGAAAGTGAATGTGTGTACGCGTGACATTGACTGAGTGCAGTTTAAATGTAAGACCGAGGTTCGAAATAGGCGTGTGTGAGAGCCAGTATCATAAATTGTGTGTCATGGAATTGCTACCAGAGTCTTGATATTTGATTCGGCGCCAGCAGATAAATTCTCCAGACGACACCGGTACTGCGGTATCATTCATGCCGGAAACCTCATTTTCCTGCCATAAGACCAAATTTGTCGAGATTACTGTAAGTGAACGATTTACTGCAATTTGGTTAGCTTGGTCATGAGTTTAAAACGACTATGGCTGTAATTTAAAGTTATATGACTTGAAGTACTTATTCATACTACTATAAATGCCATAAATTGTAGGATTAAAATTGATATTATTTTGGTAGAAAGAAAACATTTCTTTTTTCAAGGAGAAAATGTTTTATTGTAAATTATTTCGTAGGTGTATTGGAATTAATTACGAACCAATTAACTCGAGAGGTTTGTGCACACGCATTTAGCTATCGTTCCCACGAATGTCGATCGATAGAGATAATTGTTGCGTTTATTCAAATGCTTTAAAGTTTCATACACAAATTCTGAATTATATTCAAAGTAAAGTTTATTTGTGTACTAATAATGTAATGTATAGTACATTAGTAATGAGGTTGATAAACATATTAGAAATCTGAAGCATGTTGTGCTAGAAGGGAGTTTATTTCTCTAACCAGTTTTTAAAAGCATAACGGAATTCATATAAATGACCCTAGTTTCTATGGAATTAAAGTGTGGTGAAAAAACCCCCCTTATTTATTTAATTCTATATTTAGGGGGGAAAATACATCCTACAGATAGAAATGTTGTAATTCTAAAAAATAATTACATTCATTTTGAGGGATGTATTGGTGATTTTATTAATTGCTGTTTATCAGGGAGGAGATAACTCCGTTTACCAGGGAGGAGATAAAGAAAAATTCTTTAAAGTGGATATTGAATTATTAAAAAAACAAAAAATAACATCACGCATGTAAAGCATGAGGAAAAGCGATTTTACACGACAGGTCGTGTCTTACCAAGTCGTGTAGTAACAGCTTGTGATGTATAGGGTTGAGTCGTAGCAGAAGGTGATGTCGTATCTTCTTGGGTTTTAGGAGGTTGTGCCGTATCGGCTTGGGTCGTGTTGGGTTGAGTCGTAGCAGGTTGTGTCGAAGTAGGTTGTGCTGTAGTAAGCTGTGTCGTAGAGGAGGGCGTTGTAGCAGCGGCTTGTCCCTCACACAGCTCATGCTCATAGACATTGAGACTTGACCCCTCCGATGGTGATGAGGTCGGGCCCGAGGTAGAGGACAGTTTGAAAGAAGGGCAGTGATTGAAGCTTATGTCTTTGAAATAGCTATTATCATTCAGTCCATCAAACGTGACGTCAAATCTACTCTGGCTTCCACCTGAAAATACAGATTAAAAATAAGCATGGTCAATGCACATAGTAATATATAGCTTTAGTTTCGTTGATTTAGGGGTATAATAGTAGGAGTGGGACAATATATATTTTTTGTCATTGTCAGCATAGGCGTACGCGGGGTGGCGCGCGGGGGGGGGGGGGTGCAGCCCCCGAGGACATTCGGAAACCATGCATCACCTCATATTCGGGCAGCAAGATGCTAGAAAATGTAATTCAAAAAATTCTTATCTAGTGTATTTTCTGACAAAATAATATTTTTACCATGATAAAATAACATTTTCTGGCTTGCTTGTAGGAAACTGGAAAGGTGATATTTGTGCAAGAGGCGTCAGTCCCATTGCGAAAATGAGCTCGTATGCGTGTTCTTGTCAGATGTTTTTTACGGACTTGTGCCCCCCGCCTTTGAGAATATTAGTGAATGGAGTATAAAGGACTGTTGGACATTTGGACTGTTAAATTGGCCTAATGGACATTTGTGCCAAGGCTCATTATTATCATACTTTGGACTATTGGACACTTTAGTGGACTGTTGAAAGATGATTTTATGATTATTATACATGCATGCTTAAATTTGGCAAATAACTATAACCTGTATCTAGAATCTTTAAATAACTGGTTTTGCACATCAGATATTTTCTCACTTTTTTAGTGTTGACTGGCATATTTTGAAATACAATCTTATCCCAAAACAAAAAACAATCTCTTTCAATGGCTGAGCTGGAATTATTTTAAAAAAATGTTTTGAGGAAAATTTGTTTTTGTATTTTCAAAAAACAAAAAAACCACCAAAAAAAAAAAAAAATGAAGGAAAAGATGTAAAGAGGTGCAGCGCCACCTCTTGGGCGAGGACAGACAATGAAAGATAAAACCAATCTCGCAGGCTGAATGTAAGCAGCGCGACAAGAAAGAAGCATAATGATGGGCGTTAAAAAAAGAAGGAAACCCAACTTTGAAAAATTCCTGTAAATGAACTTTATGTTATTAAACTGACAATGAAATCCATACCATATGAAAGAGTAGTTCATATTCTTTCCAATGGTAACTTGTTTAGGTTTCCAGGGTAATGCATCACTGAACACCATTGTCTTCAACATTTTGTGCAAAAATCTAGTTGGTTCACTTTCTTGTCAAACAAAATGGGCATGATGTTAAGGAGGTGCCTTTTGTGAAATGACCTGGGTGCTCCAATTCTCATTGTGGATAATTTTCTCTTTCAAATCTGTATTAATGAGATGTTATTCACTCATGATTCAGGATTTTTGCTTTATAAAACCCTTTTCAGATAGAAATCATTTTTGCAAAAAAGATTCAGTCTCGGTGAATTTTAACAAGGTTGCATGCCCGAAAATCCCCAGTGCGAACCAAAAGGATTGCAATATCACAAATGATTGCAAATCAAAGACAAAGAGCATAAAGAAGGAAAATCAAAAACCTATACCTGTGATTCAAGATTTTACTTTGCTGATTTTCAAAAATGTCAGCTTTTAGTTGAAAATCGGCGGAAGAAGCCTGCAGCACTCAAGACAACGAACATGTTCTCTGCGCTCCCTGAGGATTTCACTTCTTCTTGGTCAAAGTTTATGACTAACAACTCGTTCCATGCTTTGTAAAGTTCATAACACTCTTTGTTAAGGCGCAAAATTAATCATTATGAGATTTGCTTACAAACGGATTGCCATGAAGAGCAACCAAGCCAGGTGACAAAGCCCCAAGCCATTCAACCCAAACCATGCCTATTGTGTTTTACAAGAAAGTGAACCAACTGGAATTTTGCACAAAATTTTGAAGACAATTGTGTTCATTGATGCGTGACCCTGGAAACCTAAACAAGCTACCATTGGAAAGCAAATTAATTACTCTTTCAAATGATATGAAATTAAACGCCGGTAGATATATAGTCCATTTGTAAGAAATTTTCAAAGTTGGGTTTCCTTTTTTTTGGAAACGCCCAGTATAACAGCTTTATGAATGAACCCATTGTTTCTCAGAGAATTTTCTTTGGAGTTTAGAGTCATAGTAAGAACTAAGATACTACTACACTGACAGTCTATAATTTCAACAGATTGATTCAACAGACTGACAACTTATAAGGAATGACTTGTTAAAACTCAAGCCTGGGAACGATTTATTTGGATGGAAATCGAATATTCCAGAAACTATTCTTTTTGCCATATAACATGCATGGATATGCAGCGAGCAGAAGATTTCCCTTTCCGCATTTGTGATCTCGACCTTAAAAACAAACAAAAAGGAACATTTATTTTGTCCTCTTCTCCAACTTTCACTTTTGTTTCTCTATATTTTCTGCTTCCACTCATGTAAACTTTATTTGAAGATTTAACTTCCCTTTCAGTATGGACGGTAAAACGTGAATATTATAATTGATATACGAGATTCATTTTTTACAAAAACCATTTCGCTGGAGATTTTTCAACTCAAACATTGAGATATTTTAAACAAAAATAGACAAAAGCAAACATTGTTCACACGCGCTCGATCTGTATCATGTTCAAAAGAATTCTGTATTCAAATATCCACCTGTATAAGAAACTGTGATCGACGCACTGAAAAAAACGTAAGGGGGGCCGTATGGATAATCCAGGGTAAAGCAGAATTGCTGTGAGTACTGGACGAGGAGAAAATACGCAATCTCGATGCAGGTCTTTTCTCTGCACTGTATGATGCTGTTTGCTGCATCGGTGGCATCTACAGCGAGCCCAGAACCCACTGTCACTGTTGCGTTTGTCACCTGGATGTTACTCCTTACATCAGTGCTACATTCACTAAATGTACGTGCAGAGCATGGACTACTTCCTGTGTCTGAAATTACATAAAAAACATGTACGTAAAAAACAACATACAAACAAACAAACAAACAAACAAACAAACTGTAGGACCTATATTGATTTTCTGTATAGCAGAGCCCTCTGGAAGAGCAGGTCAAAAATGGACTTGGCATTGAGACTACCCTGCCACAATAAAACTGGAATAAAATATTTCTAATAATGATATGCTCTTGCGATGAATATGGGTTAGAATGATAAAGAATTTATGATGGAAACTATAAAAGTAATAAAGATGATGATAATAAATAATGATAATAATAACATCAGTAATAATAATAATAATAACAATAATAATAATATTAGATTATTATTATAGTAATCATTATCATTGATAATAGTGATAAAAATCATAACTATAATAATAATGATGACAGTAATAATAATATCACTACATCATCTCATTTTGATGAAAAATTATCTGACCAAAATTTGTCATGATACACTAGAAGAGACTGGAACCCAACCTTTCCAAGGTGTCTCAAAACAAAGAACCAATGATTGTCTATTGGCGAGGACCCAAAGCCGTAAACTATGTTAAAACATGTAATAGCATCCCATTATTAGGTAGTACCCATATTTACTCGTTTCATGCCATGTAGCGCATGAAACGTACTAATCATCATCTTAATGATTGTAGTAATGATTATGATAGAAATGATAATGATGATGATGATAATAATGATGATGATGATAATAATGATAATTATATAATGACAGTAGTAGTATTAATAATTATATTGTAATAACAATATCCACTGAGCGCGGGTACCGTAGACACGCGTGGCTAGCTTAACAGCTCCAAATTATCATAACGAATTAAAATAAGTAAGTGATTTTAGATTGTATATTATCTCGTATTTCATGAGCCTTTCTATTGCTACTTATTTTCTCTTTAATAATTTCTCTTTGTCTCACTCTCTTTCTCTCTATTTTTCACTTTTCCCCGGCTTCTGGCCTGTCCTTCCCTTCCTCTTACTATGCTCTCGCTCCCTATCTCTCTCCTCTCTCATTCTCTCTCTCTCTCTCTCTCTCTCTCTCCCTAATGCCTCTGCTTTCTTAATTTTCCTTTTTTCCAATCAATATGCTTAAAAGTAAATAAACTTATAATATTATTACCCAAACGATATGACATTGTGTTCATGAAGTATGTAAGTATTTATTCTTGTATTATGCAGAGCCCTGTGGAAGACCAGTGCCGTTTTTATCTTTTTAATGTATCTTCTGTTTCATTTCATTGTATATGATTTCTGTACCTTTATGCAATTATTGTAAGTGAACAGGCTACTCTGGGTAAAAATTGAAATAAATGAATAAATAAAATATTCAGAAAAAAATATATTTGTTTTCCATGATTCTTATTAGTACATGTAGATAAATAAAACTTCTGAAAGCTTTTAGTATTCGTCCATCCGATTAAAATGCGAGTTACTTCTCGGCTTAATTCATACACGACACTGCCAAAAATACTGATGAATAGTTATTGTACACTGATCATTATCGTACTTTTAAACATTGTCTTAATTTTCCTGTTCTCACTTTGTAAAAAAATATACATGTCTTTTCCCAATGCAATAAGCAAGCAAGTATTATGTAGTAAAACATTTTTAAAGGAGAATTAACCCCAGAATATAAATGTGCTTATGTTCAAAGATGTAATATATTCTTCATCATTGGCCTGTATCACTTTATAAATAAAATATCAGAAAAAGGTTTAAATCAAGACATTCTAGCACACGGTATCATCGCCTAACACTTTACATGGGGGATGCCATTTTCTTGATGATATGGAATTGTACATGAACCACTCGAAACCGTTCCGGTCAGGAAGATATTTTTAATCCTAGAGCTAAATTGCTTCTCTCCATTACAAAAGAATCCAGATAAATGATGGAAAATATATAATAGGTGTATACATATATTCTAAAATTTGAAATTTATAGATTTCTTTTTAAATTCTCTGGTTTAGCTAAATAGAAATCGATTTCTTAGGCTTGCCTGGCAGGGCAGAACATAATTTATACAACGCGCATTCTGACTATTGAAGTCCATTATCTCAAAGCAGGTGAATGCATAGTTTGTCACTATTGACGCTTGTGTGTGTGTGTGTGTGTAATTGGGTTTTTACAGACGTGTGTCAATCAGATATGATTATTTACGTCTGGGACCGACCTTTAACGTCACCATCCGAAAGACGTGACTCAGTCTCGAACCTGGGTCCATTGAATCAGTTTATAACTTCCATTGTTAGCTGGATTACAGGCGCACGCCACAACGCCCAGTTGTGGGCGTTGTGGGACAGTTATCATCCATAAATTTGAATTAATTTGCTCCGTCGCGTACGTCATAGTATACAAAAAAAAAAAAGATTTCTATTGAGTAAAATATAGTAATTTTCAAAGAAATATAAAACACATTTTCGTTTTTAAAATATATGTATATATCACTTAAATATTTTAAATCTCAAATGGGATTTTGTATCAGGAAGAAAGACAATTTTGCATTCGGATTAAAAAATATCTATATGTACACATCAAGAAAATGGCAGCCCCCAGGTATCGCTCTCAGACGATAAATTTTGCTGAGAAGATCTTGATTTATACCCATCTCGTAATTTTAATGCAAAACTACGTGGGACAACAAGAAGGAATAGATTACATCTTTGAATATAAGCACATTTATATTTTGATGTTAATTCCCCTTTAAGATATAAATTCACATTTAATCTAAGTTTCTGACTTGTTGTGACAATTTTGCCTAATAAATATGTCATTTAACAATTTTACAAAGGAGAGAGACGATTGAAATTGGCGTACAAAGTATTGCATGTTAAAAATCTAGTTAACATTACCAATTGAAACAATGTCGCATGTTTGTCCCTTAGTACGTGTTAGCAACTGTAGGGGGGAAGAACGGTACAATTAGTAATGCTAATAATACTTTGATTTCTGTCGTATATTGTATCGTTTTTCTTTTTTTATGCATACAAAAGCAATAACTACAACAACCACAACATAAAACGAAATAAATGATGCATACAAAAGCAACAACAATAGAAACAAAACTTGACCAAATCCATAACTTTCATCATTACTATGTATTTTTCGTATTACATTTAAAACATAAAAGTGGCACTATGAAAATTATTGATTTTTAACATTTGTCATGAACATGTACATGCAATCATTTTTTAGTTTTGATTTACTTACCCCAAGAAGTATTAATGAAAACCATAGGAGAGCAGAACACATGCCCGGCTCACGTTGATTCCACATAACGGTAATAGAGGTGTTTTAATCAGATTCAAAGCAAAATCATTGAACGATGTATCATGTAATCTTACCGAAGTCCATTAAAGATGAGCACTGGCGTAGATCCGTCCATACCTTCTTTTCATTGGGGGAGGGGGGGGGGGGGGGTGGCTTGCCTATTTACGCGCGTGAAGATGAGATATGTACCGAATAACTCTTCTGTTTCGATATTGCGACTACGAGTTAGAATGTTAGATTATGATGCAAATGCAAACGATCCAAAACAGCAGAAAAAGAGGAACATCGAAATATCATGCTTCCTTCCAAATCTTACAAAGTAAAAAGCGTATACTACATGAATAAGAGGTGTTGATTGTGAATGGATAATGTCTGTTAAAACAAAGAGGATGAAAATAAGTTTTGGGGAAGACCTGTTGAAGAAAGTCACTCTCCTACAACAGAATTAGCACTCTTCCAAAAGGAATAAAACATGCAAGCAAGTTGTTTTTTCCCCATAGCTCCACTGGTCGAATGGTGATATCGAGTTAACTCGTATTATCTTTTCAAAGGATGAATATCTGCCGCTCCTCACTCAAGGTAGTGATAGGGAATGTACTCTAAATGTCTAAGTGGTTCCAGAGCAAAGTGATTGTGAAACAATGTCAACCGCTTACTCAGCCTTAAAGACTTGAGTAAATTATGCAAGACTCTCACTATGATGAGAGACGATTGCAGTGTCCCTTCTACGGAGCCACCCTGCACCACCCACGTGACTTCTGGTTACTAGCCAATCACATCGCTTAAAGCTGTAAGCCCGTAGTTTGTCAGAAAATCATCACTTTACACGTATATATTTTGTATGATCACAGCTTTACACAGCAATACACACCTTTTTGTCCCCCCGTCTCCGGCCTCTACACGCACTACTCATCATGCGCAATGTTTTTTTTTTTCTTTCTTTTTTTGTGAGTAATAATTTTCTGTTGATTCCTACATGTTCTATACAGCTGATTATTTGGACAGCTTGTCGCGGTGTTATATGTCCTGAAAATGAATACTCAATCCAGGTGTAGTTACAATTTATTGAGTAGAGATGTAGAGATCTCAAGGTATAGTTATTCCTTCAAATGACTTTCAATCATAAGGTTGAGGGTTCGAAGCCGTGCCCGGTACTTTAGGTCCTTACTCTACATGTCATTCTTCACCAGGTGTAAATGGGTACCTGATATATGCTTTAGCGCTAATTACCAAGTGAAATAATTGTCCTCTCCATATGTTTAAATTGCGATTTCCCCTCAATGTGAAACATTTCGAAATGGTTTGCTTTGTCATTACGCATGAAGCTTAACCTTTTTGCAATACTTGTAGAAGACAACAATAATAAAGATGAAAAACAGTTGGTGAGTCGCAGCAAAAGGATATCCTGGAATATAAGTCATAATTCGTTTTCTCTCTCCAAAATCCCTATCTCAAAGTAGAACATGCTGACGGAAAAATAAGTTTTATATGATATTCACATATAACGCTCTCTTTTCCCCACCTCTTTCTCTTTTTTCTCACTATGCTTCCTTATTTTATGATTTAATAGCAGGACAATTAAAGTTAACCTGACCCTAGGTTGACAGTAAATCTTCCTTACCTTTAACGATTTCATAAAATATACAGGAGAAATTTAGCCTGACACTAAAGGTAAAGTTGAGTTCTGGTCATGCGATTGAATTGTGAAGGAAACTTCTCAAAGCAATTGGGAAAGGTTGATTGTATAGCACATAAGAATTGGTGTATGCAGTAAGGTTTTGGAATCACCAAAAATGATAAGAAATTGACTCGATCCTGCTGAGATTCACATGCACTGCACACAGAAATGTGTATATGGGACTACACACAAATGTTCGGCCCGAATATTTCAGCTGTTTCTTGTCATATTTTGAATGTGAAGGCATTTGAAGAGCGATCCTTTTCAGGGGACATGATTTCCCAAACTAACATAATAAGAATGAGAAAGCTCACAGATTATTTTTTTACCTTTCCCAGAATTCAATCTTCCCTTTAAGTTGCTCCGAGTAAAAGCAGATCCGTTTAAGTATATATTAAACAAAATTTTTGAATATCATGAAAAATCAAACACAACAGGTTACTTTATTCGGCAACTAAATACGATCATAAACATCATAATACTATCTGCAAATCATTTCGCTTTTGTTTACATAACATATACTGCCATTTTCCCACCAAAGATCTCTTTTGTCATACATTTACCCAAGGAAAAAAAAAATCATATGAAAGTACTTGTACTCTGTCCTTGAATGTCCTTGTGTTGGTTATAGTCTGTCTCTCTATCTCTATCAACAACTAGTTTTAGCAGTGTTTGTACCAAAGAAATGGTAGATAGCTCATTAAAGTCTGATACCATGTTTTTCATGATCAATTTAGTAAAGGTCATTACCATGATTACCGTTATGGACGACACAAACCGGTCCCGCGTGATCGGTAACAGATTATGATAAAGAAAAGAAAAGTTATTTTGTTAATGATATCTTATTCATGCATATTTTAGAGGCCATTTTAATTGCTTCGGCTTTTGATCATAATAATGAAACCAATTTTTCTAATTACCCCTAAAAGTGGAATAAGAAATTCACAACGAATATGAAGATGAAACAACAACAAATTAAAAAAAAAGCATTCATAATACCTCTTATTCCAGAAAAAATTAAAATCTCTCTCTCTCTCTCTCTCTCTTACACACACACACACACCCACACACACACACTCTCTCTCTCTCTCTTTTGTTTTTCTCACATGTACTCCTTCCTCTTTTACCCTACCCTCTGTTCTCTCTCATTCTCAAACACACTTTCTTTATCTAAATGTTACCCAACTCTGTCACTATTTTCCTCTTGCTTTTCTCTAATTTTATCTAGTTATCTTTTCTTTTCTTCTCTCTTTCTGTCTCTTTCTCCCTCTCTCTTTCTCTCTCTCCCTAAGGAGGAGGAAGATAAAGATGATGATGATGATAATGAAGATGATGATCAGGGGAGTCGTCGCAATCATCCTTATCATCAGCATCATCATCACTATCAAAAAATAACTTTCTTTCTTTATCAAAACCAATTACCCGTTCATGCGGCACCAAGGCATAATAGAGAGCTTGCAAGGTATTTGTATAATTAACACATGAATGGTAGATTTCAGCATGGCTGCCACATAGCCCATATACTTAACAAGCTCCTCTATTATGTCTTGTCAAACAGGTGCAGATGGACAATGGGTGTATTTACATAAATCTGACAATATCATTTGACTACTTTTGAGAAAGCAATACAATTTTCACAATTCAATAACAGATATTTATCATATTGAAATGATCATTTGACACCAAAATTGCACCCGAAGAAAGTTACCATTCTCAAGATTGTACTATGTAATTTGACATAAATTGAAAGAGACAATTTGGAGTTATTAAGGTTGTAATGCCTAAAAATGGTTTTTCTCTACATCCAGAGCATTTTGGGCAGCAAAGCTTGGTTTAGGGGCACTTTGGTGTTTTTTCAAGGGTGTGTTACACTCCCTTCCCGATGGAAATTTTGGTCAGTTTTTTTAAATTTTTGTAATGTACACCCTACCTCTTCCTTCTGACAAAATCTGGTCCATGGGCCTTAAGGGGAAAAATCTACCCCAACTTTTAGGGGCGGTCTGACAACCCACCCCGACGGAAAATTTTGTCAGTTTTGGTGTTTTGAAAATGTATATTTATACAGCTTCCTTCTGACAAAGTTTGGCGCATATGTTAGATGGGTTGAAATAGACCCGACTTTGGGGCCCTTTTTGGGGCTCTGGGGGCCGAACCCGGCGGCTTCGTTCCAGCTGAAAAGCTTTTTGTGAATGACATGGAAGGTCTAAGTAACTTTAAGGGGTCAAATCTCATATGACTATTTCGGGACAGGCTCCCAGACTATTATGGACATTTTGAAACTTATCCTATTCCAAATTTCTCTTACGCATTTCATTGTTTTGTCGGTCTCGTGAGTCGTCGGTCTCGTTGGCTATCGGTCTCGAGGGCTGTCGGTCTCTCGGTATGTCGGTCTATTGGCATGACCCCTCCTGGCACGCAAAGTGGTCGTTGGAAGGGGTGTTCCATTATATAAAAAAGTTCTAGATTTGGAAGTAAGAAACCGTGTTCTGTAAGCATGGGTAAGGGGAATAGCCTCCAAAACTGGGAATTTTCGCATTCGAATGAGAATATTTTTTGGCCTTATCTTCCCTTCGCTGAACACTGCACGAACATGGGTATGTGTGCGTGCGTGTGTGTATGTATATGTAATGTGTGTGTGTGGGTGTGTGTGTGTGTGTGTGTGTGTGTATTTCTTTCTCTCTCTCTCTGTCGCTCGCTTCGGTGGATTATTCTCGTAGCGACTGGAATAAGAACATTTATAACGGTTCCCTGTGACCATTTCGCTTCGCTCCAGTACATAACAACCTCTTGCGCTTCAGTGTAGAGGCGGCGGAACGTCGGGCTCGGACAATGGAAGTGGGGGGAGGGGCACATTTTGCCCCCCCCCCCACTTCCATTGTCCGCCGCCTCTGCACCATTGTCATATCAAATCATCATCATAATCATCATCATCATCATCCTGCTCGTCATCATCATCACCACCGTTATAATCAGCAGCAGCAGCGGCATCCTCCTCCTCCTCTTCTCCTCCTCTATATCATGATCACCGTCATTATCAATATTGTAATCACGATTGTCACAAGATAAATGCCAATTTAATAACCAAAACTAATAGTATGTGTTTTAAGAATACCGTCTTAGTTAAAACATGAATATTTATTTAGACCTAGTCTATGAGTATGCGTAGTTTGCTGATAACCTATGACCGCAGCGCGGTGCTTTTGTATTGAATCGCGTGATTTATTTTAGAGGCGCTTAATAGATGCAAATTTTATACATACCTTTCAAACAAAGGTTGTTCTTGACAACCTGAAAGCTTGCCAGAGGCTTGCCGGACATAGCAACAGATAATGTATGCAAACTGGATTCCAAGCACTGAGGCTCATTTATAAAAAGCAGGTTAATGGAATAGCTCGTCACTAGGTGCTCAGAGAATTATGTGCATAAATTTGTATACATTACAGAAGCGGTCTATTGGTTCAGTGGTTTGCTAGCGGTCTATGCTAATCTCCGTACATAGCTTTGAACCGCACCCTGCAATAGGTATTCTGCACTGCACCTATGATTTTGATCCACGACGGACGTGTTGTTTTTGAGCAGGCAGTCAGCTCAGTTATGGCAGCTTTTGTGAGTGAGAGAGGCGAGTTATGGAGCCACGAATTAAATTCTTTTAGGCGCAATTATTTAAGAATTGCGGAAAGACAACTTTCCCGGTTCTTCAAAGCCACATTCTCTATCTCCGATGGTGACCACAGCTGCCCAGCATTGACTTGAGCATTTAAGACTTCGAGATAACGTAAGTGTTACTTCTAATCTTGTATTTTGCTAGGTCTGTAGTAAAAGATGTATTTAATTATCAATAATGTAATGTATGAAATGTCGAGAAAGTAATACGCTATATGATCATGAATTGAATTGATTTTTGATAGTTTGTTTCTAGCATAATATTGTGAAATGCTGTAAAATAACGTACGGCAGATTTGTGATCTTTCCGTTCATACAAATTTAATGCATACAAGTTTTAAGTCGAACACTTTATGACAGAGAGAATCCAAATTGTCTGTTAGTTTGAGAACCACATGTTTCTAGATACTTTATTCATATGTCTGAATTTATTCAGTTTGTATATTTATGATGATGGAAAGTGAACCTAGATAGGATCTATGACTCGTTTCTTTTGAATTTATACAAAACCTGTATTCAGAAAACAGGATATTTTTTAAGGTGATTTTGTGAAAAGGATTATGTTAAACTTAATGTCAGATAAATTTTATTTATAAATTGCTTGTTTGTAATAGGAGCAATGTATTATATTTAGGAGGGCATTGTTTCTATACAGCCCTTTTACGAGGTCAGGAAACCCTTTTACCAGGGACCCACCCTTCCAGTTATCCATGGTACCAGTTACCAGAGAATTACCCAAGTCCGATCATCACGTACCCGACTGAGGAGCCCGAAATTGCAAAGCTTGGGCCGATTAGCGAAGGAAGCAACCGTTGCCAAGACAACCAACACAAGACGCTGAAGGAACGTCTTAGCATAATTAGGGAAGTTAATTTACATTAAAATCTTCAGGCCCTTTTAAATAATATAAGTAAATGTTAATTATCATATGCACATCATAATCTACATTTTGAGATTGATACTGTGTTCAGATATATTGTATTATATACTCTGTTAATACTTTGATTGTCTTACAATGCCGAAGTGGACAAATTGTTTTTCTTTGTTATTTCATATCGAGATTCAAAAACCATAATAAAAATTTGAATTTCAATATATAATTACAATACTTGACTATTTAGAATCATTGGTTTACGTGTGCCATTTATGATATAAGAAGTGTGAGTTTCCGCGACAACTATAACCACCGTCGGTAGGAAAGATTACATGAAGAGTGAGAGAGAGAAAGAGAGAGAGAGAGGATACAACGTTTAATGTTTCTAGAATAAGACCTATCATAAATGTTTTTCTGTTTCTTCAATTCATATTTGTTGTGAATTTCTTGCAGCTTATTCCCGTTTCAAGGGCAATTAGAAATTTGGTTTTATCATCATGATTAAAGTCCGAAGTATATTTTAGTGATTATTGTATACGGCCTCCAAATGTGCTTGATTTTCATCATTATTAAAAAAGTCGTGGGGCTGTTCTGAAAAACGTGGATGCGCACTATTGCTTTTTTAAAAGCAGAATGTCGTTAGCATTAAAATACCCGTTACTTCCTTAAAGTGATTTGGTAACTTTGTAGAGGCTTGATAAAATATGAGCTGCCTGACCTTACATGCTATCAGTGTATGTAATATGGTGTAAAAATGAAGCCCAAGAAAAAAAAAAAAAGCACTTCAAAATCATCATGTGCTTCACAAAAGGTAAAATATGCAAGAGGAAGAGCTGTTAGCTGCAATAAGGGAAGCTGTATCACAAGCACTTGAAAGTAAATTACATTGAGCTTTTCACCCGCTTAGAACAGCAAGATGGGATGATTTTTGATCTGCAGAAAAGGGTTGACTACTCAGAGAAGGAGCTTAACACTCTGAGAACCAATGCCGAAGTCTCCAATAATCAGATTAAGAAATTACAGGATCAAGTGAATGATTTGGAGCAATATTCCCGAAGAAACATCATCCGTATCTTTGGCGTCACGGAGATCAAGAATGAAAATACCGACGATCATGTACTTCATATTGCTAACGAGAATCTCGGGTTGAACCTGGAGCGCAAGGACATCGACAGAAGTCATCGCGTTCGTCCACGGAATCCGCCTCCTCGAGGTGTCAAACCGAAGACACCAGCGATCATCGTAAAGCTGACCACGTATAAACACCGTCAAGCTTTTCTTCATAATAGGAAAAAGCTCAGAGACCAAAAAACAGGTATCACCATCTACGAAGATCTTTCTGAGAGAAACAGGTCTCTTCTATGGGAAGCGTTCACGTCAATGAAAAAGGAAAATAGCAAAGTTGTATCAGCATGGTCCATGGATGGCAGGATCATGGTCTCTGTCAAGTCAACAGATGGAGGAACGATAAAGAAACAAATACATTGTAAGAATGACCTTGATAATTTGTAATCTTGTGTACTATGTACCTTCCTCCTCTTTTGCACTTTTTCTTTCTCTCTCTCTTTCTCTTTCTCTTTCTTTCCTCTATCACAGTTCTATATCTTTCCTTTCTTCCCCATCACTTTTGTATTACTATGTGCTAACTCATGTAATTACCATTTCAACATAATTGCATTCAATTTTTAAAAACTATTCTCCAGGCACCTAGGTTGCTGTAGATTTGTAACTTGTTGCCCTTCCTTCCATATGTTTTGATATATATTTCTACAAATATTTTTAGATGTAATTAAATGTTACATTTTACTACTATTCCATTTCTGGTTTGAGAAATATTGTTGTTGTTGTTTTTTAGTGTGTGCATTCAACTTTGTGTTTCTTTTGTTAAATGTTTATGTCTAGCCAAAATCGTTTCTTCAAATGTCTTAATGAAATTGATTTATGTACCTTGCAAGAATTTTTAACTCCGGCAGATTCTGAAAGTGATCATGGTCCTATACATGTGGAAGCATATTACACACCAGATGAATATAATAATTTTGTGTCAAGTACATACTCATCTGAAACTATTATTAAAAAGCTATCTTGTTTCCATGTTAACTGTAGAAGCTTATGTCGAAACTTCAATTATTTGTCTTTATTTTTGAGTACTCTTTCAATGCAACCTTCCGTTATTGGTATATCTGAAACATGGATTAACGACCAGTCTTCACTATCTTTGTACAATCTAGATGATTATGAATTTATTAATAATAATAGGAAGAATAAGCGTGGAGGAGGTGTTGGTATTTTTATTCGGACTGACATCAATTAAAAACGTCGTCTTGATCTAGATGTAAATACAGTTTTCATTGAAAGTCTCTTTATTGAAATTCATAATCATAACTCTACTATATTACTTGGTGTTATCTATAGACCCCCTTGTTACCAAACAGATGATTTTTTTTTCATATCTTACTGATGTATTTGAGACTGCAAATAGAGAGAAAAATATTTTATATTTGATTGGTGATTTTAATACAGATTTATTGAACGTTGGTAAGGTCCAAATTGTAACCGATTTTTTAGAACTGTTAATGCTTCATTCAATGTTTCCTCTTATAAAATACCCCACTCGTGTTACTGAACAATCTGCTTCTGTACTTGATAACATTATAACTAATGATACTTGTTCAATCCGATCGGGGATAATTATTACAAACATTTCTGATCATTTTACTGTTTATTGTATTTCTGATTCTGATTTTTTAATTTTAAATACAGAAATGAAGAGTGTTAAAAGAGTAATAAATGAAAGGAGTATCTTAAATTTTGTTCATATGTTGCAATTGACACAATGGTCACTTGATAATGACAATGTCGATAATAATTATTATAACTTCACAAGTGAATTCATTAATGCTTATGATATTTGTTTTCCTATTAAATGTACTTATGGCAAATACAAACGGAGAGATAAACCATGGTTTTCAAATCAATTGCGAAAAATGTGTAATAAAAAGTGTCGTATGTATAAAATGTATATAAAGAATCCTACACAATACAGAAAAGATGTCTACAAGAAACTTCGTAATAAAGTAACAAATATGATTATTCTTGTTAAAAAGCAATATTATGCGAATAGGTTACATGACTCTGAAGGTAATATTAAGAAAACATGGGATGTTATAAATCATGCATTGGGGAATAAACACAAAAAGGCTGTTTGTAAAAAAATCATGTGCAATAATAAATCAATATCTGATAATAAAGAAATTTGTGAAAAAATGAATGAATATTTTGTTAATATTGGATATGATTTGAATCGTTCATTTAACAATTGTAGTGATATTTATCATGCCAAAAATATACAAATGAACGAACAGACTGCATTTTTAAACCTATCACTTGTAAAGAAATCATAGATATTGTAGATCGACTTAAACCTAACACTAGTGCTGGGTTTGACGGGATTAATGTTAAAGTTATTAAACGTGTGATACATTTAATTGCAAAACCATTATGTGCAATATTTAATCAGAGTCTTCAACAAGGTATATTTCCAGATCAAATGAAAATAGCAAGAGTCACCCCTGTTTTTAAAAGTGGTACTCCTGAAATAATGTCTAATTATCGCTCAATATCTGTATTAACAATATTTTCCAAAATACTAGAGAAATGTATTCATAATCGTCTATATAACTTTATATCTAAGTGCAATATCATCAGTAATAATCAATATGGCTTCAGGGCAGGACATTCTACCTCGTCTGCTTTGATTAATTTTATTCATAAAGTTGTACATGCAATTGATAATGAAGAAGTAATGATTGGTTTGTTTTTAGATTTATCAAAAGCTTTTGATACCTTAGACCATTGTATATTGCTTAAAAAACTGAACTTATATGGAATAAGGGGAATAACATTAAAACTTTTCGAAAGCTATCTCTCAAATCGGAAGCAGCAGGTAATGATTGATAATGAAAAATCTGGTTATCGACCAATCAAATGTGGTGTCCCTCAAGGATCTATACTTGACCCACTTTTATTTCTTTTATATATCAATGACATTTGTAATGCTTCCAATATTTTGCATTGTATTCTCTTTGCCGATGATACTAGTATTTTCTTATATAATAAAAACTTACATATTCTTCAATTAACGTTTAACCAGGAAATTAATATAATTTCCCAATGGTTATGTCAAAACAAATTAACAATAAATATTAAGAAAACTCACTTTATGGTGTTTACAAAGAGAAAATGTAATACTGATAATATTGTGGTTCTCAGGTTAAACAGGTGTCTTCTCTAAAATTTCTTGGAATAATGATTGATAATAAATTAAATCGGTCAATTCATGTAAATTTCATATGCAATACATTATCTAAAAATATTGGAGTTATGTATAGACTTAAAACGTTTCCCAAGACTATACTAAAGATGATATACAATTCAATTATCCTTCCATATTTATATTATAACATTATTGTATGGGGTAACTCATCTGAAGCCTCTCTGAATAGAATGATTAAATTACAAAAACGTGTTGTTAGGATTATTGATCATGCCTCGTTTCTTGCCCATACATCACCTATATTTAGTTCACTCAAAATTTTGCGATTTGATGATTTGTACTTATATCAAGTAGGAATTTTCATGTATTTATGTCATACATATCTTCTTCCTGAGTTACTTCTTACTTATTTCAGTCTAAACTGTGATATTCATAAGCATAGAACAAGAAATGCTATGAATTTTCACTTGCCTCATTTGCGTACATCTTTGTTTAAAAAATCGATTATATATCAAGGACCTATCATTTGGAATTCCCTTCCCTCTTCAATTAAAGAGTCACAATCGCTGAATGTTTTTAAAAGTAAGTTAAAAGAATTTATTCTTGCAACTTATCGATTAATTTGAACCTTTTATTTACTTTGTCTAATTATACGCTTGGCACGGTGTTTTTTTTTTTTGTCCTTTTTTTTGTCCTTTTTTTTTGTTGTTTTTTTGGTGTGAATGTAATGTTGTATTTTGTAATTTTTGGTACATACATTTAACTTTTAATGATATCTTTTTTAAGGTCGGCCATATATAAGGGTTTCCTCCTTTCTGGCTGCTACCTGCCAAGCCACTCTTTATATTTTTACTGTACCATTGTATATATTCCATGTATGTATGTATGTTATGTTTTTTATTTGCTTTGGTAAAATAAAATTGAATTGAATTGACCGGAAATGCCACACTCATTTTCCCCTATAGACTCAATGTCAGACTAAAGCGTATGGTCATACGCTTTCGTAAATGGGAGTATTCAGTCATAGATATCTTAATAATAGCATTATATATTTGAAAACCTTTGTATGCCTGGCTATTTATTTATCTTTCTGAACATCATTATACAAGACAGATATCAAAATTCAACAATTTATTAAATCAAGCCTCCACAAAGTTACCGAATCCCTTTAATATGTGCTTATTTGATACGAAACCACTAAAATTAGGTAGTTGCCATCCATTTTCACTTTTGATTATAGTTGATGAAGAGCGAAATCCGATTAAAAATATGTATAGAGCAATCAAAATCTTAGAAGCGCCTTAAATACCAGAAATTTCCTTATGGCATGCACGCGTGCTAACTCCCTTCTGGCCAGCCAGATTGATAGAAGAAGAAGAAGAAGAAGAAGAAGAAGAAGAAGAAGAAGAAGAAGAAGAAGAAGAAGAAGGAGGAGGAGAAGGAGAAGAAGAAGAAGAAGAAGAAGAAGAAGAAGAAGGAGAAGGAGAAGGAGAAGGAGAAGAAGAAGAAGAAGGAGAAGGAGAAGGAGAAGAAGAAGAAGAAGGAGAAGGAGAAGAAGAAGAAGAAGAAGAAGAAGAAGGAGAAGGAGAAGAAGAAAAAGAAGAAGAAGAAGAAGGAGAAGGAGAAGAAGAAGAAGAAGAAGGAGAAGAAGAAGAAGGAGAAGGAGAAAAAGAAGAAGAAGAAGAAGAAGAAGAAGAAGGAGGAGGAGGAGGAGGATAATTATTTTGTTTACTCAGGGAAGCCTTATCAGCATCTATACTGTTCTTCCTGAGGGCCCTGCAATTATTATTACCCCAGCAAATGCCAGGTACCTATTTACACCTGGGACGAGAGGGACAGATGTGGGTAAAATATCTTGTCTAAGGATGTTCGCCTTCAGCGAGGATCGAACCCAGAACCTCTCGTATGAGAGTCAAGAACATTCACCAATATACCACAGTGCTCTTACACTGATCTGCTTTGATTCAAAGCAACTGAAATCTCTCCTTTATCATGTTTATATTTTTGGTCACCCTAGGATCAGATTAACTTTATTCTTACTACTAATTATATCATAAGATACGGAAGCGCAGTGAGAAAGGGGAAAGTGGGGGAAAGAGAAAGCGTTTGAACCTCATGTATAAAAGTCATTTTTCTGTGAGCGGGATTTAGGAAAGAGAATACGAGTTATGACTTATATTACATCATATTCTTTTCCTTCGATTCACCCATGGTTCTTTCATTGATCTTTAGTATTGTTGTCTTCTACAAGCATATCTAAAAGGTTGAGCATTATGAGCAACGACAAGGCGAGCCAGTTTTGAAATGTCTCACATTGGGCGGAAATAGCTAGCGCTGAAACATATCAGGTACCCATTTACACCTGGGCGGAGAATGACTTGTATAGCAAGGACGTAAAGGTCGGGCAACGATTCGTACCCTCAATATGGGTCTGTATAAAATTGGTAAATTGAGAAAATTTTTGGACAGAAAAAAACAGAGAAACTATACTTGCGTTCATTTCAAGTCATTTAGATAATAATAACAGTCTGCTTTTGGGAATCCCAGAGTCGTTACTCTGCAAATTACAGCGTATCCCAAACTCTGCTGCTAGACTCATAGTAGGCAAAGGGAAATATGAACATATATCTCCCATCCTATCAGAACGTCACTGGTTACCTGTCAGATCTAGGATTAAATACAAATTACGTGTACTGGTATTCAAATGTTTACATGGCATCGCTCCTGTTTATCTTCGTGAACTCATTCAAGCGTATATACCCAAACGCAATCTTCGTTCAAATTTTAAAAAAATTCTCTTTCAAATATCCGTGCACCAAGTCATATGGGGATAGGGCATTTCAAAAGATAGCACCTGAACTTTGGAATAAACTACCACAGAATCTAAGGAATAACACTCAGTTGGGTCAGTTTAAATCCCAGCTGAAAACACAATTGTTTTTGAATGCGTAACTAAGATTTTGTCACATCATTACAGTGATGTTCTAACTCGCATAGAGACCATGTGGTATTATGCGTTTACTAAGCAATGTACCAATATTATTATTATTATTATTATTATCATTATTATTATTATTATTATTATTATTATTATTATTATTATTATTATTATTATTATTATTATCATTATTATTATTATCATTATGTCTTGATTGAAAGTCAGTTGAAGGAACAACTATACCTTGAGACCTTTTCACATCTACCCAGTAAATACACATGGGTTGAGAGAGTTAACTCTAAATAGATATATTTTAGAGGACATATGACAACGGGACATGCAGTCATATGAATGGACCACTAAACCACTGCAGAGAATAAGAAGAAAACTTAGGCACAAAAATGCATTGAGCGGAGGGAAGTGCGTGGTGGGGCCGGAGGGGTGGGGAAGAGCTTTAGGCGATGTGATTGGCTAGTATCCAGAAGTCACGTGGGGGATGCAGGCTGGCTGTTGGAAGGCGCACTGCAATCGTCTCTCACCATAGTCGATAGTAAGAGTTTTACATAGTTCACTCTAGTTCACTCAGTCTTTGTGGCTGAAGCTGCTGACATCGTTTCATAATTATTTTGCAAAAAAAAAAAAAAAAAAAAAAACACTCTAAAAAAACACTACTTTCGAAGCTGAACGGTTAATGTTCTCTGTCACTCCTTTGACTGGGGAATGGCAGATATTCAGCTCTAAAGAAATCACGTGCTAACTTGATATTGCCATTCGACCAGTGGAGCAATTCGGGAAGAAACAAAACTTGCATGCGTGTTGTAAGGTTCTCTCCTAAACTTAATATCAATACCTTCAACAAGAAGTACGCACTTTTTACTTTGTATGATTCGGAAAGGAAGCTTGATATTTCGATGTTGCTCTTTGTTACTACGTGCTATATAGGATCGTTGCATTTGTAATATCATTGCTATATAAAATAATAATTCGTTGTCACATCATCAAAAAAAAAGAAAGAAAGAAATATTCTGTATATACCTCACAATTAATGGAATCCCGTAAGATAACATGATCATGATGATGTATCGTCTAATGAATTTGCTTTGAACCTGATTTAAAAACCTCCATTACCGATATGCGGAATCAACGTGAAACGGGCATGCTTCATGTTCTCCCATGGCTGTCATTATTACTTCTTGGGGTAAGTAAATCAAAATTACTCTTTTTTAAATTGAAATCGAAACCAAAGATTGCTGGAAAAACAATAGGCCTAGATTGGATGTCCATATACATGGTGCATATCAACAAGGCAAATAACCAGATCGTGTCTTGCCCACCTGTGACCAAATTACATGAATTTCGCCAAAGAGCATCTGACCCAAGTTTGGTTGTACTTGGAACAATGTATGCAAAGTTACTAGTCATAAGAGAGTCTTGTGGGTTAAAACTTACGTTTAACCTAAAATGATATAAGACCCCAAACGATCTTTGACCTTAGTATAGGACCCTCGACAGCACCATAACTTAAAGGTCCCCCAAGTGCATCTCTGCCCGCAGTAGAATTACTCTTTTTGTCACATAAGAGTCTTTCTAGTCCAGCAGATTGGTGCTGAAAATCGAAGGAATTGTTCACTTTTTCATAAAAGCATGACATTTGGCATGTAGGCAGATGCTGAATAATTCTGGATATGGGGCCACCTAAAATTTGGGCTCTTAGGCCTGGCGTGCCCATTTTTAAAAAACATGAATTTATCAGGGCATTTTCCTTCATAAGTTATTTAATCATTGGTAAGTCTGCTTGAAGTATTATGGAGGACTTCCAGGTCTCAAAATTCAGACAAGCGCTTTAGGTGCCCATTTTGTCAAATAAAGGGATATCCCTTATATCAAAATGTTACAAAGTCACTGATCTGTTAAATATAAGTAAAATGCTTCTAATTGTGATCAGTCAGACATTATGTCTTTGAAATATATTAATTTATTATTTATTTATTCTGTGTTCTTTATACAGGGTAGTCTCTTCAGTACATAAAAACTGCTTTGCAAGAGAGCAGAGAGCCCTGTATTACATAAAGCAATTAAATACAATGCAAAACACTTTCAGAACATTAAAGGTATCGTACAGTAGTGGGAAAGGTGGCGCTTTGGATATTTAACTACTTTGTCAGCTGGAATGGAAATTATTACATATACTGTTGTGAAATGATTAATTTCGAACATAGGTGACGTTTGTTTGAAGAAAAATAGATTAGAAATGGTTAAAATGTCCAAAAAAATAAACATCGAATTACAAGCGCGGTACCGCGCTTGTAATTTGATGTGAAAACAGTGTGTGTAACAAGTGTGTGCGAACCGCTATGCGCCGTTGAGCCGGGAGCGTCGGGGTAGGTGGTCCTTAGCGAGGGTATCCGTTAACCCTTGATATTCGATCATTTGAATTATTTTAATGAAAATCACCGGAAATCATGAATAGAATACCGGATTATCTCACTCATGTATCTTTTTATTGAAGCCGAACAATATGAGACTATATTTGAGCAGTTTCATGCCAACTTTCATTTTGCTACCACTGCTGTTTATTACCTTTAAGATATTACTGTAACAACGGATAATACCTTTTAATGTATGAAATGCGTTAATAAGCTTTTTTCCCAAGTCTAGACACCAGGATTAAGTTGGAAATCTGCCCGCCCGCCAAAGCAAGGCCGGTGGGAACAGCTATAGGTGCTCCCCGTTTTTACGAGCTTGTTTACGCAAACCAAGTTCGGCGGTGGAGATTTCCAACTTCGCTTTCACTTTTCTTCGTGGTCTTATTCGAATAGCATGATATGACTTTCCCTGCTTGCTTCTACCAAATTTTCGTTCAATAATTTCTCCCTCCTCCTCCCCTCACATCCACCATAACAGGAATGGGACTCAGTGTGATTCTTTTTGGTTTGTATTCGCGCTCTGGAGCAATAAGCTTGGCTGCACTTCTAAAGTGAGCCGCAAGGGAATTTTCCGTCCGGCCCCCTTTTCACTATTTTTGGCACACATTTGGCTTTCACCACTTTCACCATTTTATTACATTTTTGGCAACAGATTTTTTTGGGGTCGGGCGTTTTGGCCTTGCTGGAGCGTGTCCAAAAATTTCCTCTTAACTGAGCATTAATTTGTAACATTACATTCTGATATTCAGTACGCTTTCATTATTTTGAAAATCAAAACAGTGTGTAACGAGAGGCTTCCTGAGATGAAGGGTTTCGAATTTTGTTTTGGAACAATCGAAATATAAGGCATATCATATCCCACGTTTGCCGTCTGGTAGGTTGTGACAGGCTGAGAAATCTTGTCGCAGATTGGCCGTGGGTGGATTTTGTTTAGTATTTCCCTACTTTGGCCACGTTACCAGGTGACAAGCTGAGAAATCTTGCCACGAAATTTACGTAGGAATGGCGAGCTGAGAAATCTTGCCATGGATTTTGGAGACTTGGCAAGCTGAGAAATCTTAGCTTTTGTTCTGGAATTAGTTAACCGATTATTTTTCACAATGGGATTTATTTCGGCAAGCTGAGAAATCTTGCCACGAGTTTTAAATTGAGTAAGTAAGTAAGTAAGAAATGAAAATCAAAGAGCCTGGGCTCGTTTGAAATCTATCTCAGGAGGCCTCAACATATTATGATATTATATGAAGTAAGATATGAAATCATGTCATGCTTATCATTAATGATTATGGAATTTTATGGAGCCGATTCTATCTTCGATAATGCTACTCGAATTATTAAACCACGGAATACCGCATACAATTTTGTTTTGTCATTATTTGTCTGGAATATGATAACAAAACAATACAGGTTTTAAATATAAGTTTTCCCGGTCAAATTCGCAAAACTAGCTTTTAAATTCATTTTCAAAGGCTTGAATTCAAACGATTCGCTTGTCCCGTTTACTCTTTTGGTCTCTTCAAGTTGTGGCTATGCTGTGTCTTGAAACTTATAACTTGGAATTAAGGTAGAAATTTGTGTACTATAGAAATTCCCGGATATTAAAACTTTTTGCTTAAAACCGACATAAAGCAAGTTTACTACAAGGATGTATTTTGTTTAAACACAGTGAAACCAAGGTAAAGGTATATCTTAGAATGCTGAATAATTTGGAATATTGGGGCATTTAATTTCCAAACTGCCATCAAATTAAAAAAAAAATACTGCATAGGTTTTAAAATGTAATTTGCATGTGATAAATTTGCATCTTGGAATAAAGCATCAAAATAAGTGCAAAATAAATTTAGTTCATATGCTGAAGAATTATGGATTAAGGGTATCATTATTTAGTAGTTGATGCCGATGTGTAAGAATATAGTTAATATCTTTTCAAATTTTACCATAGTTAAGTCGTATCTAAAACACATCATTTTATTTCTCAATATGGCCGTGCAGATGTCAGTGAAAAACAAAGAGCAAAGTGTAGTTTTATATATTTTGTTGTTTTGAATCTGATCTGGCCATGTTGGCATAATGACATTTATTTGTAAAACTTCAGATTTTTATGTTTCATTGGGTTATTAATGTATGTTGTTCATGCATGTATAGCTCATACAATGAGAAGAGAAATATGTTTGAAATATCAAAGTTAGAATGATATATGTACAGACATTTCCAGCATATTGGTACTAACTAAATTCTACACTTTTATACTAAGTTATAAGCTTGCAGACACAGGGCAAACTTTAGAATGCGTATACTCACATCTTAAATCACAATCTGGCACACAGGCAGAACTATACTGCTTGTAAAGCCGAAACTCAAGAGATATATGCATGCATGTCATGCATGTAGGCGTAGTTTAACATTTCAAAGATATAATGTCTGAATGATCACAATTAAAATCATTTTACAATTACTCAACAGATCAGTGACTTTGCCAGTTTAATATATGCGACGGCCCTTTATTTGAAAATAAGCACCTAAAGCATTTGAATGAATTTTTGAGGCTTAGAAACTGTGTATCTAAACTAGATATGATTAAATAAATTATGAAGGAAAAATACCATGAGAGAGCCATGTTTTAAAGGGAAAAAATGTAACGGGGCCCCAGGCCAGAATTTTAGGTGGCCCCATATCCAGAATTATTCAGCATCAAAAATTCTACCTTCATGCCAAATTTCATGCTTTTATGAAAATAAAGCACAATTATTGCACGAATCTGCTGGACTATTCAGTTAGTTTTCGATCATGTAGACATAGAACGGTGTCCAATTCGACCTGATTAAGAATGTCCATCACGTCGACTACTCATGTTGACTAGTGTTGAAAACAGTTTCAGTCGAGATAAAATGGAAGGAAATGACGTTTCTCCTCAACTTTTTTTTAGATTTCATCCTTCGTTTTTCTCCATTCATTTCTCTATCTTTCGTCATGTTATTCTTTATTTTTCCTTCTATTATCTTGTTTTCCTTTCTTTCCCTATATGTTCTTTTTTCTCCTTTCATTTCTCTTTTTTTCTTTCCTCATGTTTTTCTTAAGTTTATTTGCATTTATTTTCCTCTCTTTCCCATTGTTATACCTTGTTTTTCTCCCCTCATTTCTCCTTTTGTCTTTCCTTATATTATTCTTTCTTCTAATTTCTCCTTTCATCTCGTTTCTATATCTTTTCCTAAGTGATTCTTTGTTCTTCTCCTTCTTTCATCTTCTGTTCATATCTTTTCTATGTATTTCTATATTATGCTTCAGCTTCTATTTCTATCATTCCCTATGTATTTCTTTGTTTTTCTCCTTCTTGCAACGTCATAGCTAACAACGGGTTTTCGTTTTAGAGAGGATGGCAAAACCATTGTGGACGCGTTCTCGATCTGACTAAACATTCTAAACGACGGTGGAGACGACGTGACGCATGCGCAGAGCTTCAAAATGACGTATTATCGTACCAGTCGACTATGTCGACGTGCAAATCGAAAGGTCCGTAGTTGTCATGGTTGTGACGGACGACGCACAGTGGGCCAGGTGTCAGCAAAACTGCGCCAAAATAGGGATTTGGTCAATGAAACAGAATTAATTTTTTTTTTCACGTTCTAAGCAAAGATTACAACGTGTAGAACACCTCTGAGCAGTAATTCTTCTTGGAATTAATTTTAAGTGGGTCATTTTTATTCAAAAAGACCCGAAACTGTGATTATTTGTTATGCATTGTGTAAAATGCAACACTGCGTTTTATTAAAGGTTTTTGCCAAACGGGTTGTTTAATGCACTTCAAATTGAACATGCTTATTCCAGAATAGTTATTTTAAATAATGATAGAGTTTACAGGCAAACTCTTATTCCTCTCGAAAGTAATTTTGGATGAAACATTGGGCGGAAAATAGCATATTTTTTTTTCAAGCGCAAAGATGGTCAACATTTCCGTCGATTTCCGCGCTGAAAATATCATGATCACCTTTCCTATAGTTCATGCTTTACACTGCTACCAAATTTGCCTGCTACTTTTTGCAACTTTTTGAGTAAGAACCCTTTTTCCACCCGCATGTTCGCCTCTTTTTTCGCCTAAATCTTCCATGCGATAGAAGCGCGCACTGTGTTCATAAAAATGCGCAGGCAAAGCACACACAGCAAAGAATAAAAGTTCAATATGCTTTTTGACATTAGTATCGAAAGAAGCTTTTAATAATAGTCTTCTGGCCGGTTTTAGATGATGGGACATGTCAGAAAACAACTAATATCCAAACATATGGATTGCATTTTAATCTTTAGTCCAGTCTTCAGTGGTAGAACACTCGTCGGTCAAGAAGAGATTCCCAAGTTTCCTCAGTGAAGTTCGGAAACAAAAATGTGGAAGGAATCATAACAGAAAACAAAAACTGAGATAGAAAAAGAAGATATAGAGAGAGATGGAGGAGTGAGAGAGAGAAAAAAAAAACAAAGAAAGAGAGAGAGAGAGAGAGAGAGAGAGAGAGAGAGAGAGATGAGAAGAGAAGGGGCGACTGGAGCATCATGTTCATCACAATCTGTGGATAGGATTTAAATGTTTACCTCAAGGGGGTGAAATGACTACCACTACTGCCTAAATTGATCTGGTTTCTACTTTCAAACATCGCAGTTATATTTTGATGCCAAAGATGTTCAGTGGTGTTCAGTATTCTAAGGGGTGCTCAACTTTTTGCACTTTTTTATAGCCCGAGGAAATTGTTCAAAATTAATGTGTTATATTCTTCGTTTAAGGTCAAACTTATCCTGTTATTATTAGATGTAGTTCATGTTCGTGCAATTGCTATAGAATATAGGTTTCTGTTATGATGTAAGGTAAGGTGAAGATCTGATATGAATGAAGTCCAAAAGGCAAGATTACGATCGCCTTTTGAGTGCATTAATTATGTTTATCTATCTACACGTATCCAATCCACCTATCTTTTGGCCTATCCATTCATCTATTCATACACGCTCCCCTCTATCTATCTGTCTGTCTATCTATTTATCTATCTACCTGTATTCCTCTGTATATCTTTATTAAAAAAAAATATATATTAGTATGTTTCTTATTTGTAATTAGTTTTTAATTTCTTTCCAATTAGTGTATAGACCTACATGTACATTTTCCCTCTACTATTCGATTTTTTTCTTCAAGGCTTTGGAACTGTTCAGTGAGGACATATAGACCCAATGTTGAGAGGGCGCGATTAATGACTGTCATGTAGTTTAAAATTCATACCGGTTGTTTATAAATAGAATTTTGAAACCTTTGGAGAAAGTATGATTTGTATCACAATTTTTCCAACACCAAAACCAAGCTCTCAAAATGTTCTCTATCCTTTTTTTTTTTTTTTTTTTTTTTTACAGACCCAACATTCTGAGTAATTCACAAGGGCTTCAGTGAATATTTCAAGGCGAAGGCTTTTCGAAATAATTCACTCTTCTCACAGTATAAACAATAGGGCAAAATGACTTAGAATATGCATGGACGTTATCAGTCAGTATTATGATTTTGATAACTCGATAGTACCTATAGAATTACGTTTTAGTGATACAGGTACGTTTTTCTTTCGCAAAGTTATCAATGCAACATTCAAAAAATTTTAATAAGTAATAACTAAATATAATAACTCATGTTTAAGTTAGCTGAATATTATTATTTTATTAGTATATGCGTTATCAATGTTTACTTTCAAGTAATGACATCATACATTGCAATACACTGCAAATTTCTCATTATTTAAAATATTTTTCCAGTAGGGCGCCCCCTTTAAGTCTCTCTTATATACCATATGCATGAGCTTATATACCACATGCGTAGAGATCGCATTATCAATTTTCTGAAGTAGGAAAATCATTGTAATACGAGAAATGTGTTATTTTCCATCGGATTTTGGTAGCCAATCAGAAATCGGTATTTTAATGACGTCATAGGTATTTGAAAATATTTTCATTGGATTCTACGGGTCTGAAAACCCATGGACCCATCATTTAAATTCGAATTTTAGGTAAAACTCAGTGAATATAAATTTTGGCGCACTTTGGAGCCATTCTGGCCCACTGTGCGACGTCGCCACCTTCAACGGATGAAACAAAAATCAACCATTTGCATAGAGCCATTTATATTCAGATTAAGTACAATGAAATAGTGGTTATCGACGTTATTGATTTTGTTATTAGTTTCTCCATTTTCCCTTTGTTTTCGGGGGGGGGGGGGGTTTATTCAGTATGTACTTGGTTTATTTGCAAATAAGAAACAAAACAATGGACAATATTCAAATTATTAATAGCTCTACTGATTGTGTCTTTCTTTCTCCTGTAGATGATATCACGTACCAACGGAGCATGCGGCCTTCTTTCAATGGGTAATATTAACTAGATTTTAACATACAATACTTTGTACGCCTATTTCAGTCGTCTCTCTCCTTTGTAAAACTTTGCAATGAGATATTAAGTAAAATAGTCATAACAAGTCAGAAATTTAGAATAAACGTGAATATTGATTTCAAGCATGTTTTATTGCATATTACTTGTACTTGTTAATTGCATTGGGGAAAAGTCATATGTTTTTCCATAGTGAGAACATGAAAATGAAGACAATGTATAAAAAGTCCGATCATGTATTTTGTGTACTATAAGTATTCATCAGTATGCTTGGCAGTGTCGTGTGTGAATTACGCTGAGAAGTAAGCTGCATTTAAAGCCTCCAGAAATTTTATTTATCTTCATGTACGCACTAATAAGAACCACCCCCTTTTTTTTAAGGGGCTGTTCAGCCACGCATGTCTACGGTATGTGCTGGATAGATATGATTAATTGTTATCACAATATAATTTATTTTTACTACTTCTAATTATACTCATTTTTATTATCATGATCATAATTGTTTCTATTATAATCATTACTACAGTCATTAAGCTGATAATTATTACTACTCATGTGTTGTATGGAATGAAACGAATTATTATGTATACTTATCTATATATTCTTATCTAATAATTGGATGCTATTAACAAAATTTAAGGCTTTGAGTCCTCGCCCATCAATAATCATTTGTTCCTCGTTTGGAAAAACTTCGGAAACGTTTGTTACAGTCTCTTCTAGTGTATCATGACAAATTTTGGTCAGATAATTTTTCGTCACAATAACATAATGTAGCGGTAACGTTATTACTGTTATCATTATGACTATTATTATTATTTCAAATTTATATCAGCATGTTAGTCTCAATGCATTTCATTTCTGGACCTGCTCTTCTAGAGAGCTTTTCCATACATAAAATTAATCACTGTAGGTTTGTTTGTTTGTTTGTTTGATTGTTATTTTGTTTTTTACTTGTAAATATTTCTTATATTATTTCAGACTCAGATCTATATATTCCATGCACTCCACGTGCATTTAGTGAATGTAGCGATGCTGTACGGAGTAGCATCCTCGTGACAAGCGCTACTGTAACAGTCGCTGATCAATCTGTGGATGCCACCGACGCAGCAAACAGCATCACGCAATGCAGGGAAAAGACCTGCGTAGAGCTTGCGTATTATCTCGTTGTCCAGTATTCACAACAGTTCTGCTTTACCCTGGATTATCCATTTGGCCCCTCTTTACCTGTTTTTACGACGACTATCACAGTTTCTTATACAGGTGGATATTTGAATACTAATTCCTGCATATAAACATGATACAGATCTGGCGCATGTGAACAATATTTGCTTTCGTTGATTCTATTTTAGTTAAGAATTTCTCAACAATAACCATCTGACCATAGGCCTATCTTATCTGCTTGAGTTGTAAAATGTCCAGCGCAATGGTTTATGTAAAAATAAATCTTGGATATGTATTATAATAATTACGTATTATCATTCGTACTTAAAGCAAAGTTAAATCTTCACAGAAAGTTGAAACAGAGAGTTGAAAAGAAACAAAATTAAAAGTTGTAAGAGGATAGATTAATATTGCTTATTTGTTTTAAGCTCGAGATCACAAATGGGGAGTGGGAAATCTTCTGTTTGCAACTCAGTCATGCATGTTAGATTGCAAAGAGAATAGTATCTGGAATATTTGATTTTCCCCCAGATAAATCATTCCCGTGCTCGTGCTTAAACAAGCCATCCCTTAGAAGGTGTCAATTTGTTGAATCATTTAAAAAAAAAAAAAACTGTCACCTAATCTGTATTTCCAGGTGGAAGCCAGAGCAGCTTTAGCATCACTTTTGATGGACTTAATGATAATAGCTATTTCAATGGCAGAAGCTTTTTTGGATGCTCATCATTCAAACTTTCCTCTACCCCGGGCCCGACCTCATCACCATCGGCTAGCTCAAGTCTACATGTCTATGAGCATGAGTTGTGCGAGGGACAAGCCGGTGCTACAACGCCGTATACGTCGTCAGATCCAGAAACAGTGCGTGTGTTTGCTTTTTTTTTTTTTTTTTTTTTTTTTTTTTTGCAGTTTCATCAATATTTTGTTTGTATAAATAGGCGTACATACTGTGTATTGAACGGTCAAATTATATTTTTGTATAATTCTTACGGCACTCGCTCTCTTTAATAATGTCGCGAAAGGATAAACTAAGAGATCAGAAGGTCCAGCCGGTTTCTTCATGCCCAGTGGGTTTCTACCCCTCGCCCCCCCTGAAAAGATAATAGTAATTAAGGGGAAAGAAAGAAAGAAAAAACAATAATAAAGACAATAAAAACGCACTCCACCTTAAAAAGCAAACTAGAGTGTTAGAGTTCTTGATTTATCATGTTGTAAGATCATGAAATATTAGAGAGCCATTTTTTTTCCCGGTCATGTTGGATAGAAGCGTTTTATCACCATCACGCTTCGCTTTTCCTGGTAACGTAGAGCCTTCAAACAAATCCTGTTTAAGTTCCAGCGTAGCAAGTATTTATCGCCAGTAAATTGTGAAGTTAGTAGTGGCGAATAGCCTTTTATTATTTTGTTAATAGATAGAATAATATGAAATGTGCTTGCTTCTTAGACTACAAGCGATAAGTCTCGTTCACATAACATGCAGCGGTAAACAGTGGCATATGTGATCGAGGCTTTATGGAGTGGATTGCATCTTCGCTTGAAAAGTCGCGTCCCATACAAACGAGGTGAGGCGCTGGGGATCGCAGCAGCCCCTCCCCCCCCCCCCCGAATTTTTTTGAGTACCAATCTTTTGCCAATCGTCACCTCATAACCATAGTTCTTAGTTTATTTTCTATGACAAAAATGCATTATCACTATCAAAAGTGAGAATTTCTTCCTTGTTTTATTGCTCCCTTGCTTGTAAAATTTAGGAACTAGAAAAGCTGATATCCAAGAAAATAATGTCAGACTCCTGTCTAAATTTTGCCTTAACTTCTGTAGTCCCGTAAATTTGAGAAATTTCGTTTGACGATTATTGTATTACTTTGGCAAGTTTTAGGTGATTACGGCACACTTTTGATTTAGGGGGGTCTTCTTCTTCTTCTTCTTCAATTTGAAGATAATTCTGGCATATGCTTATTTTCATCTCCTCACACTTCTCCCCCCCTCTCTCTCTCTTTCCCTCTTTCTGTAATCATGGTAATCTCTCTCTCTCTCCCCCCTCTCTCTCCCCTCCCTCTCTTTCTTTCACCTCTCTCTCTCTCTCTGTCTATCTCTATTTCTCTCTCCCTTCCTCCCTTTCTGCCATATCTCTCTCTCTCTCTCTCTCTCTCTCTATCTTTATCTATCTCTTCCATCCTTTTTTACCTCCCTTTTTACAATTGGAAGTACGTTGTAAAATGCCTCGCTTGCATCTGATATCTAAGTACGCAAGGCTATACCATTATTGTATTTAAAGCCATATGCGTGTGATATGGAGGTTCCGCCGTAGATGCTTTTGTTATTACCAATTTCGGGCAACTTCACCTAAAATATCCGGGCAACGAATATGTTTATTTGTAATTTTATCACCTTTTCTGAATTATATCTTAAGTTATTAAACTGTGAAAAATGTATTGCTTTCTCAAAAGTAGCCAAGAAATATTGTCAGGATTATGTAAACACACCCATTGACCATCTGACAAGGCATAATAGAAAAGCTTGCTTGGTATCTGTGCAATTAACAAATGAATAGCACATTTCAGCCTGGCAGTCCCATACCACAGATACCTGAATAGCTCTTATATTATGCCTTGTCAAACAGGTGAAGATGGACAATGGGTGTGTTTACATAATCCTGACAATATTCTTGGCTACTTCTGAGAAAGCAATACATTTTTTTACAATTTAATAACTTGTTAATGAATGACCAATTGACACCAAATTGCACATCAAGAAAATTATTCTACTCAAAATTATGTTATGAAAACTTGAATTGAATTGAATAAAACACTTCTGAGTTATCATAGTCAGAAGGCAAGAAAATGTTTTTTATTTACATACAGAGCATTTTTTTTTTTTTTTTTGGGGGGGGGGCAATGCGTTGTCAAAGGGCCCTTTGGGGTTTTCAATTTCAGGGGGTCTGACAACCCTTTCCCGATCGACAATTTTGCCAGGTTTTATATTTTTGGAATGTACATCCATAGCCCTTCCTTCTGACGAAATTTTTGTCCTTGGGTTTCAATGGGGAAAATTTACCCCAATTTTTAGGGGCCGTCTGACTCCCCATCCCGATGGAAATTTTTCAGTCAGTCAGTTCAGTTTGCCAGTTTTTTGTTGTTTTTTTGTGTTTAATAATGTCCAGTCATACTACTTCCTACTGACAAAGTTTGGTGCATGGGGGAGATGGGGCTACGGTCAGGCTAACAACCTTTTTTGTCAATGACTTAGATGGTCTAAGTAACTTTAAGGGGTCAAATCTTATGGGTAAAATGGGGTGATTATTTCGGGACAGGCTCCTAGATTATATGTTTACCGCAAGGATAACGAAAAACATCAAATATCTGAAGTTCATTATTGTCATTAATATCGTCATCACTACCACCATACAGCATGATCTTGTTTTGTATCTCATACATGAATTTGATTTCTTTGGATTTTATGCCCCCTCCCCAATACTGAGGAGCTGACTAAACAACTGCCTGCTTTTATGAAAATTTACAAATAGAGTTCCAAAGAAAAATGATTTCAGTTTGGGATCCTCACACCTGTCGGTCTAACTTATTATATTTATTATGTGTTATCAACTGATTGCATAATCCTCTGCATAATTTCCTCATGTTTTCTGAAAGCTATAAGTTGACTTTTTTTATGAAACATTATTAATGCCTTGTTTTGAAATGAGAAATAATTTTTATCTAATTTATCAAAATCTGATTAGAGCTATCTATAGACTAAAAAGAAGTGCTAACATAGTCTAGATGGGTCGTTTTCCTTTGTGTTCGCAAGCATAATCATTCAAGACAGAGCCTCAATAATGAATATTTATTAACAGCAGTCGTGAAAATTGAGCGTTCTATAATTGAATTATAGCTTATTCAGGTTTGTTCACACTATCAAAATATGATCACGTACAAATAACAGAAATAACAGGTCTCAGTATCATTGAGGGGCCGAGGATGCATCTTCTACATTTACAGTGGAATATTTTATGCATCTAATTCATATTTTCCTTTCTATACAGGATACTGCTGCAACTACCACTGCTGGTGACGGATGTTGTACGTATTCCCCAACTGAAGGTGAGCCTTCAGGTTATTTTGTATTTTCAGCAGTTACATACATTGTGTCATACCTATTATAGTCTGGCTCTCATGCTAAGGGAGAGTTGGGGATTGCACATATTCTGTTTTCAGTCTTAAGCTCGCTGACTTTTCCACTGAGAGAAGATCTTTTCTAGTCATGAGCGAGACTCATTTACTTTATGTACTTTTAAAACTTATTTTCTTTCACCCTAAACAGGTGTACTTATTACCCCCCCCCCCAAAAAAAAAAAAAAAAAATCACATTCATTTTTCGTTTAACAAAAAAAAAAAAAAATACAACGAAAATGTAACATTCTGCAAATACATTTTCAACATTTAAGGTTAAATTAAACATTTTTCGTTTCCTGATTTTTGAAGGACGGTATTGGTGTCGATAAGTTACGATATAAATCACGAGCTACGAAACTCCCAAAAGCTTGTCCACCAGGTTTCATTATCATCAAATTCAATGAATAACCTTGGTTTGTTATTTTCATTATTGCACTTCCATATATTGATCTCGCACTAGCTGAATAATTCAAATTAATCTTTGGCATTTCACGGTCTGCCTGAGTGTGTCATACAAGTCTCTTTAACTTCATCATATAGAATTACCCGCTTTATGGATACTTTTATCATTGTTCTTTGATATGTTTTGAAAAATATACATGCCTTGAAATTTTGATTATCCTTATTATTACCTGCTGGTTGGCCGGGACTCAACTTATGCAATGCCTTACTTGATTATTATGTTCAATTATTATCATCCGAACCTGTTTCCAGTATCATTTGGTATAATTTGTAAGAATATGCCTGGGAATATTTCAATATTGTACTCTCCACCGTATATCTTGCCAATGTATTAATCATGCATGCCATACAACTCCATTGCCTCTACTCCAAGTTCCCCCTCTCCCCTTCTCTTTGTCTTTTCCTTTGTTCTTTTCTTGTATTAATTTATATTGTATTTGTGTACTTATGCGTACCCGCATGCAGCAAGCGTCTGCTTATTGGGATAGCGCATTCTTCGCTGTATTGCAAGTTCTCGATTATATTCATACTACTTTATTTACATATAAATTGACACCATTTGAACAGATGATGAATGTTGTCAAAATCAATGGAAGAAAATAAATTTTAATTTGAATGGAACTGAATAGGAACATGTGAAAAATGGTGTGTCATCAAAATTTTCGAAAGAGAGGGAGAAAAATTTGAGTCACGTTATCTTCGACCTCTTCTATTTGTATCTCTTCACATTCTGTTTTATCCATCGCTGTAAATTTCCGAGTTTGCTGACGGCTCTCTGAATCTGAGCTATTATGTCAAAAAATTAAAAAAAATACTGCTTTGGGGAATAAGGAGCGTTTTGCATGTTCATCAACCCCCTCCCCCCCTTAGCGACGCCTCTGCCTGTACAGACCCCCCCTCCCCCCAAAAAAAGTTTAGTGAATTAAACCCGCGCACGTTTACCAATGACGTACACCCTTTTTTTTTTTTTACCTCGATTCATAGAGCAATAGTGTTCACTTGTAAAAGCTGAAGTGACTTTGTAATTCCTCCGTCACTTCCAATCCATTTGATTCGTTTTCTTGTCAGTTTGCCGACCCCGCCGCTACATGTAAACATAAGTGGCCTATTTTAGCTTAGGATGAAGCGGGCGTAGCCATTCCCCCTTTACATCGAGACGACTTGCATTGCTCATACCAGCATACATCAACAACAACACCCCCCCCCCCCCACCTCCCTTCCCGGTCAAGGGAGTATTCGCCGACCCCTTCACGTGTTTGCCAGTTTATGAATTCATCAATGATTATCTACTCTAATTAAAATCATTTGAAACATAAATTTCAAACTTGGTAGCAGTCTACATCGATTCTAGCACAGCTAGCGCTTGGACAATTACCCCCGGAAAATTATCCCCAACAATTTCCCCCTGGTCAATTACCCCCGGACAACTACCCCAGGACAACTCCCCCCAGTAGCTAGATTACACCAGAACAATTACCCACAGGACAAGGAAAATCATAAACAATGGTTTTACCAACGAATTTTAAAAGATGTGTTCTAGAAAAGATTAGCTTGATAAGAACTACATTAAAAAAAACTTTTTTTCAGTTCAATTCAATTCAACTTTATTTACATTCTGCGATTTCTTTAGACTGAAACCTTCTAAACACAAAATGGATGTTACACAAAATTCCATAATTTTTGTACACATCACATTCGTGATGCTTAAAAAAAATTATTACTATTCAAAATTTTGTACTTTTAAAAGGAAACAAAAATAAAATTTGGATGTACTTCAAAGAAGCACATCTCTGAAAAATAACTCATAATAATTCAGTCTAAAGAAATCGCAGAGGGGTTTAATGATTACTTTAAAGATATCGGTCTTAAACTTTGTATGATTAGAAGCATAACAAATATTGAATGTACTGCATATTTAAGTAATAATTTTCCTCATACTGCATATTTTTGCCTATCACTGAAAAAGAAATCATTAACGATGCTTTGCCATTTAAAAAGTAAAGCTCCAGGATTTGGCTTTGTTGATTGTTTGGTAGTGAAGAGGGCTATTTATGTTATATCTAAACCGTCGTGCAATATTTTTAACTTATATATTGAGCATGTTGAGCGTGGTATTGTACCTGCAGACATGAAATTGCCATAGGGTCATTTCCTTATATACAAAAAGGGACCAAACGATATAAACACACACAAAAAAGGTAACTCCCCCCCCTTAATCAAATTGGCGTAACTTCTTAACGAAAGGGTTGTGAGCAAAATAACTTAGCAGGAGTAATCTTAACTTTATTGACAAACTTCCCTGTAAAAATGAGATTGATCCATCAATCCTACACTTATTGACTAACTTTTCTGTGAAAATGAGATTGATCCACTGAGTCATGCATGAGTGAGCAAACATTAAAGGCAAAATTGTCACTTTTCAAAAGTCACAAGGGTCATTTGGGGGATTCTGTGAAAACGAGATTTTAGCGAATTCGGTTTTTGGTGCACTGTTGTTGTTTATCATCCACCACTTGACCCCCTCACACCTATCCTGACACTTTTCTCATTATTATGGTTGGGTCAGCACAATTAAAAAAAAAAAAACCCTCCTGAATTTAAAATTGCATAATCCATTCAGCTTATTGAAAAAAAAATAACTCCAGATATTTTTACCAAAATGTATCATCACATGTTATGTGAACATAATAGGTTGTCATCGTGTCATGGTTGAGTGAGCACACTTTAAAAATCGCGCAATAAATGCTAAAATGTACTATTAATACAGCATAAAAAATGACCCTTGTTACTTTTGATAAGTGACATTTTTTCTTTGTTTTCCTTCTATCTTTTGATCCTTTCCTTTTGTATTTCTTTGTTTTCCCATTGTCCTCTCTTCTATCTATTCATGTTTATTTCTTTCTATCCCCTTCTTTTTATATTTCTTTGTTTTCATTCTCTGTTTCAATCTTTTCCTTATGTATTTCTTTGTTTTCCCCATTTTTAAAATTCTTTTTTCCATTCTTATGTTTTTCTTTGTTCTTCTCTCTATCCTCTTCTCTTTATTTTTCCTTATGCATTTCTTTGTTTTCCCCATTTTTTAAATTCTTTTTTCCATTCTTATGTTTTTCTTTGTTCTTCTCTCTATCCTCTTCTCTTTATTTTTCCTTATGTATTTCTTTGCTCTTTTCATTTTATTTATCCTGTGGAGACGAAGGTTTTTTTTCGGTATTTGCTTATAACAACCAGTAGTATGCATTATGTATTTTGCTGTTGATTTATCTCTTGCAGCGCAGTAGAATATATATACATAGTTTCTGCGCTTTATAAATCATTATTATTATTATTATTATTATTTCCCATCAAGTGCACATGCTCTGTAGCTTAAGTTTATTCCAAGAACGAGCGGGAATCGCTCAACTCGGGCTGTTGGAGACGGAGGTTTTTTTTTCGGTATTTGCTTATAACAGCCAGTAGTATGCATTATGTATTTTGCTGTTGATTTATCTCATGCAGTTGAACCCCTGATGGAATCTACTACCACCAAGTCCCCTGCAACCCCGCCATCCCCGAAACCCAAAGCGCGTGTCAAATCAAGCTTCTACTCCCTGGCCAAGGACAACAAGGGACGCAATCTGATTGGCTACTGTCTCACTGATCACGTGATCGAGACAGTTCAAGCGGTGAGCCAGATACGATGCGCCTCTATGTGTAATAGCGTTGTTGGATGCAAGTCCTTCAATTATAAGGATGGGGTTTGCGAGCTGAATGAAGAAAGTAAAGAGAATGTTGGTTCTAGCTACTTCTCACAATCTGATGGGTGTACCTATTATGAACTAGGTAGATTCAGAACGATCTAAAATGTAAAGAACTGGAGACGTAACTATCATGTACATTCACATTTAATTGTAATATTATATAAATAACGGATATAATCATTAGGTTCTGTCGTGACAGGAGGGATTATGGATTGATGTTCTACCTTTTTGAGTGGTTTAGTTCACTTTAGTTCAGTTTATTTTTTTCGTATTTCACATTTTACAATATCAAAGTTTCAAAGTTGAGTGATTTTCCACATATGTCTTTTACAAAATATTTTTTAACATTACATGTTAAGATTAAGAGCAAGAACTTAATAAATATATACATAACCAGAGATATAACAAAATATAATTCACTAGACTTAGGTATGATTTACATTGATAAAGGAATCGTTATGATGTAAACCTTGTAAAGGAAAACATGATTAGGGGTCTATTAAAAAAGCATTTCATAGACCCCTGTCTGAAAAATAAAAATAGTTACAGTATATTGTTTACAAAACAAAATATTGTTTATAAAATAAGGGATATTAATTAAAAAGTAATTTTCTGTCGATAGAAACCAAGACAAAAAGTGAGTACTTATAATCAGTTGGTTTGCATGCAGTAGGAATGAAGACTGAGTGTAAATAAAAGAAATATTAAGGAGCCTAAAGTAAAAGCTACAATTGTAAGCCTTACGCTCTAAAGGGTAGTAAGGTTTATGTAGTTATTAAGATAAGGGAAAGAGCAATGCATGTTTAGGCCTATGGCGAATTGTGTTTATCAAAATCAATGGAAATCGTTAAAATAAAATCCGCTTTTGAAAAGATGCCACTGGATATTAGTGTCACTTTCACTCTAGGTGTCAAAAAAACATTTTTGACACTTTTGAATATTAATAACTCAAAACGTGTAACTCGTACCAGATTGAGGTTTTCACACTGTAAAGTTCGAGGATGTCAAATTTATTTGGGGCAAGATTTATGATTATTTTTTATTTCTTTTAATACTATTCTTAAAACAATGCTCTGAATATTTAATAACATTTCCACAGAAATACCAGGTTCGATGCACAATGGTGTTGTTGTGTTCTGAATTAATTACTGATACCCACATATTTTGGGGCATTGATTTTCAAAAAGTGAAAATGTATTCAGACCATAATTTTAGGAATATTAAATCGGAGAAATTTCTTAAAACTTACTCCAAATAAATCTGACATCCTTCAGCTTCACAATGTTAAAACCTCAGTCTAATACAAGTTAAGAATTTTGAGATAATTGCGATTAAAAGTATAAATTTGAGGGTGTTTTTTTTTAAAAGCTAGTACTATAATAGTACGTGACTGTTTCATTCATTGTGTTGTAATAATTATCATTACATGTACGCAGTGGCAATCTCTGAAGAATTGCTACATGTCGTTTTTTCGAAGGTTCATAATTCTGAAGGTTCGTTGCTCCGAATTTCGTTATTAAGAAAATTAAATAGGCTTCATAATTCCGAAAATGTATAAGGGTTCATATTTCCTAAAGAGCGTAATTCCGAAAAGTTATTTAGGGCTCTATTGTATTTTCGGAATTACGAACCTTCGGAATTATGAACCCTATTTCATTTTCGAGAATTACGTACCTTCGGAATAACGAACCTTTTGGAATAATGCATCAAATGTTCGGAATTATGAACCCTATTTCATTTTTGAAATTATGAACCCCCTGCTATGGGAAATTTGTGTTTCGGAATTACGAACCCTCGGAAAAACGAACCTTCGAAAAACGAGTACCCCCCCCTGAAGGATACCGATTAACAGTTGACTTGATTTTGCAATTTTCTCATCTTGTTTGACTGTAAATTTAATATTCAAAAATAATATTTAAAAGAGGAATTATGAACCCTATTTCATTTTTGAAATTATGAACCCCCTGCTATGGGAAATTTGTGTTTCGGAATTACGAACCTTCGGGATTATGAACCCTCGGAAAAACGAACCTTCGAAAAACGAGTACCCTCATCCCCCCCCCCCCCCTGAAGAATACCGATTAACAGTTGACTTGATTTTGCAATTTTCTCATCTTGTTTGACTGTAAATTTAATATTCAAAAATAATATTTAAAAGAGGTATCAGATTGGACAGCACGACATGTCATGATATGCAGCAACCATTGGTACATACTTATGTATACAAGGTATATACGCCATTAACATTGTTATTCTATACCAAACTTATGTTACTTTCAATGTATGTATTGTTGTTAATGAGTACAATAATGGTATTTATTCAGCATTCTTATATTCATCATGTTCACTTGGAATGCTGGATATAATATTATTCAGATGTAAATACAGCTCAGAGGCACAAGGTATACAACCCCTTTAGCCCCCCCCCCACCCCGCCCCCACCGCATCGTAGTCTATGCACGGAAGACATAGGTAGCTCCGTTTCCCATTTATTAGAAGAATATTGTCATATGAATACAAATAAAACACCATTAGTGCATAAGTGAATAATGACAACAAATTTTTTATGAACACGTATCCAACATATTTATAATGGCGGATTTCGCGATTTTTGTCAGATTTTTAAAAATTTTTGTTGATAAATAGCGAAATACTAGTACACTAATCTGAGAGATTTTTTTTTCCTCCTCGGATAGAATATTAAACAATTATTAAAGAGGTAACAATAATTGATAAGAGATGGATGGCTACGGTGCTTTCTGTAAGGTTCGTCAGACCATCGTCGTAGCTGGAGCTGTTGATGGAACAGGATAACAATGTGGGAGATACATCAGCGTCGTAGGCTACATGCTCACACGAATTTATCCAATCCCCATTCACTCAAGTGTTAAACCGAAGCTGGTAGAAATTCATATTTAAGAACCCCTCGACGGACATCGTTTTAATTCAATAGCACAGTCAGCCAGGGGCCTTACTTGAGCACACATTTTTTTAACAAACGGCTGAAACATCTCCATTTTCTAACTTCTAATAGGAACAGTAGGTCCCTTTAAATGCACCAAGGCGTGCAATCTACAGGAAAGGGAATAAGATATGAACGAGTGTGATCTCCTCACACCATTTCACTTATGTACATTAACAGCCGACAATTAATTGATTTTATATGAACATTTTTAATCAGATATCATATTACGTTTATATTTACTCGTTTGTGCCGTACTGCATCAGCAATAGCTCCATCTATGACAATGGTCTCATGGACCTTGCAGAAAGAGCAGCAGGCGAAGGCTAGTGAATAATATCTATACGTTTTTTTACCGATTGTGTTAAAGAACTGTTTCTCTACATAATAAAAGATAAAAAAGAGAACATTGAAAGTAAGTCCTTGTATCAAAGTGATTTTTTAAAACAATATTGGCATAAATTCCGAAGCATTAGTCAAAAATCGAAGAATTGTTTTAAAGTGGACTACCCCCTTAAACAAGACTACTAGATAACTCGAAAGATAATTAATCGCATCCTTGTTTTGCAAATGCCTGGGGCTGAAATAAAAATGAAAGACTCTTCTTCAAAATGGATGCGTTATTCGAGAAAATATGCAAATCCTAAGCTGTAGGGGCGTGATTAGATGAGAACCGATCACGTCTTATAGATTATGTTTACCTTTATTAGCCGCATTATGCAGTAGTATATACGTTCATTGTGTGATGTTTTACTGTCAAGTTCGCAGTGCCTCTAACATGCCTAATCTAGTCAGAGGCGGGTACACACATCGCTGCGACTTTCTTTAAATTAAAATTAAAAACCTCACATTTGTTAAAAGGATGACAGGAGGAACCCCCTTCCATTCCTATCCCTTCAGTCTAGAACAACATTTTGTAAAAATTTACCCATTATTAGGTAAAAAGGGAACATGTTTGGCGGTAAAATATCACCAAATATTGGGTAGATTTTACCAAATTTAGGGTAGATTTTACCGATATTGTGTAGAGTTTTACCACATTGTTTTCAAAGTGTTGTAGTATGAAAATATATAAGAAAAGCCAGATAAACAACATAATTGTCCAAATTTTTGTTCAAAAAATTCCTTGTTTTTGAAGATAGACATCCACTTCAATCCCCAACCCATATTTACTTATTACGTAAACGTTTGTTAAACCAGAGATATAAAAAATTTGATATTTTCTTTTAGAATAAAAGGGTTCATCTTTCCTTACCCCCCCCCCCCCATATATAACATGAAAATAATGCATGACAGGGAAATATTTATCACACTTTTAAAAGAAAAAATCTTAGCAGGGAGAGAACCCACTTCCCCCACATACACACACACACACACACACACACACACACGAACACCCACACGCACCCATGTGTGTGTATGGTGTACACACAGTCTATGCATAGGGCATTACAGGCACAGTGTGTTTCGTTGCATCGCTGCAGCTAACTAAGAACGCCTTGAACGAATCTGTGACAAGCAGATTCAAAAAATACATTTTCGAATCGGGTTTTCATCCTTCAATTACGAATTTTCCACATGGCTTGTGAATACTGATTTTTGGAGGGGATGAACTTTATTTATCCATCTTTCATTGACTTAAATTTCAACATCAACATTCCATGAGCGTTTTTTGTGGTGAATGTTTAAAGATATGTATGTCAAAGCGGTGTACGATTGTCATTCACTTTGTACACGTCGATCAACGGTCAGGAAGTGGTGAAAGATCATGAATGATTCATTGAGGCCAATCGTCCCTTTTGTTGGGGACCTTGATCATTCCTGAAAACTCACTACTCTCCCTGACTGTAAAAGGCAAGAGAAAGTTCACAATTTTTTTTTCACTTTTCCCAGTGTGAAAAAATTTCGAAACTGGCTTATGCACAACGCCTACCCTTTGTGATATAGAAGACGACAATAATAAAGATGAAAAACCATGGTGAACTGCTGCAAAAGAATATCCTGGAATGCAAGTCATAATTCGTTTGCTCTCTCCAAAAGCCCTTTCTCATATCTTACAGTAGTACTTGCTGACGGAAAAATAACTTTTATAGATGAGGTGTAAATATAACTAACGCCTATTATTTCCACTCTTTCTCTTTTTCTCACTGTGCCTCCTTTTTTTAATGATATAACAGCAGTAAGAATAAAGTTAACCTGACCGTAGGGTGATCATAAATCTTCTTTACTTTTAATAATTTCATGAAATATAAAGGAGAAATTTGCCATGACATTAAGTTGCTTTCAATAAAAGCAGATCAATCTTCTGGTAACACGCTTCTAAGATTTTGATTGCTCTCCACATGTTACACTATTTTTTTTTAAATATGAGAGGGATTTTTCTCTACATCAACTAACATGACTAATAAATAGTGAAAATGGATCATATCCACCTAATTTTAGTATTTTCGTATCAAAGAAATACATATTTTTAAAAGTTTAATGCTAACGACCTTCTGCTGAAATCCAACCTTAATGGCAAGTTGCTCTGAAAGAAAGAGGAAAAATCAGAGGGGCAGATTGGTGAAAGTTTGAACGAAATCGGACAAGCAAATAAGAAAGTTATGATTGTTTGAAAGTTGTAATCACTACATGTCGAGCCTGTGCTCGACCGACTTGAAGAGTGGTGCCAAGCAAATGATGTGAAGCCGAATCCAATGAAGTGTTCTTCTATACAGATTTCCTTTAGGCGCATTCAACCTGCCCCACAAAACCTGCATCTTGACAATAAGGCCATCTCCTACTGCAACTCTCAGAAAATCCTAGGAGTGATACTTCAGGCCGATCTTAAATGGAATTCCCAAGTGCATGATATGATATCGCGTGCTGGAAAGCGATTATATATTTTGTGTCGGCTTCGTCGCCTGGGTGTCCCTTGTGAGGATCTTGTTCTTGTGTACTCGACTTACATTCGACCTCTCCTCGAATACGCCTCTCCTGTCTGGTCGACTTCAATTTCGCAGCAACAAGCATGTAGTCTGGAGAAGGTACAAAAGCGAGTCTGCCGAATCATCCTTGGGCACCAACAATCCTACCAGAGCTCGCTTTCTCGCCTCAACCTTCAAACTCTATCTTCTCGCCGTCTTGTCCTTCTAGAAACCTTTTCTCTTAAACTTCTCCAGTCACCGCGACATCGTGAACTTCTTCCTCCTACTCGCCGCCAGACCTCTTACCGTGATCTCAGAAATGCTCATCATTTGAATATGCCTCGTTGTAGAACTGAAAGATATCGTTCTTCTACAATCCCTTCTATAATTCGTCTTCTTAATAACCGTTTCTGAGTGCAATATTGTTCCTATATTGTTATAGTCTTGTTGTTTTATTCATTGTAATATCACTATTCTATTTCCTTCCTCTCTTCCTATCCTTCTTCTTTCTATCTTCTGTTTTTATCTTCTATACTTCCTCTTTTCAATGAATAATTCATGGCTATGATCTCTGTTAGTCCGGTTCTCTCTTTATACATGCATGCGGTTCACTGATCTTTTTTATTCAATCTTTTTGTTATATATTTTTAGAACTTTTTAATGAATGTTTTTATCTGAATTGTTATATGGTGCAAATACTTGGTCACACATTACAATTTGTTATTGATCCTATTCCTGCTTTTACAATCTTCTTATACGAAAAAATTTAAAATTCATTTTTGGACTGGATTAACTAAGTAAATATCCTTTTATACAATTTTATGCAACTTTTATTGTGTATTGTATTTTATGATAATTCCCTTGTTTTGTTTTGAGTACAATGACATAGGTTGCATATTGTTAAACAAACGCTTATAACTCACTTTCCGTTCAAGTAACCTAAATTCTTTACTATGATTTTACTTATGTTACAGGAAACTTCGTTATCTAAATTTCATCTTTCAAATGTGTTTTCTTGCTATATAATGATAATATTATTTATTATGTTTCTTTTGTTTTTTTGATGTTTCATTATGATGTGATCAATTTTGTACAAACTTTGTGAAAACAAACATTATCAGCTTTTTAGCTGCAAGTCTTGTTTTTTAATAAACCATTACAATTCAATTCAATTCAATGTAGAGTATGGGAACTGCATATATTGGCCGGATAGGTAGTGTCACTATGATGTAGCTGGGGACAAGTCTCCCATTTGCACCGACACACAAAATGACTAAAATGTCATTAAAAAAAAATGTATTACTCAGTAGGATCTTTTTCTTCAATGAGGACCTATAACAATATGCTATCTCCAATATATTTTGGGTAATGCCCCGAGGGTAAAGGCGCTACGGATAAAACAGCAAATTAATGATATTCTTATGTAATACAAACGGGAGAGTTGTCCGCAAGTATGTGACAATCGACTCACCGAATTGCCAATTGAGATTCGCAGAGATGTAGTGATATCATTTTCCAAACATCAATAACTTTCTTATCCCTTGTCCGATTTCTTTCAATCTTTCACCTTCGTGTTTTTCTTATTCTTCTTCTTTCACACAAATCATCTAAGTATATAGCAAGGTTGGATTGCCCAAACGCAATAGTGCATGCGCGTTCGCGTTTAGCAGAACGGCCGAACAAGCTAACACCCTTCTACAAGCCGAACGACTTTTGAATATAATCAAACCAAAAAACAGGTAACTTTATCAGGCAACTACGTGATAACAAACACCAAGATATTATGCCCTCTGTCAATAATTTAGTTTTTTATACTGCACTTTTCCCATCCGAGGTCTTTTTCTGTCATATACCTTTACAGAATAAAAAAAGTCATATGAAAGTACATGTAATGTGTCGATGTCCTTGTGTTTGTTATGGTCTGCGGCCTCCATCAATATCGTTTTGCCAGTGTCTGTACCAATAAAATGGTAGAATGATCATTCACGTTCGAAAACACGTTTTTCATAATTAATTTTTTAAAGTGTATTAGCGATATGTTCGATACAAACTGGTGCCGCGTGAACGGATAAATGATTATGATAAAGAGAGACAAGTAATGTTTTATTAATGATATTTTGTTCATGCATATTTGGGGGCCGTATAAAATTGACAAGTATCCTTCGGCTTTTAATCGTCATAATGAATCCAAATTTCTAATTGCCTCTAAAAGGGGAATAAGCTGCATGAAATTCACAACAAATATGAGAAGAAACAGAAAAAAAATCTCTCTCTCTCTCACTCTTGTTCTGTTACATGTAATACTTCCTGTCCATCTATTCCCTCTCAATCTCATACGCACTTTATCGAAATCTTACCCAACATTCTCACTATCTATTTTCCTCTTTCATTCTCTACATTGATGTTGTTATCCCTTTTTTCTTCTACTCTCGCTCCTTTCCTGCTCTCTCTCTCTCTCTCTACCCCCTCTCTCTCTGGAAGAGGGGATGATGATGGTATCGATGCTAATGATGATGATGGTGGTGATGATAACGATGGTGGTGATCCTGATTATGATATTGATTCTGACGGTGATGATGATGATGAGGAGGAGGAGGAGGATAATCAAGATTGTGTTGATGATGATGATGATGATGATGATGATTGCGACAGTGATTATGATGGTGATTGTGATGGTGAGGAGGAGGTGGATGACTCTGCTGCTGCTGCTGATAACAATGATGGTGATGGTGATTATGATATTGATTATTTTGGTGATGATGATGACAAGCAGGATGATGATGACGATGAATTTCATGATGTTGATTAAATATAACAATGGTGGTTATAAGGATGATGAGCGGCTCAAGATGACATCACAATATCAGGACCGGGTTGGAGTTACTACATGTTTTATGTAATAGACCGCTTCGGTAATGTATGCAAATTTTATACATACCTTTCAAACACAGGTTGTTCTTGACAACCTGAAAGCTTGCCGGACATAGCAACAGATAATGTATGCAAACTGGATTCCAAGCATTGAGGCTCATTTATAAAAAGCAGGTTTAATGGAATAGCTCGTCACTAGGTGCTCAGAGAATTATGTGCATAAATTTGTATACATTACAGAAGCGGTCTATTGCGCCAAGCATGACAAGAGCGAAATTAATTACTTGCGGAACACAACAAAACAAATCCTGAATATGGAACTTTAAAGTAAGAGTTCTCTCTCTCTCTCTCCTTCTTTATTTCTTTCCCTACCTCTATTTATTATACATGTATATATAGTTATACATGTGTAGGCCTATATATACATTCCATTTTTTTCCAAGGGTCATTTCTGTCATACCTTTACCCATTATCATTTGCAAGTACCATGTCCATGCATGTCGTTATGTTTGTTATGGTCGGCCCCATCAACAACAATAGTTTCGACAATGTTTGTACCAAAGAAATGGTAGATAGCTCATTCATGTTTGACACTTTTTAATAATCAATTTAGTAAAGTGCAGTACCGATATGCACGACACAAACTGGTGCCGCTTGAACGGATAAATGATTATGATAAAGAAAGAAAATGAGCTTTTTAGTGATATCATATCGATGAACGTTAACTCTTTGTTTGCCACATAAATACTCTTCTATGGGATTTGTGTGTAGAGTCTGTGCCAAATGACACAATGACACAGTAAGAGTTAATACCATGCACACTTTCTCTCCCATCCAGTCTAACCAAGGAGTTACTCCTTGGTCTAACTACATCTAAGTTTCTCTATATACATTCATCTGTTGATCTCTTCTGCTCCTCTCTAACTCTATTTCGTGCTCCCCCTCTCTCTTTCTCTTTCTTTCTCTCTCTCTCTTACTCTCCCTCCCCCTCTCTCTCTTATTCTGACTCACTCTCCCAGGGGCCGGAGAATGATGATGATGATGTTGATTATGATGATGATGATGATGATAATGATGATGTTATGAAAATGACATGATGACGATGATTATGATGAGGATGGTGGTAATGATGATGATAAATAATTATGGTTATGATAATGATAATGATGATAATGATGATGATGATGATGATGATGATGATGATGATGACGATGATGATATGATGATGGTGATATTATGACAAGGATGGTGATGATGATAATATAATGACAATGATGATGTCGATGATGATAATACTGATGCTGATGATATGATGATGATAGTCACGATGGTGAGGGCAATGATGATAATACTGAATCAGATGCTGATAACATGATGAAGATGGTGATCATGATGATAATGATGACGATGATGTAATAATAAGGATGATGATGATAATAAGTTCATGATGATGATGATGATGATGATGATGACGATGATAATGATGACGATGATTCAAAATAACATTTTTCAATTCAAATTAACATTTATTTTCTTCCACTGATTTCAACAACATTCAACATCTGTTCAAAAAGTAAAATTTACATGTGTAAAAAGTAATATTCATATAATCAAGAACTTGCAATATAAGGAAGAAGGCGCGATCCCAATAATCATACGCTTGAAGGGGGTACGGCTGAATATACATTATACAATATAAATTAATACTGGAAAAGAAGAAAGGGACATACAAAGAGAGGGAGAGAAGAGGATAGGGAACTTTGGTTGGTTGGTTGGTTTTATGTTCCGTATAAAAAGATCATCAGTACACACTTATAAATATCCATGTACAAGAATATATAAATCAAGAATTAAATAAAAAATTACCCCCCCCCCCAAAAAAAGGGCTGGAAAGCTCTATTCAGAGCCATTAACTGAATGGCTCTGTTCTTCCTAGAAGTAGAGAGAAAGGAACACTGTAAAAATAACTGTAAAACTACAGGTTTTCTGGCCCTTGAAATTACAAGTTATTGCCGTTATTTCAATTTTGCAGTCTTTTTTCTGTAAAACAACAGCAAGCTTGTTGGTGTACCGGAAATCAGCATATATTCACAATCGCCCGACATAAAACACTGTTAAAAAACATTTTCTCATATTTTAACAAGTTACCCTGTTGAATTATCAAATCGTCGTGTGTCCGGAAGAAGGGCGCGAACGCCTGCGCGCACGGAAAACACCAAATGACAAAATAACACTTCAAGAATCATCATTGTACATTTTATTACCAATGGTGCTAAACTTTCAAAGATATGAACACATTTTCCGTTCACGACCTTCTGCTGGGAAGAAATTACGCGAAATCAGTGTTTTTCTTCCCGGCAAAAGGGCGCGAACAACGTTCGCGTCACATACACGGCTACGCGCAGGAGGCTTCACGCCCTTCTTCCGGGCAAAATTGGCCTACGTCGCGCAGATTTTCTTCCTGGCAGAAGGGCGAGAACAATGTTCCGTTGTTCGCGCCCTTTTGCCGGGAAAAAAAAACACTGATTTCGCGTAATTTGTTCCCAGCAGAAGGTCGTGAACGGAAAATGTATTCATATCTTTAAAAGTTTAGCACCATCGGTAACAATATTTACACTGATGATTCTTGAAGTGTTATTTTATCATATGGTGAAATTTAGAAGATGTTTGGAATATTAATTAGTTCAGAATGCGGCTGCAAAATGAAGCATAATCGTCAATCGCGTTTTTCTCGAAACTGTGTTTTCCGCTCGCACAGGCGTTCGCACCCTTCTGCCGGAAAGATTTTTGGTATTTGGCTGCCCGCGCCATTTTCATTTTTTGTATTACGTAACAATTAAGGCATGATATGAGTTGAGAAGCATATCAATCGAAAAGGCCTTTTTAATTCTCTATCATATGTTACCAAAAACTGAAAATCGAAAATTTTGTCAATTTTTGCGTTCGCGCCCTTCTGCCGGGCACAAGACGAAATATTGGGGGAAACACTTACATGAATATTCATGGTGCCGCGTGAACGGATAAATGATAATAGAAAGAGAGACAAATAGCTTTTTATTCATGATATTTTGTTCATGAACATTTGGGGGCCGTATAAAATTCGTCTTTTAATCGTCATAATGAAACCAAATTTCTAATTACCTCTAAAAGGGGAATAAGCTGCATGAAAGTCACAACAAATATGAAGAAGAAACAGAAATATCTCTCTCTCTCTCTCTTGTTCTGTTACATGTAATACTTCCTCTCCATCTGTTCCCTCTCAATCTCATACACACTTTATTTAAATAAATCTTACCCAACTCTCTCACTATCTATTTTCCTCTTTCCTTCTCTACATTTATGTTGTTATCCTTGTTTTTCTTCTCCTCTCCCTCTTTTACTGCTCTCTCTCTCTCTGGAGGAGGGGATGATAACGATATCGATGCTAATGATGGTGAATGTGGTTATGATGATAACGATAGTGGCGATCTTGATTATCACAATGATTCTGACGGTGATGGTGATGATGATGATGAGGATAATCAACATGATGTTTTTGATGATGATGATAGTGAGGAGGAGGAGAAGGAGGATGCCTCTGCTGCTGCTGATGATAACGGTGGTGGTGATGGTGATTATGATATTGATTGTGGTGATGATGACAAGCAGGATGATGATGATGATGATGATGATGATGATGATGATAATAATGATTAAATAATGACAATGGTGGTTATTAGGATGATGAGCGGCTCCAGATGACAATGGTGGTTGTTAGGATGATGAGCGGCTCAAGATGACATCAGGACGGAGTTTTAGTTACGCCTTGCCTAGTACCTCCTTGCTTTAACTACATGCATGTAGGCCTATAGAATTTTCCTCGAACATGTCCAACTTTAAGCGATATGTTTCCCTATTTTAGGTACATGTAAAAAGCCAATCTTTATAACATATCACCAAATTGCAAATAGATAAATAAACAAATAATCTGCCATTAACAGGCTAACGGGTTATTGAAAAGTGAAGGGCCTATATTAAAAAGGAAAAATTGGATCAGAAAAAAAGCTAATATATTAATGCTCTTTTCAAGGCTATTCATAAACGCGAAATGCACCTTTCCCAATGGAGAACTATTAGGCAATTGTGCCAAGCATGACAAGAGCGAAATTAATTACTTGCGGAACACAACAAAACAAATCATGAATATGGAACTTTGAAATAGTAGTTCTCTCTCTCTCTCTTTTTCTTTATTTCCATCTCTACCTCTATCTCCCACTCACTCCTTCCCACTCTTTCTCGCTATCTCTCTATCGGTCTCCCACTCTGTCTTTCTTTTCTGCCTCTTCCTTCCTCTCAATTCATGATGGCGATAGTGATGGTAGTGATGATAATGATGATGATGAGGAGGAGGAGGAGGAGGACAAAGAGCGACTTCAGTTTAATCGCATGTAGGAAACGGGCTAATGTGATGCCATGTTTGAGCCGCCCATCATCCTTATAATCACCGATGTGGTATCATATTCAACCATCATCGTAAATTTCATATATATATATATATATATATATATATATATATACCTATGTACATATACATTTCATTTTTTTCCAAGGATCATTTCTGTCATACCTTTACCCAAGATATATCATTTGGAAGTACCCTGTCCACGCATGTCGTTATGTTTGTTATGGTCTGTCCCATCAACAGTAATAGTTTCAACAATTTTTGTACCAAAGAAATAAGAGATAGCTCATCCATATATTTATTTCATTTATTTATTTATGTTTGACACTTTTTTTCATAATCAATTTAGTAAAGTGCCGCTTGAACAGATAAATGATTATGATAAAGAAAGAAAATGAGCTTTCTATGATGTCTTATCGATGCCACATTAATACTCTTCTATGGGATTTGTGTTTAGAGTCTGTGCCAAACATGCCAAATGGAAAAAGGACACGGTAAGTGTTAAGAGGCCCTATACAATAATTGCTAAGTATAATTCGGCCTTTAATCATAATAATGAAACCCGTTTGCCAGTTGTGCAAATGAGTGGGATATGCTCCATGAAGCACAAAATAAATTTATGGTCGATCTACATGTATATTTCAAAAACATTAAAAGTTGGATCCCCCCTCTCTCTATCTCGCACACACACACACACACACGCGCGCGCACGCGCACACACGCACACACACACACACACACACACACACACCCAAACACGCTCTCTTTTTTGCATTACTTGTACCCCTTTCTCTCTCTCTCTTACTCCCATCGCTCCTCCCTCTCATTATCATGAACACTTTCTCTCCCATCCTATCTAACTACATGTCAGTTTCTCTACATTCATTTGTTGATCTCTTCTGCTCCTCTCTAACTCTATTTCGTGCTCCCCCCTCTATCTATATATATATCTCTCCCTTACTCTCCCTCCCCCTCTCTCTCTCTTATTCTGACTCACTCTCCCAGCCGCTGATGATGATGGTGCTTATGATGATGATGATGATGATGTGATGAAGATGACATGATGACGATGATGGTGATGATGATGATGATGATAAAATATTATGGTGATGATGATGATAATGATGATAATGACGATGATGATGATATGGTGATGGTGATATTATGATAAAGATGATGATTATAATATAATGACGATGGTGATGATGATGATGATGATGATGATGATGATGATGTCGATGATGATAATACTGATGCAGATAACATGATGAAGATGGTGATGATGATGATGATGGTGATGATGATGATGATGATGATGATGATAATGACGATAATGAGGGCGATCATGATAATACTGATGCTGATAACGTGATGAAGATGGTGATGGTGATAATGATAATGATCATATAATGATAAGGAGGATGATGATAATATGTTCATGACGGCGATGATGATGATGATGATGATGATGATGATAATGGCGATGATGATGATGATGATGCTATGATGATGACTGTAATGATGATAATGATGATGATGATGGCGATCATTATAATGCTGATGCATTGTTCATATTTTAAAACAAAAATAATAATAAGAATAATAATCATTCTAAAATTCCTTGTTTTCGCGTGTAAGCTTATGGCATTTGAAAACCTTTTTTTTTTAAATCAAAAGCATGCATAGTCCCTGAAACTAATGGGAGGTTTCTTCGACTTGTTGAACCTTAATTATTCCTTTTCATATAAGTCACAATTTTCATAATTTCAAATAAATTCTGGGGAATTAAAATCATTAAAAAATCCCTCTGTTTGTGTGTTAACCTATGGCAGCTGGAAGGCAAAAATCATGAATTCATAGTCCCTGAAATTTATGCTGGGTCTCTTCCACTTTTTGAACGTTCATTAACCTTTTTCAGAGTTCCAAATTACATGTATACCCTTTTCATATTAGGGGTGGAAGTGGTCTTAGTCTGGAATTAGCCGTGATACAAACCCTAACATGAAAGCTATCAGCATGAGTCGCAGTCCGCTCTTATACAGTTTTCTGTCTTCTTCTCTTTCTATCTTTCATTATGTTATTTTTTGTTTTTTCTTCTATCTTCTTCCTTTTCTTTTTATCTTCTCAATATGAAAAGTGATAACCTTTTCATACTAGGGGTAGAAGTGGTCTTAGTCCGGACTTAACCATGACTAAGCCGTGATACCAAAGTTAATATGATAGCTATCAACATCAGTAAAACCACTTTTAGTCAGGACTAAAAATAGACTTCTGGAGCAGGGTTAAGTCCCGACTAAGCCCTGACCGGAAGTGAGTTGACTTGTAAATACCTTAATATGAACGCTGTCCGCACTTGTTGAAGCGGACCAGCATAAAGGCCTAAATGCATAAAGGAAAGAAGAAGATAGAAGAATAAAAACAAAGAATAAAATAGGCCTAAGGAAGAAAGAAAAGGAAAAGATAGAAGGAAAAACCTAATAATAACACAGGAAAAGAAAAAAGAGAAAAAGATAGAAGAATAAAAACAAAGTATAACATAATGAAGGATAGAAAGAGAAGAAGATAGAATGAAAAACAAAGAATAACATAATGAAGGATAGAAACAGAAGAAAATAGAAGGGAAAAATCAAAAGAGTAACATAAGGAAAGACAGAAGAAGAAAAAAGAACAACATACAGAAAGATTGAATGAGCAGAAGATAGTATAAAAATAATAACATAAGATAAAAGAAAAGAAGTAAGAAGGATAAAAACAGAGTATAATATAAAGAAAGATAGAAAGAAGATAGAACAAAACAGAGCACCTTATAACTATCTCGGGTACGGGGGGGGGGGGGGGAGCAGAAACCGTGGAAACAAATACGATTAGCATATGCAATGCGGTTTTGTTGCTGTAATATGAACACTGTCAGGTCTTACAGATACGGATCTATTAATCCTGACTTAGTCCGGACTAGGCCCGCTTTGGCAGTGAACATGAAAACGGTAGTCACATTTAAAACAATTTCAAGTTAAAATTAGGGGACTAGCAATGATCATTCGTAAAATACATGTTTTCACGTGTTAACCCCATAGAAGATGTCTCTGTCAAAAAGCAGTAATAATTCCGGGGATTTATAGTGGCATTTATTGAAAAGAAAGGTTTAATAAATGTTTTTGAACTATCCATCCTTCTTCTGGTACAAAAATCAGACTTGAAACAATAGAATAAGACTCAATTCCATGACCATTACTCAACTTTATCTTTAAAAGAGCTCCTCCTGAGCCCCGTCCAATATGTGACAGGGTAGATTTCAAACACAAAATACGCTCGACTCCCGGGCGGATTTTGAAATTCGGCGACTTTCTGGCGATCCACAAATTCGGCCGGAGAACGTTAAAAATGTGACGCAGGCTTTAAAGCTCATGTACAGTATTGGTAGAAAAAAGAAAATTGGAAAGAAACATGTTAAATATAGTCTCATGTTGTTCTCCTTGTATCAAAAGATGTCTGTAAGAGATCATTTGGTATTCCATCTATGATTTCTGGTAAATTTCAGTGTAAATATCTGTAAGGAATGCTTGATCACTGCTATTATGCTAGGACCCTTCCACCCCGACGGCTCCCCGCACAGCAATCTTGGGGCTTCGCATAGAGACAGCGTGTGTGCACTGTGTGTAGCTACTCATCATTGGTTTTACATGTGGATGTACGGTGTATAGCACATGCTGCCTTTGCTGGGATTTTACGTGCCTGTCCCGGCACATAAATTAGTTTTTGCCTCTTATTTGTTTAATATTAAACTTTAGGAGGCGAAATCTTCACAGTGTCTTAGTATTGCTAGTATCTTGCTATTTATCAACAAAAATTGAAGAAATCTGACGAACAATTTTCGAGGGCTTACCAAAACTTTACACGACCTTTAAGGACCAACCGATCATTTCTACACCTAATATTCATCTTTCCTACGAAATTAATTCAATTACGTTGCAATATATGAAGAGTTTCATTCCAAAAGGAGCTAAATCCACATTTAGCATTTTGGAGTAAATAAAGTTTTTTGATTTACCACTTTCCCTTGTCCACTGTTACTTTATTTTGATATATATGATAAGGCTATTATCTTAGAATAATTCAATCATGTTTTTAAAAATCTAGCAATTAATTTCAATTTTTAAGAAATTTTTATAATTCTAATTTCCATGGATTTAGCTCCTTTTGGAATGAAACCTTAGTCAAATATCTATTTCTGCTCATTTAAAGACGTTTTACAATCATAATTCAACAGGAAACACATTAATATTGATAGCAGAGCATTTTTACATCTTTTCTGATGTTTATTTGTTAAAAATTAAAAAAAGAAAGAAAGAAAAAAAAAAAATTCTTATCTTTTCTAAAGACGGGGATTTTTTGATGTTTCATTCCGAAAGGAGCTAAATCCAAAAATATTCATAAGAATATTAAAACTCAGTTAATTATGTCAAAATTTTGCTAGCCGCAACATGTGCTTAAAAATCTTATTACGCAGCTTTAGGAAATGTGGTTAAATGAACAAATCCTAAATGACCACATTGGATTTAGCTCCTTGTGGAATGAAACCATTTTGGATTTAGCTCCTTTTGGAATGAAACCTAAATTTGTAACAATTTTTTTTTCAACTTTCCAAAAAATATTTTTAAATGCGATATGGTGCATTTGATTCCCATGTCTGAGATGCACATATTTATCTTTAAAAGTCAATTTCGGTCAAAAATGGATTTATCTCCTTTTGGAATTAAGCTCTTCATATATAAGTTTATATTAATAGGTTTTCCCGGCCGAATTCGTCAAAACAGCATTCAATTTCATGATCAAGCATTCAAATTCACGCAGTTTTTAGTCCATCCCTTTTCCAGTGTTTCAATTTAACACTTTTTGCGTTCAGTTTATTTTTTAAACACTGAAATTAGTAAAACTATCGTTCAAATTAACTGCAATTTGATTCAATTTGGTAATGAATAACCGTCATTCAATTTCGCCAAGTTTGAGTGGAAGAAGAAATTCCTTGCTGAATCGCGGTTTCATTTTCGTCTTCAGGCAATCACTTTCGCACTTACGCCATTCAATTAAAACAACGTAAGTGGTTTCTATCTCTTTTTCATTTTCATTTTTATTCTCTTTTTTTAAATTTCTTTTCTGTCATTATACATTTGACATTCACATTTCTTTTCTTTTTTTTTTTCAATTTATATGACATTATTCTTTAATCTTCTGTGGTCTACTTCTTTATCTTTGCATACAATGAGTATAAACTGCCTGTCATACATCATGTACATGGTCATGGGTTATATATATATTTTGTTGTGGTCTTCAGGGTCTTTATTTGCATATCTGTGAGGGGGTTTCTTTTCATATTTTTTTTCCTTTTCATCTTTTTTCATCTTTTTAAAGTCATATACTCGTTTTCTTCAAGTTGTTTGACTCTCAACAGTATGTTTCATCCATCAATTTCCTGACCATTCAGACACCTGGGCATGTATGTCTGTGAATGGTTGAACCACTGGGTACACTTGGCAGGGGTAATGGCGTCGACACACCGCTCTGCAACTTCTCCTAGAATGTTGCACCGCCACTGTTGCATGTTGACTCCAGCTCGCTCAGCTGCCATCCTGTCTCCGACCCGACCTTGCCACTCAGGTTGCGCCAGGCATTTCTTCACTTCGCTCTTAAATGAAGAGTGTGCCATCTCAGTCATATTTAAGAATGGCGAGTAGGGAGGAAGGAGCTTCGTTTCCATGAGAGCGTTGGCATCCGCTGGTAGCTCAGCTCTCACGTGCGGCCTAGCGTTGTCATAAATCAAGATGACTGGCTCATCATCTGGAAACATTTCGTTGCATTCTGCGGCTGTAGCAGCGAGGAAATGCTCGAACCTTTCCCTGGTGACAGTCTCGAAAGAGATTTCATGATGAACGAGACCAGCGGCTGCAGAAACTGCAAACGTCACATTACAGTTACGACCTCTTTGCCCGTGTACAACCCTCCTTGCCGGAACGCCTCGTAGTGCCCTTCCTTGAGTACGACGTGTCCAAATGTTGTAGCCACATTCGTCAATGAAGACACAATTGGCGACGATGCCGTGCTCCAGGAACCACTCGGCATAGTCTCTTCGTTGTTGGATCACTCGTGGTGAGTTTCTAGCGTCAGGTACATCCTCTGCGAGCTTTAGCGTGAAGAGCATGCCATCGAGAGTTCTAGCAATCGTCGACAAGGACACGCCTGGCTTTTGAGGAAGACCTTCCCGAAGCTTGTCCTTCATCTTGGTGAGTGTAAGCAAAGGGTTGGTCTCAAGGGCATCCCGAAGAAAGTTCTTCATCTCTTCGTCCATTTTGGAGTTATGTGCCCCTCCTCTTGGAAGCTTGTTAGCTCTGCCAGTTTCTAGATAAGTTCGTACAATAGATCGAGCAGTAGACCTTTTTATCCCGAGATTATCTGCTAGTTCAAGATAATCTTGGTTGTTTCCTTCGAATGCTTCAACCAAGCGACGTCTGTCGACATCAGAGATACGATTGTATCGTACACGAGCTGCCATGATACCTGGTTCTAAGAACTATACCAAACTGAAGAACCTTCTCTGACAACGATTATCGGTGTAATGAGAGCTATCTGCTAAATGCTATCATAATGTTGTTCTTTCTACATTCATGATTTTCATGAAAGCAAAAACATACACTGACTCATTATCATAAGATGAAAGACATTGCACAAATGTCTAGACCTTTTCGGTTTGGGTGTTTTTTTTTAAAATGTTAATGTATATATAACGGGGGGGGGGGGGGAGGAGGCTTCAAGCATGCCTAACATAAGCACTGACACCTGAACACACCTGCAGCTCTGAACACCTTGCTCTTTCTTCATTCGTAATTTTCATATAAGCAGAAACATGCATTAACTCATTTCCATAAGATGAAAAACATTGCACAAATTACGAAACTGTATGCCTATTCATGAAATTGTTTGCGCAGATTCTTTCCACGTCCTGTCCTGTGCGAATTTGAATGCTGTTTACATAGATATTTAATTTGGATGATCTTTCTGCACTTTTGTATTCTAACAGTAGTAAATCGCATGCTTAAAAAATCAAATTGAACGATAATATTTGCTTTTTAAATGCTGATCCACATTGTCAATCAATTTCGCGTGAAATTGAATGAAAATATCGTTGATTCCGATGATAAAATTGCGAAGATGGGCGGGAAAACCTATAATACATTTCTATGAATAACTATACATATTTAAACACACATATATATGTATAATTATAACTTTCTAACTATAAACAGTTTGTGTAGAAAATAAAATCATAACTAGAGAGTATCATGAAATTGCCTGATAGGGTTGCCAGTTTGTGTTTGACCTTCACGACACTCAAAGTTAATTTCAAAGTTTCACTGATCATGCTGATCAGATTTTATTCAAAGGAACTTGATATAAGGGTTATTCCTTCTTTATTTTTTGATGAAAACTGTTTGAATTAAGGAAGATTTACGGACACTCTAGGTTCAGCTTTATTCTTCATAAAGATAAGAAGTCACAAGGAAAAATAGATCAAGTGGGGGAAAGAGAAAGCGTGTTACATTTGGACATTTTTCATATTTATTACTCAAACTCGGTCCTGAAATTGTGATGTAATCTTGAGCCACCTCATATTTATTACTCAAACTCGGTCTTATTCCATCATCATCATAGATTTCATCATCACCATCATCATTGTTAAGATAAAAATCTAATTCATGTAATATGGATGCCTTTCTGTTTTATGTATAGCTTATCTCATTGAAACAACAAGCAAACTGGTTTCTTTATTATGTATGTATGTATGTATTTATTCATTAAACTTCATTGACATATCCACCAACAGATCAATATTTTGTTCGAATATAACATTAATAATTAGAAATAATAATGATAATAATAAAAGTAACACGTGACAAAAACAGAACAATATATATCGAGAGGATAGCATTCATAACATAAACAAAAATAAAAACAAAAGTACCCATAATTGATCAACTAGACATGCTCTTTCATGAAATATAAGAGTCATTACCAGGTGACTGAATACGTTTCAATTTTCTTATGCAGCTTATAACTTCCTCAGCTATTATATAAAAATCTAGCTCTGTATTAAGCTCTCTGGACCGTACCATCGAAGCATGCTTTAGCAATTATTCTATATTGCCTGTAAATGTGCATGAAATAAAATCCATTGAATATCACTTTTTACTTCTTTAAAAATCGTAATCATTTATCCGTTTATGCGGCACCAGTTCGTGTAGTGCATATCGGTACTGCACTTTACTAAATTGATTATGAAGACATGGTGTCAAACGAGAATGGGCTATTTACCATTTCCCTGTACAAATATTGTCAAAACTATATCTCCTGATAGCGTCAGACTGGCTCCAGCCCAATAGACCAATAGCCTACGAGACAGATATTTTCTAATTTTCCCTAATGTGTGTGTGTGTGTGTGTTTTTTTTTTTTTTGTTTTTTTTTTGTGGGGGGGGGGAGGGGTTGGAGATTGAAGGTCTCTTATAGGTCTTCAAAAACTATAGGTTGTCAAAACTATATTTGCTGATAGCGTCAGACTGGCTACAGCCCAAGAGACTAATAATAATAATAATAATAATAGCCTACGAGACCAACATTCTCTAATGTTCCCTAATGTGTCTTTTTTGGGGGGGGGGGGGGGGGGGTGGAGGTCTCTGTCGTCGGTTTCGCGGACCTTTCTGTCTTTCTCAATTTCCTCATGATTTTCTTTATTTTGTCGGTCTCGTGGGCCTTTTTCAACTGTCGGTCTCATTAGTCGGCGGTGTCGTGGTATGTCGATATCATGGGATGACCGCTCCTGGCTCGCAAAGTGGTAGTCTGAATGGATTCCCTCTCCCATTCTAAAAGTCCATTCACGTTTGTTCATTCGATATACATTTCAATATGTCTTAAACTATGTACCAGTGGAAAAAAACAAAACAAAACAAAACAAAACAAAACATAACAAAAAACATAACTGGTGCCAATTTGAGAAATCGAAGCTGATTCATTTACACATTTAGAAAATCTTGATCCTGCTTTGAGACTTTGCCGCTACACTTTCTGCAAGGTTTTCGAGACCATTGCCGTAGATGGAGCTATTGCTGATGCAGTAGTAGAGTACCTTTATAATAGGGCACACATAAGTAATTCATCCGCTCGTAATGCATGCCGGTGAGGCGGAGCAAAGATGATTTGAAATTAATTGATTAGAAATATTCATATAAAATCGATCCATTGTTCTCAGTAAATTTAAAAAGCGTAAATGGTGTTTAATAAACATACTCTTTCCAATTTGACACCTTAGCTGAAGTTGGCTAGCCTTTTATTATTTTTAAAGGATTTATTTTATCACTGGTGCACTTCCACTGTTTCAATGTGCGAATGGGCGGAAATTTCGGCTAGCCTTGTTTCAGCCTAAATATCTTTTTTAATCGCTGGGGAAAGTGTCCAAATGAGGTACTTCACTTGGGAGATTTTTATATTTTGTCTCTGTTCTGTGGATTTAAACGATTTCTACCCAGGGGTTTTCAAAATATGATTTTTAGACAACCTTCGTTATAACACGTAAGTGAATGGGGCCGTGAATTACTTATGTGAGCCCAATAGAGAGTAGCGACATGGACGTCTGGCTTTTCTGGAAACAAAATGGCGTTCGGATTCTTTTTATTGAGAATACCCAGGTGCTCATCGGAATTGAACAGAAATGTTGCATAGCAGTGGAAACAAAATGGCGTTCAAATCATGAGTTGTCGCTACTCTCTAATAGAGGTACTCTATGCAGTAGGACACACACTGATCGTTTCACTGTCTCCGTAGTGATCAGTGTACGCACAAGAAAAGAGGAAAATTCGAACAGGTTTAGTCATCGTGGTCATAGTGGACAGGCATATGTAAAGTGATGATGTAACGATAACTGATTAAAGATATTCATATGAAATGAAGTAATTGTTGGCTCTAGATCTATCTTGCCCCTATTCTGAAACTTACACACCGGTGCACTAACTTTTTCCTGGTTGTTGGCAGTCAAAACTTGGGGTTAGTCAGCCTTGTTTAAGCCTTTACAATATAAATTATGTTAAACCCCACCAAAAGTGATTAAGTACGACTCGTGGTTCAAGATTATTTTTGATGTTGAATCATCAACGTGAATTTAAACGATGAACCTCGAGTGAATCTTGAAATATGAATTTCGACGAGATTCGGTATAAGACATACGCAATTGGTGGGGGTCTGAATTTTGTGCCCAGTATAAGCAATGATAAGAGAGGTTCATAAAATTAAATAAATCATTATTCACTTATTTAAATGGTAAGCGACAGCTATTCCTGTCTTCCATGCATAGGCGTAATATGCTGGGGGGGGGGGGGGGGGGAGGGGGGGGGGGGGTAAGTAGCTGCAGGATTTTGAAATTACAAATTTTCGGGCAACTGCCACCTCATATTCGGGCAAGCTATACTTCATATTCGGCCAGGGAGGTTCAAAGTTCAAAGTTCAAAGTTTATTGACTTTCCACTTATTATCTTTTACATTTTTTTAAACACTGCATATGAAAATTAAGAGGAGGAACATAACAATGATATAAATTGAAAAATAGATAAAGCAGATCATAATTCAATGGACTTGGTTTTGACTGACACTGATAACGAAATATTTGGTTTAATGTAAATATTGTCAATAGAAAGGAAAACATAAGTGGAGGAGTCTATCAAGAAATCATAGCAGAGGTGGTCTTTTTATTTTGATGACCAAATTACATTGTCATTGAAAGTGTCAATGAAGTATCGCTTAGCTCTTTCACAAAATTTAGAAACAGGAAAGTTGATATTCGGGAAAAAAAGAGGCCAGGCTCTCCTCCACTCCTTTGATGAAATTAGACCACTGTGCATAATTAAGCTTCTTTCATGTTTCAATTTCTTTTATTTGGGATCATTACATGTGCAAACTCATTTTGCACGCATTTATTTAGGTACATCATAATACTGGAGGAACCAGGGAGTATTAGAGGACCAAAAAGAAAATCAACTTTAAACTATGCCTTTTTAGGTATAGCTTAGCGAAACGTCGTGGCACGTAAAGGCGCATATGACAAAATTGTTCTAAATCAAAATTTTATTCTATAGAGGCAGAACCAAAATTTCTGGGTGTAGTATTAGTATTTACCTCATTGAACACTTTTAAGCAAAATGATATGAACAATTTTATTCAGATATGTCTGATTCTAATTTTAGAAGCACAGACATAAATAGCAATTTTCCTCTTTGCGTCTTTCCCGCGTCTTTATGCGCCATTGCGTTTCGCTGAGCTACCTCAGTATACGTTCTTACTACGCTGTAATTTCAAATGATCTACAAATACATGTTCCAAACTTATTAAAATGACCTTTCTTCTCAAAGATACATTATGGTTTTATAATTAGGAGGAGATTGATATCTACAACAATTATTTTAAAGCAATACCATTTCATTAAACTTGATCCAGACACATTATGTTGGTAAACTCACAACATCATCACACCGTAGACCTTTGCCTAAAAGCTGTATTTCACTAGCGTAACTGAGGGGGGGGGGGGGGGGGGGGGGGGGGGGGGGGGGGGGGAGTTACCCCCTGACAGCTTTTCCTCGATTTTTTTTTTTTTGTTTAGATTTTTTTTGTTGTTGTTGCTTGTCAGAGAATTATGGAAGAAAATATCTGATAAAACTCCCCCTCCGAGTTTTGGAGCGCTGGTGAGAGAAGAAAAACATACGGGTCTCCCTTCAAGCAGAATTTGCCCCCCTTGTAAAAAATCCTAGCTACGCCACTCAGTGGCTGATCCAGGATTTCTTGAGGGAGGGGGCCCAATATTCACAAAAATTTCTGACAAGCAAACAAAAAAAAAAAAAAAAAAAAAAAAGAAAAAAATAAAGGTCCTCAGCATTATTGGGCCCCCTTTATAACTAAAACAAATCTCTGACAAGCAAAAAAAAAAAAAAAAAAAAAGGGCCTCAGCATTTTTGGGGCTCTTTTTTGGTCCCAGGGGAGGGGGCCCGGCCCCCCTAGATCCGCCACTGACGCCACTGTTGTATTTACATATGAAAACTATTACATCCATCAAACAGAGTGCTCATAATGAACACACAAATATTGATTAAGTAATAATTGCACTATCAAACTCATCAACAGAACTTTAACGCACACATTTAAAGACTAAAGTAAGGTATGAACTAATGTTGTGTTTATGGCGTACAAGTAACTGCTACCTGAGACATGTCACGTCTGATAAAGCTGATAAATATTTGAAATAATCCTTAATGTAGTTTTATTAATATTTTGTAGCTAAATAAGGCGAGAAGTGATGAATAAACCCATAAACCCTTATGCTACAACAGGCCTTAATGATTTCACTAGATATTTTTCTCCTATCAAGCGATATACATAGTAAATTTAAAGCAGAACTTAATGTTACTTAATGTTAAGTTCTGATGAGCTTCCAAAATCAAGCTAGTCCATAATAAATACACCCATCAGATTGTGAAAAGTAGCTAGAACCAACACTCTCTTTGCTTCCTTCATTCAGCTCACAAACCCTACCTTTGTAATTGAAGGACTTACACCCAACAAGGCTGTTGCACATCATAGCACATCGCATCTGACTCATCATTTGAACTGTCTCCATCACGTGATCAGTGAGACAGTAGCCAATCAGACTGCGTCCCTCGTTGTCCTTGGCCGGGGAGAAAACCCTTGACTTGAGACTCGTCTTGGGTTGTTGAAATAACGGGGTAGCATGGGACCTGCTTGTAGTTGGATCCGTTGTAGATTCGACTGCATGCACGAAATAGAGAGAAAATATAAAATAAAATTAAATAAATGAATGAATGAATGAATAAATAAATGAATAAACAAATAAATAAATACATCATTAAATGAATGAATAAACAAATTTAAGGGATTAATTTTGATTAGTTACTGTGTAAAACAGGCAATGTCAGCTCTTGAGGTGCATGTCTCTTTTAAAAAAATATAAAATATCCAAATTTAATTCAGTAAATTCAAGTTAATCAAATAGATGAATAATACCCCCCAAAACAAAACAAAACAAAACAAAACCCCCAAAACAACAACAAGCAAACACACACACACACACACACCCCCAATGAATAACTTAATGATTACATATACCATCTTTGAATTTAATATATTTCAAAAAGCTTTGAGAGAATGAGAGAGAGAGAGAGAGAGAGAGAGAGAGAGAGAGAAAGAGGGGGGGGGGGAGATGCAAAGAATAGAAGAAGACTCGTAAGAATTCTGATTTGGGACTTTGTTGCGAAAGCTTGATGATAGATCCCGAAACAAATAGAATGATCTAGTGACGCCTCAATATAGACTGACACGTTAGATCGAAGTTCCATCTCCCACCAAACATCTTACAGAATCATTCCCGGCTCACTGTGACACGAGGCGTCATTTGCTGAGTCTTGTACCGTGTCAGTGACTTCATCGATCTTTAAAAGAGTTTTAACGTTGAAAAAAGCGTTTGCAAAATGAACAGTGCAAACAATATTTCCATTAATTGGCGCATGGGTTAACAACTTCCATCACAGGCTAGCGCATCATAGCACAGGAAATGACGTAATCGAAATGACCCCTCGTGTGAGCCGGGCTTTAGGGTCATGCATTCCAAGTATTCCAGCCAGCTGGCGATTCTATACAGCAATCAAATTAATGGGAATGAATATAGAAATAATTTCACAGTAAAGATCAAAAGGCCCATACCGTTATTCATCTACTTCTATTAGGCGTAGCCAGGGGAGGCACAGGAAGGGGATATGCCCCCTGTTTATCCGCTAAAAAAAGAGTAATACAAGGTACTTAATGTGTGTGTGTGTGTGTGTGCGTGTGTGTGGTGTGGGTGAAACTATGTGATCTATAACTTTATGTGTCAACACCCCCCCCCCCCGTTCAACATTTCTGTCTACGCCTTTGCACGACAGTTCAGATTAAAATGCATAAAACCATTATTTATCTACACCCTCCACCCATCACCCTCAGTTTGGTATGAGGTCACGCTAGACCAAGATCAATAGGCAAAGGTAAATTTATAATGATGAAAACTGGAAAGGAGGTTTTCAGTCAGATTGATTGGCAGCAAGTGAAACTAATTAAATAATCATTGGAGCAACACGTGAAGCTACCGCCATTATAGCCAGGAAGGAATAATAATCATAATACAATAGAAAATCGATTTTTCAATTAGCTTTCATAGATATTTTTCAAGGCTTCTAATTCCCATGACACTCGATGACGATGAAACCGCAAATCAGTTATTACCATAAAATTGAGAAAAAAAAGTTAAGTTTTGTATTCATTCCCATCATCGGTCATTAGAGAAAATAAGCTTTATGTATGATGGGGTGATCATATTTGGCGCACATTTTAATTTTATTTTAAAGAATGCGATATTCGATCCATGATTTCTCGTATTCTGCAATGATTTATTTAGATAGATTTATACCAAACGGGAAGCAAAATTCAGGACTAAACGTGGTTCCAACAAGAAAACTAATCGACGAAGATTTTCGGAGATATCGCGATCTCAAAATCCGATGTCGGATCGCAAAGCGCTGAACCTGAAAAAAGGGAATAAAAATAACGACACCTAATTTCGCGCATGTGAGTTGACACCAAATTTATACAACGTAGCAATCCATCATAGGTAAGATAATTACATCATTTGCAAGAGAAAATATCATACAATCATTTGGTATTACGTTTTACTTATAAGTTCGATAACATCTCTCTCTCTCTCTCTCTCTTTCTCTCACTAAAAAAAGGATTTTTAGACCATTGTCGGTAACTTCACATTTTTCAGAAACTGACGCAAAAAGAAGACAAATTTCCCGATCTTTTGTCAATATCTTAATAATTTCTCACCCAATTCAAAATAAAATGTTCTTCCTAGGTAATTTTATCTTCCTCTATCCAACTGTACTGTCAGATTTTCAAAATCTCATCTAATTTTTGAGATATTGCCCTGTGCGCGAACTTAGGTCACGCATGAAATGTGCTCACATCACCATACGTATAACTTATGCTATGCAATATATATTTTACACTAAACTTTTAGAAAAGTTGTTGACATTTTTGAAAAGAGGAATTGAAAAGTGTGAGGGTGTGTGGGTAAGTGTCTGTATGTGTATATGCGTACGGGGGGGGGGGGGGGGTTCTATCAACCATCCATATCTCTTTTTTCCTAAATTACTCATCAACTGATGGCAATAAAAAACATTTTGTATCAATTGATTTAATTTTTGTTGAAAATCCAATAGCATTTTTTTTCGTGCTGGAACTCATCGATGTCTTTTGAGCAGCTAACTTGAACAGCTTAAGACAGAAAGTTTTAGAGAACCTGTGTCTCAAGATCCAATTAATTGCAGAACATAAAAAATATATAAAAATTTTAAAAGGCTCACCTCCAGTTCTGGAAGTCTCACAACACCCCTTATCCTCTATGGTAGTGACGATACCCTGAATAAGGTAGGGAAAAATTACAATTAAAGCGCTCCAGCAAAGCCAGATTTTCGGCAACAAAAGGGCTAATTTTTTCACTTTCTTTTTAGGCAATCATTTGTTAAATTAATTGATATCAAACTAATAGCATCTAGAAAATAGTGTCATGAATTCATTGACAATAACTTACTGCGTCAATTAACCCATTAATTCCTGTGAAAAAATAATTAAAACACAATTCATTTTGTTTTTTAAATTGAATATCTACTTTGCCCATATTGTACAGAGGCAAGTCTCCACGAGCTCATGTGCTATTTTATGGTCCAATTTTAAGAAAGAAAAATATAAAGTTTCATTTGTGTAACAGTAAAAGAGATGGTTGAGTTCTGGTAAAGGTTAAGAATAACCTGTGAAGCTTCTTTGTTCTTTTTATGCCAGTTTGGAAGAATATGGAAGAAAATAATTGCTCTTCAAATGCCCTCTATTTCGAAATATGACGAGCCATGTGCCATTTGTGTGTGTGTAGTCTACCATTTCTGTAAGCAGTGCATGTGACTAACAGCCATATCAAGTCACTTTAAATTCTTATTATATACTACATATTTCTCAGTTCAGTGCTTCCAGACAGTTTCTTTCACAATGGCCGGAGCTAAATTTTATCTTTGCGAAAACATGTTATATTTCGTGGTAGATATACTCAATAGTCAATTTTGTATAATGATGCTTAGGTTATATTATACCGTATTTGCCAACGTACAGGGGCTAACTATTAACTAAAATTCAATATTTTTTTTGAATACTATATATAACTAGTAGATTTATCTTATATGATTACCTGATTTCTATCCCTGGAGGGGGTCTGCGTGGCCGCACCTTGGATCGTCAAATGTAGAGGCATCTCGGTCGCCGGGTCTTGGATGGTTGTCTGTGTAGGATTCAGAGTGGTCGGGTCTTGGATGGTTGTTTGTGCAGGATTCTGAGTGGTCGGGTCTTGGATGGTTGTTTGTGCAGGATTCTGAGTGGTCGGGTCTTGGATGGTTGTTTGTGCAGGATTCTGAGTGGTCGGGTCTTGGATGGTTGTTTGTGCAGGATTCTGAGTGGTCGGATATTCAGCGGTCGTGGCATCTGATATAGGCTCAACTATATTGGGATAACCGAATTGGATGTTACTTCTTATACAAACTGAGTAGGCCTACACGGATATATACTAACAAAGTTAGTTGCATGCTTCGATTTATATAGTTATTTCTCCTCGATGTCTTTTTCTTTTTCTCTTGCAGTTTTACAAATAATGTTACAGATGTTCTTTGTAGGTTTGCATGGTGGTATGGATAACAATAAAGGATTTACGGTTCACCATGTGGTTAGTCCTGAAAAGGACTGTTGGTTAAGGGGAGGAGAAATAGAAAGAGGAGGAGGAGAAGTGGAAAGGCGAGAAAGATGGAGTGAGAGAGTAAAGTATTCTTTCTTGAAATTAGGTGAAGTCCTGAGAAGGACTATAAACCAGAAGAGATGCAACGAGTAGAGAAGGCGATGAGGTGAGGTGATCGCCTTCTCTACTCGTCGCATCTCTTCTCCCTAGACAAAACTTTTAAATAGTATGCTGTCCTTTGCCTGTTTGATGCATGTTCATAATAATATAGAGTTCTTGTATATAATATAGCGCATATCACACATTTATCAATGCCTCTATGCATTTCCAAAGAGCTTTGGATAATATCCCGGCTCAGTCTATAGCTGCCCTAATGTAGGCGCCGAAAGTGGTATTTGAACCGCGTACCTTGTGATCTGCAGTCCGTGAATTATCGACTAAACCACAACACCTTTGATAACATTTTCAAAATTAACGCCTAAGTTGTTCAATTCGCTATGTATATCCTATTATGCCTCCACAGGTAAAGAATCGGATGCTTCTTTACAAGATGTTTTACCCACATTGTCACTCCTCTTTACCATGTTTAGCTAGGTGTATTAAGTGGATACCTGGCAATGCTGACTTGGTGATAATTGCAAGGCCCTCAAGAAGAGCAGTATATTAATACTGGTGAGACTACTCTAGGTAAATAAGATATTATCACAATCATCATCATCATCATCATTATCATCATCATTGTTATTATCATTATTTATTATTATTAGCATTATTATTATTATTATTATTATCATTATCATTATTATTATTAGTAGTAGTATTATCATTATTTTATTATTATTATTATCATTATTATTATTATTATTATTATTATTATTATCATTATTATTATTATTATTACTATTATTATTATTATTATTATTATTATTATTATTATTATCATTATTATTATCATTATCATTATCATTATTATTATTATTATTATTATTATTATTATTGTTATTATTATTATCATTATTATTATTATTATTATTAATATTATTATTATTATTATTACCTTCACATAGAGCGAAGAATTGGTTACCGGCACATGAGTGATCTTGCAGGCCATCATTTGGAAGATAAGCTACACAGTCCTCAGGGCTACCTTTATGATCTGCGCTCTGTGGCTCACCGCTTGCACTAGCCCACATAGCTGCATGTAGAAAGATACCATCAATGAAACCAGCATTGTCATTTTTTAACGATTATAAAAAAGAAAGAAAATTGTTTTAATTGCGATGAAAGTGTGTTACATCAGATTACCAGTAATCAAGATTAATGGATAACTTGGTTGAATTTCTGGTGGACCTTCATTATTTGTATTTATCAAAATTAAATCAATCTGTTAATCATTATGATAACATGTCCAATAGGTCTAAAATATAGGAAAAAATAAGACAAAAAGCTGCTTGAAATCGTTTATTGGCGTAGCTCCAAGGAGGCTTACCTTCCCCCGACGGCGAAGAAAAAAAAAAGTGGGGGGGGGGGGGGAGGAAAAGAGAAGAAAAGGGGAGATGATGAAGGGAAGGCGTAAGGAGGACGCTCTACCTCCCTCCCTCACCTCCTTAAAAATTTGTAATTCATGCCTAGATTAAGACCGATGTCCCCCCCCCCCCCCTCTCCATGCTGTCGATACCCGCTCAAAGTCGGGACCCACGCTACGCCACTGAAAGCGTTCACATTTTTTTCCATCGGGGGGGGGGGGGTGTTTCGTATTGTCGTTATTATGATATGATTACTTTGCAGGATTCCTTTTAGTTGTTGTGGCTTAACTTACGACTTTTGTTATCTAGCTCTGTGCCATCTTCACACTTGAAGATCCCTTCAACCGCCTGGTCCGTACACCCCACCCAGAATAAATCGACGCTTCCAATTCTGCTGATCATGTAGGATCGAACGTATTCTGAATTGCCAACTAATCCCTTCTCATTGTCGTTATTGAAAACGGCGAGTTTTCCACCCGTCGAGTTACAGGATGAAGAAGCTTCTGAATGATTCATCATGAATGGACTAGTAGCAAACTTGTAGCATCCAGGACCTACATCGTCCCATCCTGTGGGACACGCCCCATCTTTGTGAGATAAAGCAAATGGAAACATTTTTTTAAATTGTTTGTGTTTATAAATATCTTGACTGAATGATGAAAGTGAATGTAAATTAATTCACTAGTTTTGGACAGTATTTTATAATGATACAAAATAATACATATCATATTTCATAGAAGCACACACACATGCGCACACATATATTATAAATGATGATGATAATAATGATATCAATAATGATAATGATACTGCTGCTTCTTCCTCTGCTGATTATAATAATGATAATAATAGTAGGAATAGTGTTAATAATAACAATAACAACAACAACAACAACAACGACAACAACAACAACAATAATAATAATGATAATAATAGTAATAATAATAATAATAATAAAACAATAATAATAATAATAATGATGATGATGATGATAATCATAGGTGCCTAATAATAATGATAACAACAACAATAACAATAACGCATGTAATTAGCATTCTAAACTACGCTTTCTATAGTAAAACTATATCAACATCATATACAAAATGTGGATAAAATAGAATACAAGATCACATAATAAACACAGGCACAAAGTTCGAAAACTATGAAAAGGGTTTAAACCATTTAGGGAAGTGATACATTTTGAAAAAAAAAACAACAACAAACAAATCAAGTCAAAACTGGGCTATAGGCTTATTTATTAAAACAGAATGAGAAATAGAATAAGAAACTAACCAGTAAACTGCATCGCAGAAGATATCAGGCCTAGGATTACAATAGCCAACATTCCAAACGGGTACAATAAGCAGAGTGAGCAGAAAGCGTGAGCCAATTATACACTGACCACCCTTTGATGAAACCTGATGACATATGATCTTGTTAAAATGCCAGTTGGAAAAAAAAACACAACAACAAACAAACCACCCAGGAGATAATCATGTGAAATGGGTCAGCGATAGGCTGACCCCTCCCCTAATTCCACTTTCGTTGCACCTTTTAACATGATTAATAATTTCATTAACGTGGGAATATATGACGCAGATCTTTTAATTGTTCTGTACCTTTCAGTTGTAAATTATTTTTGATATTTTTACCTAATATATTGTAGATATCAACAGAGAAAGAGAGAAGATTAAGATAGATAAATAGAGAGAGAGAGAGAGAGAGAGAGGGGGGGGGGGGGGGGAGTGCAGGCATTCATTTTCTTAATTACCATTTTTCCTTTGGCCTGGATCAAGGCCCTCTTTGACACGCTTTACAAATTGTTAATTATTTTTTATCCTAATTGATACCGAAAGATGCCCTTTAGTTGGCGATTACTGTAAGTGACCTCTAAATGTACAACAATGAAATATAATTGATAATCGCTCTTCTGTTCCATTTTTAAAAAGTCTGGTATCAGGAAGACTTTTATCACTTTGACGCAATTAATGATCAAGGAATATTGAAATTTTGCATGTACAACGTGGTGCCTAACTTGTAGCGATCAAATAGAAGGGGAGGGGGAATTGGCGCCCCTAAATCATTTCTGAATTAAGAGGTTTTATCCACCCTTCAAAGCTTTAAAAAGCTTTGAAAAAAACAAAACGCCAATAATTTGATTTAATTTGATTAGAGAACATATTAATTTATTTCACTTTTCAAAGAACAAAGAGGGCAAAGGAGAGAGAAGGAAGAAGGATCAACATGATCAAGAAGAGAGAGAGAGACATGCAGATAGAAATGAAAAGACATGCAAAATTTCAATATTCCTTGATTATTAATTGCGTCAAAGTGATAAAAATCTTCCTGATACCAGACTTTTTAAAAATGGATAAGAAGAGCAATTATCAATTATATTATTGTTCTACATTTAGAGGTTATTTACAGTAATCGCCAACTAAAGGGAATCTTTCGGTATCAATTAGGATAAAAATAATCAACAATTTTGTAAAGCGTGTCAAAGAAGGCCTTGATCAAGGCCAACGGAAAATAGAAAAATATATAGAGAGAGAGAGAGAGAGAGAGAGAGAGAGAGAGAGAGAATACATCACAAATTATAATATATAGAATTTTATATATATAGAATATCATAAACGTTTGATAATTTCATGGATGCTTTTCTTTTCTGTCCTTGTATATTTTGTTATTATTCCAAGCTTCGGCACAGCTAAATAGGTTCATTTATAATTATGATTAAAAAAAATAAATGACGCCCTTTTTAATATTAAAATTCTTGTAAACAGCCTATTAATGTCTAAAATCTTTAACATGATCAATAATCGCTTTTCTGTTCCTTTTTCGTAAATCTTTGTATATACGTTTCTGCAAACTGATCTTACATTTCTTTTTTTATTATTGCACTTTGAATACTAAATCAACTGTGGCATCATAAAAGCTTGGTCAGACTTCACTTTGCGCACATATAATGTACCGTTTAACGATAACGATAAAAGTGGTCAGACCGCCCCGATTTTCGCAATGATAAAATCGTTGGTTCTGTCAATAAAACATTATGGACATTGCCTCCATCTCTTCTTTTGCAACTGATGTCACATCGAAGGAGTGCAATTATTGGATCACAGATTTTATCGTTGAGGTTTGTCCTAAAAAAAAAGATCCCAAACGAGACGACAAAATCGTCGAGGGACACTCATTAGCATAAATCGTTGGGGTCTGACCTAAAACAACAATTTCCAATTCATTTTCCATATAAACAAGGAACAAGGGAACGATTTACAGTTATCGTTATCGGTGAGGTCTGGTGGGCCTTAAAACTCAATTAACATATGACGTCATGCGTGAATTACCCATAGTTTGTTCGGTAGAGAAATTGTCAGAAAGTATTTCTACACACAGGTATTTGTTTGCACATGTATTGTTATAATGTTAAAAAGTCTACATCCTGTCTCAGGGGAGGATTCGAGAATACCAGGAGTGGGGAGGGACGGGGCTGGGGCAAAATGTTTAAAAACCTTGAGTTTCCAATATCCAGACTTCCTTCACAAGATGTAGAGGTGTTGTGGTCACGGGGATATGTCACCGGACTGCAGATCACAAGGTACGGGCTTCGATTCCCTGCCACGGCACTATTCCTTTGGCTAGACATTAATCTGCATTTGCCACATGCACTGCACCCAAGTGAAGTAAATCGGTACCCGGTAGGGAGAAATTTCTTGATTGCTTGAGTGCCTTATCATGGTCGCTCAGCTATAAAGCTGATGCATGATTGCAGGGCCCTCAGGGAGAAGTATATCGCCTGTTGGGAGCCAGAAGGGCGTTAACTCTGTGTTAATGTATGAGTTAACGCCCTTCTGGCCCCAGACAGACAGACAATATAATACTGATGAGGCTACCCTGGGTAAACAAGACATATTAACATTATTATTCTTATTACTATAATTATTTTTTAAATCCTTCATACGGTTGAGGACAGTCCCTTCTTCTGTATTTGTCTTACTTGTTCTCAAATCATTCATTCTTGAATCACAATGACATAAAGACAAGACAGCAATGCATAATTTCATTTCACATATGATAATTTATCAAAAAAAGTCAATTTAATATTTTTTTTGGTTTGTTTTTCATTAATTCTAAAATATTTTCTCATTCAAATTTATACATGTACAATGAAATAACAATATACCACTTTGATGCCATTATTTATAATCAGGAGAGAGAGAGAGTGAGTGAGCGAGAGAAAAGAAGAGTAATCATTCACAAATAAAAACAGACCAGCGTTTACCATGAGAGAAGACATTTATGAAACACACATTAACACTAATGTATGCATCATAAGCAAAATAAAACGCTTATGGTATATCAGTGACTCATAAAAAAATAAAAGGCATGCAAGAAAAACAAATGGACATACATTTCAAGAATACTGATGGACACCAGTGTAAAGATAACACAAAGAAAAAAAATGGGTGTAATTGTAAACATGTTTCATGCTCTTGTTTCGAGGAGAGATGCAGTCAGAGTTATTTCTGAGATAACCCTGCAGAGATTTTCATTCTCTTTCTAATAAAAAGAAATGGAAAGAATATTCTGTGAAAATGATATCTACATTCGCAAATATTCAAGTGTTATATATGTATATAATATAGACAAAGACAAAGAGCCCCAAACAAAGAACCATACCTCATGAAATTCACCCAGTCACTACATATTGATAAGAGTAATTAACAAGCTTCTTGATAATTATATACATGTATCCCAAGGGAGAGAGAGAGAGAGGGACAGAGAGAGAGAGAGAGAGAGAAAGAGACAGAGAGAGGGAAAAGAGAGAGAGAGAGAAAAAAAAAAATGACATTAAAATGATTAAGTGGTTCAAACAGAACTTCACATATCGAACTGAAAAGACAGTATACTGATACAACAAATACATGTAATTACAGAACATGGCACATGTATCACCCTTTTTTCTGGTTTTTGATGTTAAATATTCTATACATTGTCATGGAGCTTTCTTCAGTGAATGAAGTAAATATGTAAGAAAATATGCTCCATGGTTTCACAAATGAAGCAGTGATAAGAATAAAACTCCAAATGAAATATTAAAATTTCCCACATTAAACCTAATTGTAAAACTTTAAAAGGAAACATCATACCTGAATAAAAACAACAAGAAACTTCTACATATGTCTACATGGACATGTCATCATGTAACTACTAATTTACGTCAACATGATTGGCTGTTCATAGTGACAGAAATATATTCAATTCTTGAAAAATTTATACACACATGTACTATATAGATACACTTTGTACAGTTCCACCTATGGACAACTCATTTTACTTCTATATCGAGTTCAAAATGACGCTATTTTTTTGTTAAAAATCACAAACCACTAACCTAACTCAACACTGGAAGACAGCAAATGGTTTTAATGTTCCCATCCAAAGCAACAGATAATGAATGATAATGTGAGCCGATCTCTTCCTGCACCTTTCTATATCTGTACACACGGACTTGTTACTTGATTGGTTATTCATTCTTATTCAACAAAATGATAGGCGGAGACAACTAAATCCTAAGTTTGAAATATTGATTTTATCAGCACAGTAAATACAGTCAGTAGAGGAGTATGGCAATACACAACAAAATACTATGAACAGACTAGTTCAAATAAAAAAAAAACAACAAACAAAAATCCTTAATATAGGTTCAGCATTAAAACTACATGTATGTAAACATTTGAGGAACATAATATGACATAGAGAAGAAAAATTTATACACTGAATAAATTAGAAACCTGTCTACTGAAAGGCATGTTAAAAGTCTCGGGCAAACTCGATCATCATCACTACACACAAGAAAATATGTACGCTAGAATTGTGTCATGATTGTCTATTTTGTGGATGATGATGATGAACATCAAAGGACTCTATACCTACATGTACATCTCATTGTTTTCTAATATTCATGCTTGGTTAACTATAGACCTTGCTCTCATTTTCAGGAAGTACACTTCTCCTTAAACATTTACCTTCCTCTATAAGTTCAAAGATTTGTACGATTCTTTAAAAAAAAACTTCTTCAACAACACATAAATATATAAATCCTTATTAATAGCACAGCATTACTACATGTACTTCCTTTACAAACTGTGATGGCAGTTTTGAAAGCTACAATCTGAAGGTAATTTTACAAGTATTCATCAATACGACAAGTGAGAAAGAACAATAAATGTGCTCAAACGGCAGTATTAATCTACAAGACACTTTGTCTTTATTTCTCTTATTACATCATGAATAAAAGATCCTCAGTTAAACCAGTGATCAAACTCAACGGCTTGAAAAGAGGTGTATCTTGACCCGTCCATAAGCGTATGCGCGTGTGTCCTCATGTGGACGCAGAGTATATATATATATATATATATGCTTATTTTAGTCCACGATGGAGGTTTAACCTATGATTTAGTCCTCTTTCAGAACAGGAATGATTCAAGGGCTAAATTGATCACATTTTGTGCTTCAAATTGGCATCAAATTGGCAACAATATTTTTCATTTAATGCTACAAGGTTCTAATAAGGTGTAATGTCTTTAAAAACAATATACATGGTTACAAAATTTGTTGAAAAGTTGAAAAAATTGGCAATACTGATAGAAAACAATGATTTTGAACCTCTCAATGTGCTGCCAATTTAAATATTTTAAAGCTTATTCTCATTTTTAAAATTCATGGCATCAAACACAATATGGTCAACAAAAATCGACATAGTTTGTGCAGAAATTTTTGCTCTTTCTGCTCATGTATCTGGTATATTTTTTTAGAGCTCTGAATCAAAAGTTATTGAGCCAAAGCACAAAATAAGGTCAATTTGTCTTGAAAGGGTTAAATCAAAACTCCTTCGTGAATTTGGGGCAATGTATGTGTGCAGATGTAATATCAAATGCCATTATCAAACCATCCTTTACAACATCATTCACATCTTATATCCTGGGTTATTTCACGGATAAAAAATATGCACAATCTCCAACACATTCTCCTTTAATCAGATATAACTGTATGATTTAACTTTGTGATATACACAGTATTCTAATAAACAAGGCTAACACAAAACTGGGTACAGTTGAACCTCGTTATAACAAACTCCTTGGGACCAAGGAAATTACCTCTTTAAATCGAACCTTGTTATATCAGGGCTAAAAAACAATAGAATACAAAGAAGTTGCACTGGCAAAATACCTTGTTATAATGAGAGTCTGTTATAACAGTTCTTTATAACGAGGCTTACACTGTATAAGCTTGGTCTAGGTCAAGTTTAACTCTGTTCAAGTCCAGTTTCACAAAGGAAAAACTAACACGTCAGTCGATATGACCAAGCTTAACCAAGCGCAGAGTCTAAATTGAATAACTTAGCAGAATATGCACGTCCATGTTTAACTCTATCATGATTCAGTGTTGATTTTAAACCTCATTTGAAAGATGTCTTATAACCTCAATCTACATGTATGTTTGGAAGCTTTGCAGGTGAAGGAGAGAGGCAATTCATCAAAATAATAAACATAAATGTATCACTTGAAACTTGTACATACATGTACCATTTAAGGATGTCAGAATCTTTGAATGACAAATTAAGAAAATCATGAAATATTCTGGCCTTGATTAAACAGGTTAGTCTGAGGCAGCGAAATGACTATGGAAAATTACATTTTTCGTTTACTGTTGCTATCAGAGCTATTTCAATAGTAATATCCTGCAGCTTGTAGAACGACAAAACACTTCAATATATTTCATTTTGCATTACTTGCAATAAAACAAAAATTCTTAAAGTTTTAATACTAGGGGAAAGAGGACAAGACCGAAATATGTACACTACAGGCTTTCTATTGACTTTAAAATGGACATATCACATCATACATGTATGACCCTTCCCTGACAAAAAATAAATCACAAAAAAAAAAAAATTGTCTCCAAACAGATCAGATCACCTCTGGAACTAATCATAGGCCCTTAGAGAAGCAGTCGTCATCTTCAATATCCTACTATTAACAGCTTTAAAGTGATTGATTAACTTAGTGAAAAATTGTAAAATCAGCTCAAATGCCAGTGAATTGTGTGCAGTCCTCTAACTACATATACAGTGTGTCCCAGAAAAAACGAAACCGAGATGTTTCGATGAATTATTATATTTTAATCATAATTATGATCAATAATCAATTCATATTTTTAAAGCTTACACCCTCTTCTTTCATCAGGTACTACTTATATGACACATGCTTCACGCATGAGTGAATGAGAACAATATGAAGCAGGGCTTCCAAAAAGTCCACTGCACAACGATACCTCGAATTCCAAGTAATATATTAGAAAACATTTTTATCATTGCAATATGAAATTAATACTCCTTAATAGATAATTTTCTTCTCTTAAATATATGACACCTCAATGGATAAAAATGAGCCAGGAATGAGTAAGTTCTGTTTGTTTAAAGTGATGCTTGCATTTCAATGATTTATTAAATGAATTCGTTTGTACTCGCTGCCTGCCGTAGCAGTGAACAAAGAAGACAAAAGACTGCATGCGTGGTTGATCGTCAAATATACAGAGGGAAAGAATGGAAGTGTACATGAGGGATGAAGAGTTTTTAGTGTTCCGCGTGGTGTAGGGGATGGAAGTGGAAATGAGTGAGGGAGGGATAGGTTTTGATCATGCAAGTTAAACGATTATGCAGTGGTGTTTGCTTAAATCTAACTAAAGATCATAAGACCATACACAAACATCCTCTCTCTCTCTCTCTCTCTCTAACACACATCCACACACGCACAACCACACACACACACACACACACACTCCACACGTAAAGTGGGAGAGGGAAAGAGAAGGGGAACTTGAGGGAGTGTAGGGTTTGAGGTTCCGGGAGAGATTGGCATGATGGGGGGGGGGGGGGGGGGTGGTGGTAATAATAGGTAACTGAGGAGGGTGGGATAGTATTGGTTTCTACTCGAAAGCTTTTAGACCACCCATGACTTTCTCCGCCTCCATTCATGCGGAAAACCGATGCGGAGTTATGGAACAAAGCATTTTTAAAAATCATCGAAATGCAATCAATATTTCAATTCAAGTTATCTCTGTCATCCGTTGGTCATTTTTCAATATTAAGGTGTCAAACGAAAGGGCAGAAAATGAATTTTTTAGACATGTGATTATCTTTTTAAAATTCAAACATCGTTGGCCAAATGAATTTTTGACATCCCAACTTCACATTGTTATTATTCACTCATGCGTGAAATATGTATCATATGAGTGGTATCGCAGGAAAGAAGAGACTCTAAGCTTTACAAATATGTGCAACTTATTAATCATAACTGTGATTAAGATATGATTATACATCGATCAATCTCGGTTTCGTTTTTTCTGGGACACACTGTATAATTAAGGATATGTGAAAGTATGAGAGAAAATGGAACCCGTTTACTATCCTAAAAAAGAGAAAATTGCGATCAATCGCTAGCGCAAGTCGCTCGGCTTCTTCGCTGTGCTGCAGTCACAAAAACCAAGCACCAGCGCTTGGCGATTTCAGAGCGGGTTTCCAGCCCGTACGGTATTCTGTGATAGAGCGAGGTATGCCAACCGTAAGAGTTCTTTAGGGTTCGGTGGTACTCTATCCCGACATCAATGTTCAATCGTAAATATCTTGATATATAAACGACCGATCAGCTAATAAAACTCAGGTGATTCCTGTCTGAGGTATAGGTTTGCAATTATGATTACAGCATTAGCTGGAACAGTGATTTTTTTTTTTCAATCCTGGGCAAAGTTAATCACTGCCTTTAAGAATCAGTTAATAACTATCATCAACTATCATCACCCGACCCTTTCCCCTTTTCTGCAGTAAAAGACGGACAGTATTGGTACTGTGTAAAAGGGCTAAGAAATAAATTGGACAGCTAGGATTCCTATTATAAAATTTATGGACTTGGTATAATGAGAAAATGAGTGAAACTAGAGTGAGAGAAACAAATATGGCCGGCAGCATACAACATATCTGTGTTTTCTACATCAAGTTTGGCAACAGAACATATCAGAGTGCAATCGCAAGTGGTGATGTGGATTTCAAGACCTGTAAATGTTCCTCTTGACATCACAGATCACAATTTCTATACATTGCTCTTGAGATCAAAACAGAGCATTCTTTCTGAACATTCCTTCAAAACTTTTCCACCCCAAAGTTACAGAGTCAACTTTAAATCCTATTGTAAAATTGCTGGAATACACTGACCCGCACAGTTAATGTGACCTAAACTTAGAAAAATTCCTTTTCTAACCATCTGGGGTAGTATTCTGGTTTTCTTTTGGTTAGTGAGAGATATGTTAATTGTCAAAGCAAATCTTAAATAGGACATGTCATGGGTTAACATCTGTGAATAGCTGGCTGTGTACATGTAATGTTTGAAGTCATCTGTGCAAGCAACAATAATTAGAGTCTATTTCGAAGAATTTAATTTCTTCTGACAATGAACATAGCTCTTAGAACGATAAAACATTGTCGGTTTGGAGCCAGAGGGCGTTAACTCTGTATTAAAACATACGAGTTAAGGCCCTTCTGGCTCCAAAAAGACGAGATAACATGATACCATCCCAGCATTTAGAACATTACATTCTAGTCCACTGACCCCACAGTAGGAGAACCTGTGGTTCGTTCACACTTATTGAGGTTGAGGGTTCCAATCTTTCTCTAGAGCATATGATGTAATTTTCCTTGGAAAAAAGATGGTCCAAAATACCGCATGCTATTATCTATAAAATTGGGTGTGTTACATTATTTTTGCATCCAAGAATGATGCTCATCTGTAAGTTCTAGTTTTCTCTCAAACATCAATGTCTGTCATACATGTATATCTTAAGTGGGATTATAGCAGAAGGGGGTATACATGTACATGAACCTTACATAGCAATTGGACTGAGAGGAAACAGGAAAAAAATCACAGAAAGAGATGACTGAAACTAAGAGAAAATTTGGATGAAGCCTAAAAGTCATGATTTTTAATATTTTGATATAATTTGCAAGAAGTGTAATCTTCCATTCACAATTCTTAAAGGTATTTCATCCTTTTTGCAGCCCTATATTTTGAAGTTGTGTGAGTATGCCATAAATTACAAAAGAATTATAATTGGAAAGTTGTGCAGATGAGAAAAGGATTATAATTTGCTTTTAGGTAAGCAATGACAACTTGGTAACACTTAATTTTTTTCAACTTGAAAAAAAAAAAAAAAAATTGAAATTATTTTTGACTGTTACTAGTACATGTACTTGCACTGATTTCTGAATAGTTCCCTCTCCGACAAAAGCAATATTTTTATTTCTTACAAAGGAGTTATAGAACATGTGACCTTGAAATTTCATAGGCAGTATCTACAGGATGTCTAATAATAATGTGCAAAGTTTCTTGGAATTTTGTGTAAGTCTGCAAAAGGAAGGAAGCACCTCTGACTCCCTTTTATTTTTCATCTCATCTTTCTGAAACTAATATCTTTCTCTGATTATTCTGCTTCCATCCATGCATACTTTCTATGGAGGGCCTTCTTTGACAAGACCCTTTCCATCAAAAGAACAACAAACAAGGTACTTACACAATCATCTATACAACTAAATACATTGATCTATGCCAACTGAAATAGAATAGGGCCCCACTGTACCACGCCTACACTACATTTACAATACCACCCTATGTAGAATTCAAAAAATAAATACAACAAAAATAGGCATGGGAGTCAACAAAACAAGATTGAAGCTAGACTTTCCCTAGTCCTCACTACATTTCAAGATACCACATCAGTATTATCATGCATCAGTGTTGCTATGACAATGACCATTTCATTCAGGAAACGATTATAAATGTTTGCCTTGGAAGCCAAGTTCACTGAGTTATGTTTCACTAACCCCCAAGACACCTGGCACTGTGCTTAGTCCTTCATACAACTATTAACACTGAACATATGTTGGCCCTTTTCATGAGCAAGACATGGCATACTGAAGCAGAACTGATCTTCCTACTGTCGGTATGAATGTGGGATTATACTTGAACTAGGGATGGCTTAGTGGATTGTGTCATTGATGGTTAACATTCGATGTAAATAGGACTCAACTGCTTGCAATCTATGCAAAAACATCAATAACAACAACAACGACTGATTTCCTGGTCCATGAATATGATTATAACTGAATTCAAGATAATGGAAGATTACCACTGATGTGAAAAGAGCTTTGCATCTCACGTGGTCTATGAGTATAACAGTCACAGCAATAAGACTATGTGTTATAATTCTTTACACCTCCTGAACACTGCATGAAACCATCAACACAACACCAAAGTAATGATTTAATATTTTCATGTGAAGTGGGTATGATGCTTTCCAAACTGCCTGTTCATAACAGAGGTGTCATCTCGTCTCTTGCAATTTAATTTATTACCACTCTAGCAAAATCATGTCGACTTCAGCAAGCCTATGAGCCAGGCGTGACAATGGCCGTGTTACCTGGACAGCTACGTTAAAAGGACCTCTGTAAAGTGTAGTCTACGGCATCATAAGTTCAGACTCTGTTATATGACCGACAAAGTTTTATGTCTGCTAACTAAAAATGTTGTGTGTACTAATAGCACTGTGTGTACTATGATTTGGCCACTGGTAATGGATGTGCCTCTGTATTTAAAACCCAGTCGTTTAATGAAATGAAATCATCATCTGAGAATAGAAGATAGAGGTATTTGAGAGTCTCTGCCAAGAAGAAGCTTTGTTGGACGTCGTCGTGGGCAACGTTGGTAGCGTAAACATCCTTAATGCCTGAATACCCGTCTCCCACACGGCAGTGTGCTTCTAAGGCCTGTATTAAGATTGGAACACAAGAGAAGAAATGTAGGACCAATCAGGCATAATGAGGTCACAATCTTCGAAAGTCAGGGAAGTAGCTTTCTTATGATTGTGTCAGGATTTTCAAAGGACAGAGACGATGCGTTGTCAACATTTATCAGTGTCAGTAGCAAATTAATACTGTTGATTTGGCATTGATTTGATAGTAGAAACAAATCCAATTCTTCTATACATCATTATCAGAGGGGTATATACATACAACAAAAGGATCTCAAAATATCTCTCCATTTGGAGCTAAACCGTTGCCACTATCCTTGATAAACTTTAACATGACCCGGAAAAGATTCAACATCAACTTGTCAGAGAATATGGCACATTTCAGTCAATATCCTATGGAGTCTTGGTACCCTCACAAACCTTGGAATAAAATCATACATTCCCAAACTTGTGTTTGATTTGTCAATTGAATCATGGTTAAATTTGCTGAAAAACCAAAGTAATAGTTCATGCCTTGTTTTTTTAATTGGATAGATTTTGTTGAACATTTTTCTATCCTTTCACACAAAGTTTAATATACCAGGGATAGTCTTCTTTGACTGGTGAATCACCCCATCTTTTGATCTTTACCTGAGCAGCTTCCCATCCCCATTGCCTGTAGAGGGGATCTTTGGTGAGTCTAAAGAGTACAAAGTAAGACTCAATAGTTTCTGGACGTAGGATGTAGTACTTCTCATTTTGTCTCATGGCGACTGCCTCGGCTCGACCCTCGAACCTAAAGGCTTCTGGACCTAATTTGGTGGCTGTGGTGAAACAAAAGAAGAATGCAGAATATTAAAGGTTATAAATATTTTGTATGAAAAGCAAAAAGAGGACATGTTGCTTTGGAGCACCTTGAGCTCCACTGCATTGTGGACAGAAGAGCAAAGGACCCACTATATCATAAATCCCTTTAATATATTACAAAATGCAACTGAATCCTTCATGCATACTGTAGATTCCAAACCTGGTACAGAGGTTCCCCTGCACATCTGAGTAACTTAGAAACGGAGGAAAGCAAATCATGCAGTAATAGATCTACTTAGCTTCTCCCCTCCAAGAAACATCTTGATATCACTTATCAACTACTACATTTTTCGATCCCCCCCCCCCCCCCCCCCCCCCCCCCCCCAGGATGGATCGATAAAACTCTCTATCATGAGTCACTTTTTTGTCCTCTTCATTGTGCATCTCCCTTCTAAGAGTTACCTGTATTATCATATAACTGGTGATAGGTCTTGGTTATATCCTTGCCCATCTCTAGGTCGGGTCCCTCTTGCTGCTATTGCTGAACTCCCGACCAAGAGCAAACATCCCACTAAAGAAGCCTTACTTGTACAATGGAATTGGGTGCAGGTCTCATTAGTGATCTCCTTACCCATCTTTAGGTAGTGGTCCTTCTTGCTGCTATTGCTGAACATACTACCCAGATAAAATAAGGAAAGCCTTGTACTTGTTCTATCATACATGTACATGTATGACCGGTGTCAGGCCTTTGTGACCTCTTTGCCCATCACTAGGTAGTGAACCTTCTTACTGCTATCACTGAACTTACTACCCGGATAGAAAAGGCACCACTAACAAAGCCTTACCTGTATTATCATATGACTGATGGCAGGTCTTGGTAATCTCCTTGCCCATCTCTAGGTAGTGGTCCTTCTTGCTGCCATCGCTGAACTTACTACCCAGAGCAAACATTCCACCAGAGAAACAGGACAGATGATCCATCTTCTTGTCAACCCTGTTAGCACGGATGTCACCAAAGTATGTCAGACCACCTCCAGACTTCTGCTTCATGCGACCCTCCATCGCCTAATGAAATAATATGATGAGAGATGAAGAGAGAGGGAGAAAGAGAGAGAGAGAGAAAGAGAGATGGGTGAAAATAATTAATCATCCTTCTACTCATTGAACAATTCTAGGGAGTTTGGTAATTTTCCTCCCAAATGAAATTCTTAGTATTACGTTTAGCATGTTCTCAGGACTGAATATATTCTTGTCTGTCAAATGCAAATATAACACTTAAAAAAAAAAAAAACGAATGAATTCTCATACAAACTTGACTAATTCATATGCTCAAAAGTATGGGGAAAAAACCAATGATCACACAGACTAGTAGCTACAACTGCAGATACAGAAGAGTGCATTCACTACTTCACACATAACTGACAACCATAATCACAATCTCAAATTTAACAGGAGTCCATAAAATATTCCCTTGTAAATCATCTTAGACAAGGGTGATGACTGATGAATATACGAACTCAAAGAAAAGTAAAAGCTATCTCCATCTAGCATTCGCAAGTTAACAACCCATCCACTTGCAAATTATATATCTAAAATTATGCTGATTTTACAACAATTTGCAGTTATTTGTAGCACTTTAACTCTCCTGTAAAGACTACATTATTTGATAAAATCAATATTCTATCTAATCCTTTAAAGGGATACTTTGGTAGGCCTGCATGGGCGATTTCCGATGAGAGAGGAAAATATACTCGGAGCTTCGTGTCACTTCGATACAAGGACTTCCATCGCACGTGCTAAAACATGTGATTCATATTGGACCACCTCTGAGATAAGACTGGCTTGTGTTTTAAATTTCGCGCGGTGGGAAAGTAATCAAACATATGGAAAAGTAATTACAGAGCCAGCTCTCTGGTAGAGCCTGGGATTAGTTACGTAATCGTGGCGACAACGAGTCGCGGCAGGGCAGTGCAGAAGCGATGGCTAGACTAATCAACCAGAAGTTAACCGTGTTTTGTATTTGGAAATATTTCAGCATTACACTAAACTTGTTTGGGGGAACGAGGTTACAACCAGTTACAAGACTAAGAGCCCGGGACTGGTTAAACCCGAAGTATTCGCCGAGCTCCAGTTCGGTCAACTTCGTGCCGTCCGATCATTTATGACCTTAGTCCGACGGCCTCGCACAACGGGCGTGCTATGTGTACAAGTAAACGAGCCTTTTGCAAATTCCGCACGATTTCATTTCCCCATGAGTTCTCATTAGACTGCCCCTTTAAAGACAGGTAAATCTTTGGCAGGTAAAGCAGAAATAAAATGACAATATTGCTATTACATGACTGATTTAGCTGCCACAGAGGGAGTCATTATGTTTAAATCAGGTATGAATTTTTTCGAGCACAAATCCATAACACTTCTTTTGTTCATTTTATGAAAGATGTAGAGGATTCAAATGTGTACACATATTTTCATGACAATATATTGCATCTTGCCAAAATCACATACATGACGTTTGCTCAGCTACCAATTCAGCACACTCTACATCATACTTTAATGCCATATCTTAGTAGCAAGTAGTCAACCCAGTAGATCAATACCAATGAAATTAGATAGAGCAGCACAAAACAATACATTTGATAAATTGCATACTATAATTACAAAATGTAATTTATCCATAAATCATAAACTGACTTATGATGAATCAGATATATGAAGTAGCCGAATCATTAATTATTGACAATCCAATTGAGGAAAGTGTGTGTGAAGAGAGAAAGATTCGCCAGGATTTTCAGCCAACCATCTTCCATTGTGACAAAAGCACAAATCTAATTTCCTTTTTCCGAGTAAGTCACCTGCCTTTCTTTCAACTTCCTGTAATAGTAGCAAATATACTTCTTTGCTCATCCTCTCAATCGTTTTCTCCATAGCATCAACTATTTAAATATCTCCATCATGTCATACTATTTTTTCTTAAAAATCATCTTCACTATATCATAATCATTTATCTTTCAATCATGAATACAATCTCTATCATATCATCAACTGTTATCTTGCCCATCTTCCATTAACCATCTCCACCATAACATATTCACCTTTCCCTAAATCTTCCTTATCTTCATTATCATCTTCTATCTTTCTCTCTCTCTTTCTTTGATAACAATTTCTGTTACAAGAAGCTCACCATCTCATATCTTTCTTTTTATCTGTCAAAACAATCTCCATCATATCATCATCTCTCCTCTAACTCCCTATCTTCCATTATACATGTACATCATATCTTGTTCTCTATCTACCAAATCCATCCCTACCACATCACCATCTCTTATCTTTTCTCCATGTTCCATAAGGTAACTTTAATAGTGAAACGCAGTGGTGCATACAGATGCTGGAAAGATGCATGGAGGAAAATTGCTACATGTACAATGTAGTTTTGTGTTTCTAAAATTAGAATCAGACAAATCTGAATAAAAATTTTCATATTATTCTGCTTAAAAGTGTTCAAAGAGGTATATAATAATTCTACATCCTAATATTTTAGTTCTGCCTCTATAGAATAAAATTTGGATTTTGTCATATCTTTACGCGCCACAACGTTTCGCAAAGCTACCTACATGTAAGTTACCATCCTTATAATAACATAATCTCTTTACTTTTCTCTCAATCTTCCATAAGAATCTCCATCATATCATCATCTCTCCTCTTACTCCCTTTATCTTACATTATATCATATCTTTCTCTCTATATCCTCCAAAACAACCCCTATCACATCACTATCTCTCATCTTTTCTCTGTCCTAGAGCCATCATTAAAATAACACAATCTCCCACTTTTCTCTCTTTTTTCCATTTACATGGTTAGAGTGGAAAACACTCCATCCCTCAGATAGGATGTTAAATGGAGGCCCCATGTAAAGAAGAATCACCACCACATAAGAACCCACTGCACTATTCGATGAAGAGCAGGGGAAAACCCCAGTGTAGTAGTACACCTGCACATCCCAATCAGTTATATCGGGAGGAGAGACCTGAGGGTTACAGTGATTCAGTTCGCTTTTCTCCTCCAGGCACAGGTGATGCCAAATACTTAATAATAATAATAATAATAATATATCAACATATCTCATCTTTCCATCTTTCATAAAAATCTCCATCACATTGTCATCTCTCATCTCTCTTTATATCTTCCATAACAATCCCCTTCATACCATCATCCCTCACATTTCTCGAGAGCTTCAATCCATCAAGCTGAATCACATTTCATGTATCTTTCATTTCTCATCTTCATCTTTCTTCCCGTCTCTATCTGTCTCTTCATCTCTCCATCCCCCATCTCCAACAACAATCCTCATTGTATCATCCATATCATCCACCCACAGCCAATAAAACTTCAGCTTGGTTCATAATCAGAAAGCTCATCAAATTAGCATCCTTCAACTAATAGACCAATATTACCCCTGCTCATCAAAGAAAATGAAAACTGACGGTATGCCTATCCCATTATGATATCTCCTGCTTCTCCAAGCTATTATCCTCTATTCACTCTGGATCATACGTGGAACCATCTTTTGTACAAAAAGCCGGTCACCTCCAGTCTTTAATTGGTCTCCACTGGCTATGCCTTTTGTTTGCAATGCATGCAAATTGATCTATTCATGCCCATAAAGTAATCCATAAAGAGGAATATATTCATAGCAGTATGGATGATGTACTTCATGTCTATGGTGCACAGTTCATGAAGAAAGACCAAAATAGATGTTTTTCACATTTGAATACAATTGTGCAAGATGCGCTTCTATTTCAAATGCGAATCACTGCTTCACTCATCATAACAATGCCTGCAAGAGCATTGGAAACTTACGATCAAAATTGCAAGAAATGATATATACAGAGAGAGAAACAGACAAAAAAAAATACAGACTGAAAATGAGGGACAGGCACGAAGGGACAGAGAATGGTATATGTATGCCTATCCTTCAGAGGTCTAAGAAATTTGGAAGCATCCACATATTGTCTGTTCAGAGTCAGAAAGACAAATCCATATCAGTCAATGCCTTTCTGCCTCTCAACATACATTATATTAGGACTTTTTTGATCAACCTCTGTGGAGAAACTGAAAAGAGTAACTTGATAATTTCCTTTTCAATAAACATCAGATTAGCAGAGATTCCAGTTCAATCAGAATTTCTGGAGAGTCCATGGCAATCACTTTCCACTTTTCCACATTGTTCAGACGTGGAAAACTATGGCCCAAATCCACGAAAGAGATTTATAATTAAACCATGGTTTAAACCTCCATGGTGGAGTAAAGTAAGCATATATAAGCGTTTACTGCCCTTTCATTGGACACGAGGTCATGCGCGTAGCATGTTTCAATATATACTTGTATGCTAATGGAGGTTTAACCCTTTCAGGACAGGAATTATTTAAGGGCTAAATTGATCACATTTTGTTCTTCAAATTGGCAATAATAATATTTTTCTTTTAGTGCTACATGGCTCTAATAAGGTGTAATATGTCTTGAAAACAATATATGGTTAGGAATTTATCGAAAAGTTGACAAAATTGCCAATTTTGATTAAAAAAAAACGCTGATTTTGAACCTCTCAAAGTGTTGCCAATTTAAGGATTTTAAAGCTTATTCTTGTTTTAAAAATTCCTGGCATCAAACGCAATATGGTCATGAAACAAAAATACATTAGTGTGTGCAGAAATTTTTGCTCTTTCTACTCATGCATCTAGTATATTTTCTAGAGCTCTGAATCAAAAGTTATTGAGCCAAACCACAAAATGTGGTCAATTGTCTTGAAAGGGTTAAACCATGGGTTAAGATAAACCTTCTTTGTGAATATCATACATAAATATTTCTAAGATAGCAAAATGTCACGCCAACAAGACCGTACACAACTAAGCACTTCCCTGCCAAATTAATTTCTTTATGCAATGTTTCTTCATGCAATATTCATTAAATGTGTACATGTTGTATGCACAGGTCATCATAAACTGTTTTTATTTGTTTCCTTATGCAATGATTTCTCTCATGTGAATGCACCTGAAGTATAGGGTACTTGAAGTACATGTATTTTCACTTTCATTCATCAACAAAACCTGAATATGGCATAAAATGGAAAATGGTTTGGGTTATGATAAACAATGTGTGATGTAGAGCAAGTTTTCCAAGAAATAAACTCTACACAAAATACAATACCTTATAATCACTTTTCTATCAAAATTGTGATTAGACGTATGTAAGAGGTCTTTGTATTCCCCCCCACATTTCAACAGGCAATATAAGCTAGACAATTGTATATCACTTTCCATGATTATCTGGACAAGATTGTCATTGTGATGTTATAGAGATGCATGATCATAGGTATTAAGTTTTTCTTCAATACCGGATATAATGAGAAAAATGCTCTACCTTTTGTTTTCAATGCATATATCAGAACTTGCAGAGGGTTATCAAAATGAAACAAAGGGAAGAATAAAATCCAATCTAACTGCTTGTGATGGTAATCGTTTTGCATCAGCTCTTCTTATAACTACCTCATCAGTTCATCATCACCTTCAAACAAGTACAATGACGCTTGATGGTACTCCACTGTCACTTTATGTCTGACTCAATTAATAACTCCCCTGTTGATGGAACAATGAAGGAGAGAAAAGCAACTTCCTCCCTTTCCAAGTACATCCAAGTTTATTGGTGTCAAGTTGGTGATGACATTTCCCCTGGGTCTACTCTTACAGGAGTTCAATTCATTCCTAATCACCTATTATAGGAGATCATTAACAAGATGTGGCACAACTGTAAGTCATCCACTTGCTCCATCTCTCTGCATGCAAAACTGATAAATAACAGGTACACAAGCTACATTGTAAGGAGCCTTTTTAAAGCAATGCTACAGAGGTAATTTTCCCCCAAATCCCCATTTTTCTTTTTTCAAGACTCAAACTTTTTTTTTTTTTTGGGGGGAGGGGGAGGGGTGGAGGTTGTATTTTGCAACTTTGGTATGGCATCCCCCCTTTCAAAATGTTCAAGTAATGCCCCTGTGCAGTGTGCACAACATAGACATTCTTTTTTTCAGATGATAAGAAACAGTTTCCAAAGAACTATTACAGAAGTTGTGTGCATGAGCTTGAAATCTACCACTGTGTATGACCAACAAATACAACCAATATTCCTGGACTCAATGATGCATGCAAAGTGATGCATTGAGAATGCTAAACGAGTGAGTAGGGAGATATATTTGGTAGTTAAACGAACTACTCAATTTTCATAATTTGTCACAGGATGCCTATAAATCACGGGGGATGAGTGCATATTACGAGATGGGCAGGCTAACAAATCCACACTCCACTAAATACTGCTCTCATTCTCACTTAGGTTGGTTGGTTGGTTGGTTGGTTTTATTTTCCGTATAAAAAGATCATCAGTACACATTTATAAATATACATGTATAAGAACATAAAAATCAAGAATTAAATCAAGAATTAACACACACACAAAAAAAAGTAATGGGTGGAAAGCTCTATTCAGAGCCATTAACTTTATTGGCTCTGTTCTTCCTAGAGGTTCAGAATGTCTTACAGTGGGAACACTGTGGTACATGTATATTGGTAAAGTGCTTTTGACTCTCCTATGAGGGGTCCTGGGTTTGATCCTCACTTGGTACACAGTAAAAAATATTTTAAACAACTCTTCAAAATTTTTAAACAACGCTGTTTAAGCCGGTAACTCTAACAACTGTTGTTTAAAATGTTAAACAACTATGGTTGTTTAAACTTTAATCAGCCTGTTGTTTAAAATTTTAAACAATTAAAAAAAAAAACGGCTTTTAAACAACTAGGTTGTTTAAATTAAGTTGTTTAAACACACACAGTTGTTTAAAACTTTTTCACAACTATTGTTTATATTTGTTGTTTAAAAAAAATTGTTTAAAACATCTAGGTTGTTTGAATTAAGTTGTTTAAAACTTTTTGCACAACTGTTGTTTAAAAAAATACATTCAAAGTTAATTGTTCAAAATAATTGTTTCAAACATTATAGGGCCTACAAATGTGTTTAAACATACACGGTTGTTTAAGGCTGTTGTACACAAATAAGTTCCAAATGCCAGAGCTGATTGATACGTTCAGAGATAATCATTTAGACTAAATATATTGTAATCTGATCGAGATTATATTCAAGACATATTTGTGTTGCGGTGACATCTACATGATGTCTAGATCTAGACCACATCAATAAAAAAAATTATGTAGACCTGGAACTTTGCAGCGCAGCGCAGTTTAAGTTATTTGCACACAGTATACCGGACCCACGCGCGCGTTCACTGTGTGCATGCAGCTTAAACTGCGCTGCGCTATGCTGGAAGGGCAACTTGCAAAGTTGCAGGTCTAAATCATAATCAATTGTGTGACTGTGGCTTAGATCTAGATATCATATAGATGTCATGGCAGCACAAATATGTCTCTAGTATAAACTCGATCAGATTACAATATATTTAGTCTAAATGCTTACCTCAGAATGCATCAATCAGCTCCGGCATTTGGAACTTCTGCAACATGTCAACCACAAAGTCATCCGCCATGATGAAGCCCGGCCGTGTTTGGCGGAGAAGGAAACCCGTCTAGTGCAAATTTTCAATCTTTTTAACCCTTTCAGGACAGGAAATGTTTCAGGGCTAAATAGATCACATTCTGTTCTTCAAATTGGCAACAATGATATTTTTCTTTTAGTGCTACATGGTTCTAACAAAATGCAATGTCTTTGAAAACAATATACATCACTAGAAACTTGGTCGAAAAGTTGAAAAAAATTGCCAATTTTGATAAAAAACAATGATTTTGAACCTCTCAATGTGTTGCCAATTTAAGGATTTTGAAGTTTATTCTCCTTTTTAAAATTCCTGGCATCAAACACAATATGGTCATGCAACATAAATGAGCACAATGTGTGTAGAAATTTTTGCTTTTTCTACTCCTGCATCTGGTATATTTTTCAGAGCTCTGAATCAAAAATTATTGAGCCAAACCACAAAATGTGGTCAATTGTCTGGAAAGGGTTAAACAATGTTGTTTAAAAGATTATTCTACAATATCATTGATGTCTTAAACAGCAGCTGTTTAAAATACAGGGTCTGTTTTTTAAACAACGTTGTTTAAAATTTAAACAACACAATTTTAAACAGCGAAATTTTAAACAGCAAAATTTTAAACAGCATATTTGCTGTGTATACTGTATCTTTAGACAAGGTGTTTTGCCCACATCTGTTCCTCTTAACCCAAGTGTAAATGGCTACCCCGGGTAAATTAAACCCAATCATTATTACCATGATCATTATCATTCCTCATATTACAGGGAACAATGTGCAGTAAGTTACAGCACATGAGGATCAGGAGTGATCCTCTTATCTACGAGGTACATACGACCACCCATCTGTTACAGTATGCTATTATATCCTATAATTGCCCATAACCGAACATAAAATTATTTCACAAATAGCCTACCATACACCGCCTCCGTCCCCCGGGTTGCCGTATGAAACCCGTCACCCGCCATGACACTTCCTCCGAAACCACACACCAAGAGAGCACCCGCAACCAGGACACGCAGACATGTCGCAACTGCGAGGCGAGGGGTAGGAGGGGGGGACACAGATAGGTGGTCGTATGTACCTCGTAGATAAGAGGATCACTCCTGATCCTCATGATCTACTATCAGTACATCCGACCACCTATCTGTTACAGTATGCTAGACCGACACGGACTCAGCGGGAGGCTTGGCTGCGTCTAGCGGTGAAGGAGCGGTGTATTAGCGGGACTGAGATGCCGACAGTAGCGCTGCTCGAGAAAACGAGGGTACTGCGGCGGGGATGTCCCGGAGATAAAAGGAGATGAAGGAATTCGGGGAGCGCCAATAAGCTGCCTTCTGAATCTCCTCTACGGACACGCCGTTGAACAGAGCCCAAGATGCGCTGATCCCCCTGGCATCGTGTGCACGGGGCGACACGCCAGGCGAGAGAGCATCGGGGCCGGCCGCACGAATGGCGGCAACGATCCACTTCGAGATAGTATCTCTCGAAGCCGGTGAAAAAGGCTCTTTCGTAATCACGAAAAGCTGATCACCAGAACGGCGTTCCTTAGTGCGCGCCCAATAATACTTGAGAGCGCGCACCGGACACCAGACTTTATCCTCCGTCACCGACGAGAGGGTGGACAGCGGTTGGATAAAAATCTCAACCGGTTGGGAGCTGGCAGTCTGGTTCTTCGCCACATAGGACGGGTTGGGAATGAGGCGCACCCCCGCGCGTTCCCAACGGACATGCCCCGGCGCCGCCGACAGTGCGTGCAAGGCACTGCGACGCTGGCCGGAGGCAATCGCCAAGAGGAAGACCGCTTTAATGGTTACATCTCTAAGCGAGGCCTCAGCGAGGGGCTCAAAAGGCGCCCTGGCAAGGGCCTCCAGCACCCGAGGGAGACTCCACGACGGGAGCAATCTCCTAGTCGGGGGGCGCTCCAGGAAAAAAGCGCGGACCAGGCCGGTCAGGGAGGGGGCAGTAGAGACACTGGCCCCATCCGCGAACCCAGCGTGGATAACGGCAATTGCCGAACGGTAGCCACGGATGGTCGAGACAGTCAGGCCCTTATCGAAAAGGGAAATCAGAAAGTCTGCGACATCCCTTAGAGGTGCAGAACGGGGATCCACCCCGTGTGATTCGCACCAGCTAAAGTATCCAGCCAAACGGGAATTATAAGATTCCCGGGTGGACTCCCGTCGGCTGCGAGCGACGAAGGTCGCAGCCCGCTCTGAAAGGCCCGCCTGAGCTCCAGATTCCCTGACAATGGCCAGGCAGTCAGGTGGAGCGTGGCCGGTCGGGGGTGCAGAGTCCCCGACACTGGCTGGGAGATCAGGTCCGGACGAGCGGGAAGGAGCCTCGGATTCCCCACCAGTAGGCCCGTCAACTCGAGGAACCACGTCCTCTTGGGCCACCACGGGGCTATGAGGAGGAGAGTTGCTTGGTCCTACCTCACCTTCCGCAGAACGCGGGGAATGAGGGCGAATGGCGGAAACGCATAACCCCGGAATCCCTTCCACGGGAAGGAGAAGGCGTCCATCCGCCAGGCTGCCGGGTCCTGCACCCTCGTGCAGTACATCGGCAGCCGTGCGTTCAACTCCGAGGCAAACAGATCCACATCTAGTGGGGGAAGCTGGCGCACCAGCAGATGCATGACCTGCGGTTGGAGCGTCCACTCCGAGGGGAGAACCCGGCCCCGGGACAAGAAGTCTGCGATCAGATTGTCCCGGCCCGGAATGTACGACGCAACGGGGAAGATCCCCATGCGTCGGCACCACCTCCACAGCTCCGCCGCTAGGGCGTTCAGGCGCGTGGAATGGGTGCCCCCCTGTTTGTTGATATATGCTGCAACGGTGATGTTGTCCGTGCGTATCAACACAGCCCGGCCGCGGATCAGCGGCAGAAAGTGGAGGAGTGACAAGGCAACAGCCTGAAACTCCAGCACATTGATATGTGGGAGGGTGGCCGAGAGGCACCAGTCCCCATATGCATGCAGGCCCTGACAGTGTCCGCCCCATCCCATGTGGGAGGCATCGGTGGTCACTGTGATGGAGGGCTGCGGGGGCTGCAGGGGGTTGCCCCTGATCAGAAACTCCGGGCGGCCCCACCGCCAGAGGAGAAGGCGGGCGGCCGGAGGTAGCGGCACAGGCCTCGTCAGGGGGTCCCGTGACGGGCGGTAGTGCTTGAGAAGATGGATCTGTAGCGGGCGCATGTGCAGCCGGCAGTCCGGCAGCACATCGACCAAGCTCGCCAGGAACCCTAGGAACTGAAGCCAGGTCCTGGCTGGCACCCGCCGCCTTAGCCGAAGACGGCGGGCGGCGCCCGTAATCGTCGATACCCGCTCCGGGCTGGGACGTGCCAGTTGCCGGGGGATATCGATCACCGCACCCAGGAAGGTCGGGCACTGCGTGGGCACGAGCTCCGACTTCTCCCAGTTTACGAGGAACCCCAGGTCTTGCACTGTTCTCAACAAAAAAGCCAACTGGCGGGAGAGCAGGACCTGGGAGCTGGCTACCAGCAGCCAGTCGTCCAGGTAGCAAAAGACCCGCAGGCCTTGCTGCCGGAGGAAGGCCGCCACGCACGATACAAGCCTGGTGAATAGGCGTGGTGCGGGCTTCAGGCCGAAGGGTAGGGCGCGGAAGCGGTACACGTTTCCCCCGAACGCGAAGCCCAGCAGATCTCTGGAGGCTGGGGCAATGGGGACGTGATGATAGGCATCCTTCAGATCTATAGATACTGCCCAATCGCCTGGCTTGAGGCACGGGAGTATGGAAGCCAGGGTCTCCATACGGAAGTGCTCCGTATTGATGTGTCGGTTGATTCTCTTGAGATTTAGAATCAAGCGGAACTTCCCCGAGCGCTTGGGGACAAGGAATATGGGGGAAAGGCATAACCGCGGATGATCGCGGGTCCTTTCCACCGCCCCCTTCGCAAGCAAGGCGGCGATCTCGGCCGCCATGGCTCGACGCAGAAGCGGAGACATGCGAGGGGATGGAAGACGGACGACGCCTCCGGGCAGGGGGGGTGGCTAACTCGACGGAGAAGCCACCGCCGACAACGGAGAGAACGAAGGCGTCGTCCGTTATGGCCGCCCAGGCCAGCTGGAAGGCCTGAAGGCGGCCGCCCACCCCGGAGGGGGGGCCCTGAAGCGCTCGGGGCAAGGAGTCAAAAGCCGCCGCGGCCCTTGTCGGCCGGGCGGGTAGACCCCCGCTGCTTGCCTCTACCCCTGCGGTTACGGCGCCCCCGGTTTGTGGCCCCGCGGGTCGTCTGTGGGGGAGGCATAGTCACCGTCACACGCTGGGGGGCCGACGCCTGTGGCCGGCGGGGCGATCCCCGGGGACGGTTAGGTCGAGCCTGAACTGATATCAGCTGACCTGCTAACTCTCGCGCCTGCTGGCAACGGGTTAGCGCCTCCTTGATGCGGGGCGCGAACTGGCCAGAGAAAAGGAACGGCCCTTCGAATGGCATCCCACTCGTGAGCTGCGTCCTTTGCCTCACCGGGAACCCGAGGGCCTCGAGGGCCAGGTCCCGGCGTCGGCGAGTAGTGAAGAGTGCGGTACGCGTGGACTGCTTCCATAGATGCTCCGAGATGGACATGAGGAGCGAGTCCAAGAGCTGGCGGTCCTCGGGGGAGACCCGGAGGTCATCCGCCTGTACAGCCAGGTTCGTTAACGCCCCGGCATAAGCCGCTAGACGCATCGAGGACCTTGCTAGGACCGACAAGTGCGTCCACCGCATATCTTCTTCAAGAAAGGCGCGACGGCGGAGAGGATTGGCCCTGCCTACATAATCCCCGAGAGCTAGGAGCTCCGGGGAGAGGGTCTCGGGCTCGAGGTAGCGGGCCATGTCCGCGGGCTGAAAGGCAAAAGCCCGACGCAGGCCGGAGCCTGATTTTCCCCTTTTCCGCCGATACAAAGTATCTAAAACGAATTGCTAGCCTAAAACAACAATCAAAAGAATAGAAAATGGAAAGAACTGGCCTGATTGTTGGTAATCTGCGTCGGATGGCGACGGATTTAGGGAGCAATCACAAAAAACGTCTTGTTCGTATAGGGTGCGAACAGGAAGGAGGAAGTGTCATGGCGGGTGACGGGTTTCATACGGCAACCCGGGGGACGGAGGCGGTGTATGGTAGGCTATTTGTGAAATAATTTTATGTTCGGTTATTGGCAATTATAGGATATAATAGCATACTGTAACAGATAGGTGGTCGGATGTACTGATAGTAGATAATAATGTACGTTCCCCCCACTGATTATACGACAAACGATGACTATAAACAGGTCACAATTAACTGCCCTTTATTAGTATATGTAAGGTATCAGCAAACAATAAAAAATTAAGAAAATGATGGTAGGTATCTATGGTTGGTATTGCGGGAACATTTTTCAGTTTTGAATTTCTAACGAAGAAATCATCAATTCAGAAATACACATGATGTAAAATAAGCAAATTTCCATTGATATGGACAATAACTGAAATGAATTGAATTGATTGCATTGAGTAGTAGTCCATTTTCTAAAAGATCAAATTCCTGTACTGAGAACATGAGGCTATACCTGGGAGTCAGGCAGGCAGGAGCCTGGTCGTGCCCTTCACCCAGCAGAGATGCATGCAGGAAATTGGTTTGCAAGAAACTCAGTCAGACGTTACTTGATGGAGGTAAAGATACCATGTTCACCTGCACTTATGCTCTCTACCCTCTTGTGAAAAGGCACATGATTGGTTTTCAGATTGAGTGTGGATTCCATAATACCAATTACGTCCCTTTTCGGGCCTCTCACAAATGGGGGAAATTTTTAATGAAAAAAAAGTATAAAAGAGAACATGCACTGACCATCTAACAACGACAGCACATGCTACTGCAAGGTCACATTCACTTGCAAAGGAACTGTGGTTGAGTAAAATAAGCTAGTTCGTAATTACAAATGACCCAGAAATGACCCTAATTTGTAAGCGCTTGCGCATTTGTTTAAGTGGATGGGCTCATTGTTTAACAAGCAAAATAATATTGGTGCAGGCACCATGGTGCGTAAAAAATGACAGCCTTTAAAGGTCAATTTTACTCATACAAATGACCTTTATCTGCACATGCGCAAATTGTAATAATAAACTGGCTACTTATTCTCACACTACATAATGGTCGACCAGCATTCTTTATGGCACTCTCATACATATCGATGCCCAAACCTCCGTTTCGCCAGATACATTTTATTATTATAATACTCTATTCTGCATTTGTTGAAACAATGTTCAGTCTCGTACACAAAAGGAAAATTGAATTATCGCAGTCATCCATCATAAAAAATGATGTATAGTTCATCATTTTAAAACAGGGTGGTGATATTCATAATTACTGTTACTTGCAGCTCTTCCATAGATGCCCATGAAAATGTGAGAATCATATTAAATATATCATGCCTTACTAGACAGGGTGATGGCATAGTCCTCTCATAATCATATCCTGATAAATCATTCAAAGTTCATTCCTAGACTGTCCTCCTACATCAGGTTCCATCAACAATCATGTCCTTGACTAAATCTATCTCAGAGCCCATTTCACATCAGATGTATTAAAGCTTCCATGCAGTACATGTAGATGTCCATAAAATCTAAAAATCATGTGAACAACTACTTCATATTAACTATATCATTAACTATCTCATATCCTGATTAATCAGGCACAATTCATTCCTAGACTGTCCTCCTTCATTGGATTCTATCTACAACCGTGTCCTTGACTTCTACATGTAGGCCTACATTACATGTATTTCTGGGACCCTTTTCACACTGGATGAATAAAGGGTACTGTGATACTTCACATCAACAAAAACAAATCTTAAAGGGTACCAATCACCAACACATATTTTGCTCTGTAAGTTAGGGGTTCCATGTCGCCATACGATATTCAAAGTATGAGCTTTAGCTCTATTAAGAGATATTGCAAGTTTAAATCCTCCCTACACATTACAGCGACTTGCCAGTAGACTAATGGATGCCGGACACGTATGCTCTCGCACAAAATAAGGCCCGCGCAGGAACTTCGAGTTTCATTTATTTTCTTCATTCTCCCTAACTGTTAACCCATAGAAGGTCAGGTAAAGTTTTTTGAGGTTAACTTTATACATTCTAGCTGTACACAGATTATTATTTCAGGTGATTGGTACACTTTGCAGCAAGGGTTCTTCATACTGTGGAGACATTCAAGTACATGTATTCCTATCATTGACAAAAGTCTGAATGTGATCCATCACATACTGAAAAACCACAAACATATATGCCAATTTCCTGAGTTGTACAGATTCATAAAAGTCTACGGTAGTCAGGTTCACATGAAGGTACATGTAGCTAAACTTGACTTCTAGTTTCCCTTGTAGTTTCACAACTGTTCAAGTTAACTTGTGGTTATCTTGTAGTTTCAGACCGTATGTCCTCCGTCGCAGTTTCGGACCATGTGACAGAATAAACTTTAAGTTTCGCAAACTCGTAGTTAACGATGACCTCTCTGTTCATGTTAAACTTCCGGGTCATACCCTTTCGCTGAATTATTAACACAGGATCTGTATGTGTACTATATACACACAATCGGTATCTACTTCCGGTGTTAACAAAGATGATAGCTCGGCTAGTAGTTTCAAAACATGGAGCACCATTGTTTCGGGCCTATGTGAACCCTCGTCGTGGTTAGTGAGTCGTTGTTTCGTTAACTTAAAGTTTCACTAACTTGAAGTTTCGAAACCACAAGTTCCGTATGAATGTAGCTACTGTCATGAACAATTCCGGTTTTGCAGTAGGCCTATTACATTTTTCAAATAACATTCAGTCACCATGAAACAGGTCAATTCAACATGTATTCAGTTTTTGTACTTACCGTAATATACATGTACATGTATGTTGTTCATATTCAAATTCATATTCATAAAAAAGTGCTGTATTATACCAATACATGTGCTTCATTTATTACATATTGCTTTGACCGTGTAATAATACTACATATGTGACCCTCCACCACAAAACGACCAATAAGTCGGAAATTTGGGTTTTAAAAATTTCAACACACTTTAAAAGCTTAGATTCTAAGCTTTAAAATGATATATAACTTGTCTTGTATGGACTAAGCAAACCCTTGTAAATTACAATGAGAATGTCAACATGTCACACAGGCTAATGACCAAAACAATAGCGAAAACGGGCTCTAAAGAAGAGTGACCATTTAAGAGCGCGTAATCTGTGTCCTAATTGTTTGTCGCACAAAAGGTTGAATCAAAACTCCCTAGCATACACTGTGAAGTACTAATTGGATTGGGTTGAAACTTTCCACACCATCAAAATAGATGTATCTCTTTGTTTCTTTAGATTTTGAATATCAGACAATGCAATGTTGTCAGAAAGTAGATTAATAAATGAACTTTCAGAAAATACAAAAAACTTAAAATAAAAATTTCTACCCCCATACCACCTTTTTCAGCGCTTTACTCTAAAACTCCCATTGCGACTTATTGGTCGTTTTGTGGTGGAGGGTCACATATGAAGTATGGATAGTTTTCAACTTCACAAAACAGCTTCCCTTGTGTAAAGGGGAGGGGGGGGGGGGGAGGTAAAGAGTTTCAATTTTTTAAAAAACATGCTACCACCCTCCAGATACCATTCTCAACCCACACATAGATTAGCTTCAACTACCTCTTCCACTAAATTACAGACGACAGATCAAATTGTCATTAGCCCATGAATTATATCAAATTTTAATGAAACACTGGAGGTATAGTCTACTGGGCAGCTTGATAAATCATTCGAAAAGAGGGAGAAGTGATATGAAGTTCTCACATCGTTGACTTGGGTCTATGCAGAGTGCAGACCTGGTAGATCTCACGGGGGAAGGGTACTTAATTATATGTCTGGAATCTGTCGCCAAGACTGTAATGCACGGCTTATTTAATGGGCACTCATCATATTTCTAGAAATAATAAGTGCATCTTCCACCTATCAGGTATAAAGAAAAACAAGGTAATAGAAAAATTAACAAGTGATTCAGTGCACCGTGCAGGTAAAGATCGAACATTATATGACCTTTAATTGTTAATTAACCATAAAATCTTAGACAGTAGACATGTCTAGGTATCTTGTCTTCATAACAGAACACTTCATCACCATTACTGCATCATCCTTTAGAGAGAATTTATTTTTTGAAAGTCTTTTGAAACCTTGCTAAAATGTTATTTTTGTATGGAGACAGTCAATTGTTAACCCAAATGATTGAAATATTTATGGTTTTCCAAATACATTTTGTCTTGTCACGTACTTTATCCCTCTATCACAACTATGTTTTGTATATTAGAACTATGTATGCATTTATACTCATGTCATACAAAGTATGCTATGCAGCATTAGAAAAATCATTTTTCTTATAAAATATGAGATTGTGTTCTCCCTTCCCCCATCCCCCCCCCCCCCATGTTCACTTTTGAAGTTAAAGGGCAATCCAATCTTAGTAATAAGATGATTTGCGTGAAAGGTAAAAAATAAGAAAACAGGATGGTGAAAGTTTGAAAGAAATCGGACAAGGAATCAGAAAGTTATGGATATTTGAAAAATGGGATCACTAAATTTATGCGCATCTCCAACTGGCAATTTGGTACGTCGACATATTGGTGGTCAATTCTCCTGTTTGTCATACACTTAGAATTAGATACATGTATCATTAATTTGCGGTTTTCTTCTAAAGCGCCTTTTCCCTTTGGGCAGTACTCCATGTAGCATATTGTTATATAGGTCCTTATAAAAGGAAAACAATCCTACTGAGTAATACATAATACATTTTGAAAAAAAAAAAGAGGAAATTTTAGTCATTTTGTGTGTTGGAGCAAAAAGGGGAGTTATCTGGCATTATATTCCACATACTAAGAATCTTGCTGTTAGATTGGTCAAAAGGTAATCACGTGATAAAATGTAGTTCTCCCAATCAATCGACCAGAGAAGGAAAGTTCGTGACCTTGACAGAATAGTGCTTATGTGTTTCGCTGATCTCTTCAGTCCATTGCAGAGTCACAATGCGTTATCAATATTTTGGGTACGCGCGAAATTAAAAGTGCGTGACTTCTACGAATAGTCAAAATGAAAAGTGTGTGACCTTTACGAATAGCTCCATAGGTGTACTATTAAAAATAAGCGCGCATTGCCCAATCACGTGCTTAAAATGATAAAACAATTGTGCGCACCCAGGTAGGGGGTACGGTTTATGGTGGTTTTAACTTCTACTGTGAATTCGGGCCTAAATGTCTTTTTCGAGAAGTACATGTAGACAATGATTGTCTTTCTTGTACCAGTTAAATGTTTCAGATGTGGAATATAAAGTAAATAATCACCTTTTGATTTCAGGCCATGAGACGTACTATCACTTCCTCGGCGACCTGAATGTATAACGCTATCTTTCCTCAGCTTCGCTTCGGAAAGATAGCTACATCCAGATCGCCTCGGAAGTGATAGTTTGTCCCATCACCTTCACCAACGGTAATTATTTGCTTACTACAAGTACATCACAGTGACCTTACCGATTTGGCCAATTTGAAATTCCAAGTATAGTGATTATAACTTTCTAAAATTCACAACTTTCTTATCGCTTGTCCGATTTTGTTCAAACTTTCACTCATCTGCTTCTATGATTTTTCATCTTTCTTTCAGAACAATTTGCCATTAAGGTTGGATTTCCCTTTAAAGGCTACAACCAGGGAAATAGCTTTATCTCCTTAAATCTTGTACCAAAGCTGCTATCTACAATAAAATTAACTTTTCTGTACTTTCAGTTTCAGCTTTTCATGATGACTAAAATACCAGTTTAACATTAGTCATGCCAACGCACATACACTCCCCTAATTCCCCTTAAGATATATATTGGTTTTACTGTAATGGACAAAATGATGCGTACACTCCTAACCCCACTGTTGAAAGTACCCAAACACAAGCTGTTTTTGCCATTACCATAGATTGGCCTTAATGAAGCACCCGCCTCACTCCCGGTGGGCTTGTGTTCAGATATACAGAAATGTCATCTTTAGTAATCTGGTTGATTCAAGTTCAGAAAGTGCACTACATGTAGTAACAACACTACCAATACTTGTATTAAAGTTCAAAAATATATAATGTAATGTAATTCTGCATATCCACTGACTTTTGAATCTCATAAAACTTCAAGGCAGTAGACAAAAACATTTTTGAAGAAAATTACATCTACATGTAGAAGGAACATTGCAATTTTTTTTTATTGCTTGCAAAGGTACATGTACAATGATTAAGGCTATACTCTTGGGAGTTTCCATGTTCAATTCATCTCAGTTCGTTTACACCAGACTTGGTGATAATACCAAGCAATGTGTGTACAAAGCTTGCACGCAACAAAAACTTGTGGTCCACTTACATGTACTTACAGGTCTGGGGTTATGAATTCAAGCTAAATGCTTGCACCTTGCACTGCATTTTCTTGATACCGGTAATTGCAATTCCCTATCCAGGTAAAGCTACATGTAATACAAATATGTTGGGAGAAATTCCCAAGATGCTGTGTGCTGCATTCATTCAACCAAAACATTCAGGGTTATGATATCAAGCATTTTGTATCATTAAAGCACTGCACACTTTAATATGTGTAGCCTACAATGTGAAGCAATATTTTACCATCAGAACACACCCACATTTGCCATGGGGATGAGAGCAGAGACATTGTCATTTAGTCATCAAATAATTGCTGCACTGCCGATTACTGTCAGTTCCTTTCACAACAAGAGGTACTGTCACTCGGCGGTGCACTTACATACAAATGTACCAGACGAGGCCCTACTGATGGGTGTATTCGTGTATCTTTATGATCATACCTTGGGGTAACATTAAAGAAAAACCCTGATGTCAGACATTTCTGGAGGGCTATTATGAAATCCAAGGGCAAGCAGGATTTTTAACCCTTTGCATACATGTAATATCATTTTCTTATTTTTTTAGTTTTGGTATATCACACACTATGCAATCAATAAACTCCAGCCCGAGTTAGCTTGGCATAGTAATAGTATTCAAAGGACTAAATAAGACATTTTTTGATATGATAAGTTAAAGAAAAAAATATTGTATTAAGAAGGGGAAAATTTGATTATTTTTCTTAGAGGGGGGGGGGCAGTTAGGGAGAGAATCAAAACAACAGTAACGCTGAACTAGTTAAGAGTTTCAAGCTGCATCAAAATATCAACAAATATGAATTCTGGAGATGTGTAATCATTCTACAGACATAAAAATAGGGGGATGGGATGGGGTTGATCGAGATTGATAAAACTACATAACATATCTATACCAGACCTGCCAACCCTGAATCCCAAGAAATAGGGACAAATGCCAAGGCAGAGGCTGAAAATAGGGACATTCTGAGTTTCCTATACATTACTACAGACAGATTTTTGCAAAAAATAGGGAAACAGTAGTAGAAGTGGGTCTTTCTTTTACCAAAAATTGGGATTGTCCCTGATAAATAGGGACAGTTGGCAGGTATTGTAATACATCTACTGTCTATCTCATTTTCATTTCTGTTTAATTTTTAAACAAATACACATGGAACTCAGTACTCAATGCAGCAAAGAAACACTGCAGTCTGTGTTACCATGCTGAAACCCATTGAGGGACAAGATTGATATATTTAGACCATGAATGGTATGCCTACAAGGCACCTTTATAATGCATGACATATTACTTTATATCCAAATTTTGAAAAATTCATGTAAACTGGACATCATGTATCATGTCACTGCAAGTAATAAGTAGCATACACAAATATATATGTTTCAACTCATCTTAATTATGTTTATTCAGTGATTTCACACTTTGAACCAAGCTTTCAATACTCATGACTTTAAACAGCTGTTGCCTTTAATCACATCAAGTATAGAAGAGCTCTGCCTTGTATTACATTTCCCACTTATGATTTCTTCAAGAAATTTGAAAGACAATAAAATTAAAGTGCTGTAAATAATGATGAAAAGAGGCTGGTTTTTTTCATGGGATTGGATTGAACAATCACTTACAATATAGGAAGTAGTAATATGAACCGATTGTGAGATACACAATCAGAGAATTCATTAGACTGCCAGCACAAGTAGTTTTTTCCTCCTCAAAGGCTTGACTATTCCCTGTTCAGACTACCTAAATTCATTGTATCGCTTCATAAAAAGCATGTAGCTATATGATAAGTAATCAATTTTTATAGAGAATATAACAAAACGTATAGCAAAATGCAATTTTTGAGGATCGTTTCGAACAAACATGTCTTGTCTGAACGTCATATCGTACGTAAACTGTATAACTGGGTGGGGCTTATCGTATGTGCGCGCTAATGTGACCAATCAGCTGTATTTTTGTGTGTTCCATCGCTTTCCATGACATACCCCGATATCAAACATTTGGTGTCCGCTGACTTTGCTCGAACTAGTTTTTTCATACGATACTTTTTTTCACTATACAATGATTCTTTATACGATTTTTGTACAACTTTCCGGTAGTCTGAACAGGCAATAAGTGTGAATGAATTGTCAAGTCAAAGCAGGTGTAATCTGATGTGTGACGGTAACAGGATCCCTACCAAGTCTACATGTATGGTGATACTGTACGTCCTTAGATAGCGTTGTATCATATTTTAATCTTTCTAATCCCCCCTGATATGCAGGAAACATTTAATGCGAATATAGCCTCAGATACATTCATACACACAGCTACATGTAGAGACCGTGGTTACATGAAAATAAGTACTATCAACAAATATCCTGTATATCGCAAGATTTCATACCTCATTGCATTAAACTTATAAATGTTTAATTTTCATTTACATCAAGTTATATAAACAGGTCCTTGATTGTATGAATGACTAGTGTATTAGGCTTTCATAATGTTCCATGAATTAATACAATACACAAAAATAATGCTCTTTTTAAAAACAATAAGTACTGTAAAGCATCAGTGATTTTCAGGAAATTATTGCTACGGATTATGAAAAGCCTTAAAGGGGAAGTCCACCCTAATATCAACTTGGTTTTAAAAGAAACAGAAAAATTAACGAAACAGATCAAGGAAAGTTTGAGCAAAATCTGATAAGAAATAAGAAAGTAATGAATTTTTGAAGTTGTAATCAATCAAACACATATTGGCAACTCTGTGACGCATCTTGCAAGCTCCTCTCCCATTTGCCCTGTCCTGAAAAAAAAATCATGAATTTCTACAAGGAATTCCCAGCGAAAGTCATTTTGCCAGACACATTGTACACCATGCAATATGACCCCTGTTATACTGAAATCCTAAAGAGTCTCGAGGCACCCCGAGACTGGTCTTGGGTAGGTTTCAAATCCGGTGTAAACACACAAAACCTACCCGAGACCACTTCTGAGTAAACCAGTCTCGGACTACCTAGTTATGTGGAAGGAGACTGGTTCGCGGGCTCCCCGAGACTCCTTAGGATTCGGTGGAAGTGTAAACCTAACCGAGACTGGTTTGTGCGCTGCTAGCACGTGTGGAATGATTGCGTCATTGCAAACACAGCGTGTGCTAAATACAGTCCACCCACAGCCACCCACGCCCACAAGTCCGCTAACAGAAAGTCTTACACAAAACCTGTCTCGGGTAGCTTTGCGTACATGTAAGTCGGTGTAAACGCACAAAGAGGAGTCTCACGGCGCCCAGAGACTCCTTACGATTTCGGTGTAACAGGGATCCAAAAATTTGGGTCAACTTTTTGGAAACTAATCTCGGGGCGCTCGAGACTGGTCTCGGGTAGGTATTTCAGTGTAACAGGGGTCTATGTCTCTCACTTCCAACATGAACCAGTGTTATACATGTACATGTATGAAAAATAAAAACAAGGCAGAAAACGAATGAGAGGATCACATTTTATTTTTAAAAAATAACAGAAACATCAGAACTCCAGCACTCATCTATACCACTTTTCAAATTTACAGAGTACCTCAGAGACTGTATTTTACTCTCCTCTGAAATGACAACTCTTTTTCCTAACGTTATGTACACTGTTTAGGGCCAGTCATTTACATGTATGTGTTCACTCTCCCAAATATAAATTCATATCTGCTAACTTGATACACGGATGCGGAACATATGACCTTTAGACTTTTTACATGTTCTCGATGAGCGCAGCTCTGCAAGGCATGTCTCCAATTCTCTAGCGGAAACAGAGATGCCATGTCTTTATCTTCTTTGTCTACCCATGACATTGCTAGCAAGCTACATGTACTTCACACTTTATAAACAAGATTGAAGATACATGCATATCAAGCTAAAGCTACATGTAAATTTCATTGACGGTTTTCAGCCTATACATTTTTAGGCCTACACACAACATGAACAATAATACACTGCACTTTGTTAATTTCCAAGTTTAAAGGCAGTGTAATTTTTTTTTCTTTTTTTCATGGAATCCCTCATCAACTGGGGGAATTTTGCTCACTACAGTAAGGAAACAGAATCTGTCAGGAAGAACTGTGTATACATAACAGCCTAAAAATGCATGTCATTCAATGATATCATCATGTACCCATTAGATCAAAGGCACCAATGGATGCATGGCCTGTGCATGGATTGGATCCACATACATGTATGATACAATTCACATTTTTAGAAATTTGCCTTTGTAAAATGTTTTGCCTTTTTTTTTTTTTTTTTTACTGCATCTATATAACACATATCTTCAATGACAGTGATACACGTAGGTTAATAAGTTCTCTATTTTTTAAATTCTTTCATTAGTCAGAACAAAACTAAAAATCTAACAAATATGGCTGAAGGTTGTGTTTAACACCGTTCTGTCTTACTGTCAAAGGCTTATAATAATAGAGATTCCTTGTCTTCCATGTAGCAGACTGCTTTATCAAGTTACATGGCTTTACCTGGGACCAATCCAATTACATCGTCCCACATCCGAATTGGACAAACACAAGATATTATTCAAGTCTTACCATGGCCAAAAGTGAAAAAAGGAGAAATGAGTATTTGCCCTTCGATTAGGAAGACACCAAGGAGATAATGGAACAAACGAAAAGCGCAAATAAGGACTGGAATAGTGGATGCGCATGAGGAAGGTTTTAGATAGATGAGTCAGTAAGATGCTAAGAGGAAAAGAGAGAGATGAGCTTTACAAATATTAGCTACCTATTGAGCAGGGCATCCTTCACATCTACTCTCACCTCCAAAAAAAAAAAAAAGTGCACCTTCACATGATCTCTGTCTGAGGTATGAGCTTGCACAGATCTGTGCTATGTGTATGTAGGTGCAAAGTTGTACAGGACAACATACAATAAAAGGGGTTGTGCACAAAATTAGTCATCCTCACTGACACAAAATTTGTACTATGGAATGACCTGCTGAGAGTGCGAACATTCTGCATTCAACGTGAACCTTCACAAAATCTCTATCTGAGATGCGCTTGCACAGATCCATGCAAAGCGCAAATCTTATATTAGGGCAATGCATACAAAATGGGGTTGTGCACCACATACATGTAGATATTCCTCACAGTCACAGAATTTATAGGACATGGAATTGTTTTCTGTTGAGAGAGAGAGGACATTCTGCTGATTTGTATTTGCTGACAGAAATTGAGAAATGTGATGTAAATACGGCATCAGATTTCACCAGATTGATTGGGAAAAAAATTCTGAAGGAATAATTGCTCTGTACTCTGCACAGAAGAGTAAAAGGGAAGAAAAGGATTAAAAGAAGACGGCAAAAGGGCAAGCTAAGGACAATGAGACTGGGCAAGCTAAGGACAATGAGAATGAACAAGCCTGACAATTTCTCAATGATAAAAGATAATAGAACTTAGATACCAAATATACATAGCCAAGAGTAAAAAGACAGTCAAATTCCAAGATTTATATATTACTGCTCACGCAGAGCAGGATACATTATGGATGATTATGGGCATCAGTGCATGCACTGCTATTATCACATTGGTATCAGTCGGAACATGTTTACATTATCCGCTTTGCAAAACATACTTGCTTATGATGTCATGATTGTAAAGGCTGACATAGTACATGTGGAGATGATTACACTTTTATACAGTTATCAGTATGAAAACTTTCCCAGATCTAAATCATAAAGAACACATGGGGGGGGGGGGGGTGATATAGAGAAGTAACATGTTTATTTCTTCCCTGTGCTATCTACATGTACTCTTCAAGCAAATAGACAAACTGCCTTGAGGTATATATATGATGTAATGAGTGTAAGCAATTGGAGGCCATGTTGGACGGAGGCCTCTGGTCTCTCATTATGGTTTCTTCATCATAATCCAATAAGATCATCATCAAACACGACAGAGAACATCCTCCAATCAAGCACGATCAAACTGCATCTTCCCTAGCTTGCACAATCGTTACCAAACTTGAATTCATACATGTGCAAGCACAAAGGGGGGCTTTCACACAAGAAGAATTCTGTTATACAATGTACGTACAGCTGCAAGTCACATTAACCCATAGTCTATGTGATCTGGGTAGTCCCTGCATTGAGCCTATGGGAATGAGAGAACTCAGTAAACAATGGGTTAATCAACTTCTTCCCTTGTACAATCACTACCAAACTTGAATCAATCAAACACAAAGGGACAAGCAAGAGGAATTATGTTGCACGTACAACTTGTCGCCCCCTGCAAGAAGGCCGTTACTGCTATTGACAATACATGACTGTACAGCTTTATTGCAGGCAGCCGAAGAAATGAGATGTCCATGTAGAGTCGTAATTAAACTTGTGTGGGCCTACATGTATATTATCCATTCATACAATGTACTCCAACTCCAAGGTCTACAAATAATCATCTTGACATTTCAAAAAGACAAAAGATTTTAAAAGCTGTTATCATACAATGTACTACTACTCTAAGGTCACTCAATGAATAAGTCTTTCTTTTAGATTCAGAAAGACATGTATATTTTTTTTTTCATCAATATATCATCAACATTAAGTGAGGCCAATTTACATTTCTCATACTCCGCAAGGCTCATACTCCGCAAGGCTCATACGTACACTGCACATTCATGCATATACATGTATGATGAAAATCTCTATAAATATATTTATACACACTTCACAATCATTGTATCTATACAAAGTTTGTACAAATGATGCCAATAGAAGCACTGAATGACTGAATGGCCAATGCCATATGATGTCATATCACTATAGCCTGTTCACATGACAAAATTTATATTGCTTATCTCATTTATACAGCTAGAGAAGTGTCGTTTGATGTGATGAATAGTTTCCAGTGTGAAAGTGGGAAACCCCCTACCTCAGCCTTTTCCTAGAATAGAGGAATATACAGACATCATGTAATACTGATTTCATCTGATTAATCAATAATTGAAGATTGTATAGGGCGGTCGGCCGAGCTGAATTCAGGATTTTGAGGTCCATGGGTGGTTGTCATTAGAAAGCTAATCATGTCCTGTTCCTTTCTATCAACAATGACCGTGTATTGGTTAGGAGGATAATTGGGAGAAGGATGCATGGTTTTGGTCAAGGGTGCATGTATATATAATAGGATACTCCCTTTATCTCAAATCAAAATAACTGAAGGGATAACTCAGCATGAGAGACAACTTGAATTTTGTGAAACATTGAGTTCGAGTTAGCCAAAGGAGCTTGAATTAATTGCAAAAACTACTTGCATGAATATCACATTAAAGTGAAATCCTACCTTATGGAAAGTTGCTCTAGCTGTGAAAGTACATGTAAGACAAAGAGGAAAAATCAGAGAAGCAGATTGGTGAAAGTTTCAACGAAATCGGACAAGCAATAAGAAAGTTATGAATTGTTAAAAGTTGTAATCACTATACACATGGGCATTTCAAATTGGCCGAATAGTCATGTAATGTCACTGTGATGTAGTTGTGGACAACTCCCCCATTTGCTTGAACACACAAAATGAATAAAATATTTTTTTTTTTCAAAATGAATTACCCAGTAGGATCTTTTTCTTTCATGAGGACCTATAACAATATGCTATTTACAATATATTTGGAGTAGTCTTGCCCGAGAGTAAAGGCACTGTGGAGAAAACTGCAAATTAATGATATCTAAGTGTACGACAAACGGGAGAGTTGTCCGCAAGTATATACATGTAGCACAATCGACTCACCAAATTGCCAATTTGAGATTCGCATAGATGTAGTGATCTCATTTTTCAAACAACCATAACTTTCTTATTCCTTGTCCAATTTCTTTCAAACTTTCACCATCATGTTTTTCTTATTTTTCTGCTTTCACACAAATCATCTTACTACCAAGGTTGGATATTGCCATTTAAGTACTAGTTTTAAAACACAATTTTTCAAATTTATTTGATAATATATCATTATATGTGTAAAATATTCACTAATCAAGTACTTCTGGAAACTTAAAGACATCAACAATTCAACCACTTTCTATCGATTGACCATGTACAATGTATGTCCACCAAGACAATGATAAATGCTTCAATGAAGACACGACATGTAGCAGACCAATAAGATATACATGTACCTTCCTAGCTTTGGCTTCTCAATACTTAAGAAAGGAGCACTTAAAAGGCAGAAACCAAAACTTAATCATGAAAAGAATGTCAGTTAGCCACCAATCACCGGCTAGGACACTGATTCCACCATCATAACATTATCAATTCTATCATTAAAGTAACAGTTTCATTATAATGAATCATGTGACCCTCATCAGGATGAGTCAATTTGTTCTCATTCTGGTGATTCCAAAACCTCACAACTTTCACGTATTCTTTTTATATGTACTAGTATATAATCAACCTTTCCCAATTGCTTCCCCAGAAATTCTTTCACAGTTTAATTCCATGACCAGAACTCATCTTTACATGTATCTTTAATAGACCTGTTCACAAATATATTCAAATTTTATGCATACTTTTAAAACAAAGGTTGTTCTTGACAACCTGAAAGCTTGTCAGAAGCTTGTTAGACATAGCAACAAGTAATGTATGCAGAATGGATTCCCAGTATTGTAGTTCATTCATTAATAACTGGTTAATGGAATACCTCGTTACTACGTCCGCAGGAAAGAAACATCCATAAATTTGAATAACTTTGTGCACAGGTCTATTGTTCCTAAATGTGAGGTCCAAGTAAAAGCCTATATTAGAGGGGAAATATTCCAGACAGATTATTGAATAACAAGCATGGTCATGTGAAAACATCAGTGCACATATTGTAGAATTTTTTCAGTCAATGCTAGTTTATGAGTGTGTGTGTGTGAGACACTGGGTGATTACAGACATGTACAAATCTGATTATTGACATCTGAGGACTGACCTTTACCTTTACTATCCGAAAGACGCAACTCGTGGTAGAACTCCGGGACCCCGTTCTCATTACGAAATTGGATAGTGGACCGTGCTACCGTGGGGCGTGCCAGGGAGGTCCACTGGCATGCTACAGGTTCACATAGATCTGCAGAGGGTAGTGCTATCTCTCATGGACCACCTCCAGAGCTGTTCGGTTTGGGATCACTGTGGACCTCCGTGGACGGCCCTGAAACGACGTCGCCGCGTTCTCACCTTAGAGGTCTAGCACCGTGCTAGAGCACGCTATCCCTTGAATGAGAACAGGGTCTTGGTCATTGTATCTCTCTAGGCAGACCTGAGTTCTGCAGACACAAACCCTATTTTGACATTAAACACAATTCCATAAAGCCTTCAGTAGAGCCTAACGGAACACAGCTTTGGTACATGGCCTATGGTAGTCTTCTCGTTCAGGCACTCTGTAGGCCCGTCTTCATCAGTTAGAGTTCGCAAAACAATTCTGATCCAACTTTTACAGAGGAAAACTAACCCGACAGAACTAGCTAGCTCGGGCTAATTTGTAATGAAGATACAATCAAACTCAAGCTTACAAACCCAAGCAACTCTTGCGAGATAACGTGCTATTCGGCTTATCAGCCCGATAATTCGCAGGTGAAGATGCACTCGGGTTTCGACTCGGGTCAATTTATTCACTATACCGTGTACTTAGAATCACGGTTACCGAAATGCTCATGCCCCATAAATCTAACTGAAGTTGCAAGCTCGAGCTAGAATCGTACCACTCGGGCTGATGGAGACGGGGTTTTTCAAACTCAGATTTTTTTCTCGAGTAGCACTGATACGGCTAGAATCTCTAGCTTGAACCCAACTTGGGCTGATGGAGACGCACCTCGTTACGCATTTCGACTGCACACTAAACTAATGGCTCTTGGTAATGTAGTCATGTCATGTAGTCTTTCACCCACACCTTGATGAGCAATGAAGGAAAAACCAAGTACGGGCCCATCATTTATGAAGGCCCAGGCCTACTGAAGTCATGACTGATGTATGGAGTGCTTCATGAATCAATGATGATCTTTCTGCTCCACGGCATCAGGAGATGGATTCTATTTGATCCCTTTACTCCATCTACTCCATCATTTATTGCATGACATGGGCCGCAGAAGGGGGGGGGGGAGCTGGGGGACTGCAACCCCCCCATTTTTTTTTAGTAGACACGTTTCATAAAATCTCGGAAAAAAGGTTCGAATATTGTCATTATTGAAGAAGGGGAGGGGGGCTGGGGGACTGCAGCCCCCTCCCACACTTTTTTGAGTAGACACGTTTCATAAAATCTCAGAAAAAAAGTTTGAATATTGTCATTATTCAAGTGATATCAAATCAGCCCCCCCCCCTTCCCCCGCTTTCACAAACACTCCATGGCCCCTGCATGATACATGCCATTTGCACCTTGAGAGAGGTGAATTGGTTCTTATTAAATGAATTAAACAAGGGTATTCTCAAGGGCATCAAAAATCTTTTAGGTGAATCATCATGTCTCAAATTTTCACACAAACTAGAGGCAGTATTATATCATTACAGCGGAAACTCAGTATAAAGAACTCTGATAACAAGATTCTTGATAGCAAGTTAATTTTTCTGGTCCCAAGTCTTTATGTTCTTTCTTTTTTTTAAATCCTGATATAAGGATATTCCTAATATACATGTAGCAAGGTAATTTTCATGGTCCTAAGGTCCTCGTTATAGTGAGTTTTAACCGTATTGATGATATCTTGTGCCTTCACTTAATAGCACCCAGAGGAACCATGTCAATATCTACAAAGTAGGGCCCCACATTTTTAAGGATATATGAAAGTTCATGTATATGCTACTCCTTGTACTTAAAATTAGTCACCTCAGGAAGGTTTTTAAATGGCAACTTCCTTAATTGGTCTTATTACTTGCTCTGATTTAGCAAAAGATAAGACTGATTGATTCTAATGTTGGCTTGCACATTTGTACAACATACATGTACACAGTAAGCTGGGACTTTGACAGCCTAGGACAGAGCAAGAATAGGCTGGTCCACTTAACAATAACAGGAGTCCAAAATGCAAAATACACTCTCAAGTTCATAATGAACCCTAACTTTGAGGAATAGCTAGCGCAGGACTCTCGCTTTGTTTTACATGATTTTTTATTTACCCATGTACATGTAGGCAATAAAGAAGTTGGTGCGGGGTGCTAGGCCAGGCTTTACAAAGCAGATTTAGCACTATACACGTACATGTATGTTTCAGTGACAATTGCTCTGTGGTCAACTTCTAATACTAGTGAAATTCCTACAGTAACTCTTCAACCGTGAATCAAACATGGCTACAAACCATCGTGTAATCACGTTCACGTCATGTCGTCACGTTACATGACCTTTCATGAATATTAAGCCCTAAATTCATCATGTAACGTTTGTGAAATACCCCCCTCTCATTGATGAAGTGTCGGGTTTGACACGTGAGTATTCGTAGATTTGCAACACTTTTTTATAAAGTGTCTGGTAAACTGGACCAGACACTTCGCCAATTTAAGGCTTAGTATTAACAAACTTAAAGGTTGTGTAACGTGACGATGTGACATGAAGGTGATCACACGATGGTTCAAAGTAAGCCATCACACACTACATGTATATCCAACTTCAACCGACCCTACCCCTAACCCTAACCCTAACCCTAATCTAAAACCCAGTGGCAGCTTTAAAGAGAAGGTTCAGTTCTGGGAAAGGGGAAAAATAATTTGTGAGCTTTCTCATTCATTTTATGTCAGTTTGAAAGAATATTATAGTAGAAATATCTCTTGAAATGGATTGCTCTTCAAATGCCCTCATATTCAAAATAAGACGATAAACAGCGAATAAAAGTGTTCGGGCCGAACATTCATGTCATGTGTTTGTGCAGTCCCATTTCTGTGTGGAGCCCTTGTTCTTTTCAGGGAGATTTGTCAATTTCTCATCCTTTTGATGATTAAAAAACCTCACAGCATACACCGATTCTTACATTGTGTAGGTAGACATGATCAACCTTTCCAAATTGCTAGGCAACAGTTTCTTTCACAATTTAATCGCATGACTAGAACTCAGCTTTATCTTTAATCCTAAACCTTACATCTTGTGACAAGAGAAAAAAGTCTGAAGTAAATGTTGGGTCATCTTGGTTTCATCTAAAGCCGACAATGAGTGTACTTAATTAATTCATCTCTGTCTACATGTAGATCTACAAGTACTTATCAACCTCAAGTATTTCAACTGGCTTTCTGCCTGAAACTACTTGAATCAATCCAGGTATGGAGAGGTTGTTCTTTCTGATACATATTGTTTGAATTTCATTGGTAAATTTCTTTCACACCACTGCACATGAATTTGTCAACCACAACAATATGAAGGAATGAAAGACAAACCCTTTGTTGTATAAATAAAACATAAACAAATCACTCTAAATGGATCAAGAAATACTGATCCTGTGTTTGAGGTAGCAGAGCAAGTAATTTGTAGGTCACTCATTGTTGAAGTGTAACGTAGCTTTCTTGAGGCCACGCACACGTTACACAGAGCTCATTTATTAAACAGGAGAGCCACTAGAAAAACACCATGAAAGTTTAAAGAGCCAAGTTTCATGTGTCACCGGATTTCATAAATGTATATCACTGCAGGTGCAGTATATACCCAAGCTATGAACTACAAGGTCCATAAGGGTAAGAATGGTTAAACAATGAAAAACCTTTTTATTGAGAGGATTTGAATCCCACTACTACTACATGTACACGGTAGGCCTACTGATATGCATTCAACCTGACGAAGTAATGTAAAATGGTGTTCATTATTATTATGAATGGCTCCATAGAGAATCAATGTCATCTAATTAGTCTAGTCTTATCTCAGAAGAAAGGGCATTATATTGCAATGAAATGATGATACAATGTAGATCTGTAAAAATCTGGGCAGTCTTTCATGAAATCATCATAAGTAGAAGTTTGCTGATAACCCATTGGAACGCATTTTCATCTTAATACAAGCGTTTCAATGGGATGTCCGTGAACTTGTACTTATGACTTATTCCATTGTGGAGCACCAAGAGCGTCAAGTCTGACACACATGTGCGCTATACAAGAACCAACTATCATTACTATTATTATCTTTATGATGGTTTCGTGAAACGATGCCCTGTTGAATAAGGTTTGATCTTGATGTATGAAACACATATTTTCCAATGGCACTGCCTATGATATCTTGGACCTTGTCTTAAACAGGCCAAATGAAATCCTCTTACGCCAGAGGTCCCATGTTCAAACCCTAGGTTCAAACCCTAGGCTGAAATAAAATTTATTTATTTAATTATTTCTATCATGTGATGGATAGAGATGTAAAGTGTTGTTCCCAGGAGTAAACAATGTACATGTACATGCACAGTGCATCTGTGACCAGGCACCACAAAACCACCCAAAACTCACCAGATATGAATTTTTAGTAAAGGTCTGATTCTGAAAGAGGAGATTCTCAGCTTTAAAATGATATAAAACTCATTAGCATTGGGTGTTCCTAACCCACTCTACAAAGAGTAGAATACCCAGTTCCACAGAATGTTACTTTTGAGAAATAAGGGTTTAAAGTTTGCATTCTATTGAAGGACACTGACTTGCGAGGTATTGTGTAAAGGTGACAAAAAGAGTGATAGTATACTATTAATACATGGTTGGGAGTGCGTTAGTGCGATCTGGCAACACAAAGGTTTTTATCGTGGTGTACTAACGTACGAGGCGTAGCCGAGTGTGTTAGACACCACGATAAAAACCTGCGTGTTGCTGGATCGCACTAACGTACGAACTCACAACCATGTATTAATAGTTTTATAAAACGGGTCTACAATTTTAGTGTTCTCTTACAATCTTAGTGTTTGATCCGGATTAGCCGTGCGTTAGTCCCCTCGCCGTGCGTTATCACTTTTTTTTTGCACGGTCACGTGATGTTATTTGACCAATCAGGATGGCTACATTCTTGAACCCGTTTTATAATACTCAATAGAAATATATACTAGTCTTGTAGTAAGGGATTATCAGATTGTCCTAAAACTTGGCATCCTATTCATTAAGCACATCCTGCTCTTCCTAGTAGAGAAGTAGCAATACATGAACCCACTCTGTTTTAGAGTTATGGGAGATCAAAATGAGACAAGTATTCAGGTTCGTAAAAAGGAAAACTAATAGAATAAAATCCAGAGAAGACAAACAAGACTACTAAAAACTCTCAAAAATACTGCTTTTAGATTGTTTGGTGCCTCCAAATTTTTGAATTACTGAGAAAAAAGTATATTCTTTCAGGAAATGCCCAAAACAAAAATTTAACCATGCCAACCAAAAACACCTTTATTGAGCTCTAAATGACAATCACACACTGCGACTTTTTTTTTGTTTTGTGGTGCCTGGTTACATTTGATCATGACAAGTCTAGGAAAAACGATATCAATATCTCAAACAAATTAGTGCGCTTTGTGTAATAAGTAATATCCAACTATTGGTGATGTAATGGAACCTCAGATTATCATTAAGTCTTGAAGCAAGACTAGTATACTCTCATCACTTCCAATCATAAAATTACCTCAGTCCATGGCCTTGTTTCATAAAACTTGTCATCAATAACAATCTGCAGTAACTGTTATAAGCTACTGAAATCCTTGCATCTGATTGGCTGAGAGCACATTCGTAATAGAAATGTGGTAGTTTTACTGCGAACAGATTTTATGAAACGTGACCCATATCTCTTACAAATAATACCTGACATTGTGATTGTGCACCCCATTAATTAAGAAATATTTACCGACCGTGCCCTGAAAGTTAACATCAAGCGCTCCTTCCTTAGCAAATCCTTAATATATTTGTTCGCTTGTGCAGTGCGCACCCTTGAAATAAGATCGCAGACCGGTTTGAGCTTGATGCCATATGGGTGCGGTCTCACTGCAAAAGGCTAGTGATACTACAGGAAGATCCTAACAAGGTCATATAACCGATATACTATATAGCAATATCCTCAAGTACATTTATGTAGAAATACATGTATGTAACATGGAGCGGATACTGTATATGGTAGTCAACTCAAGAGGCCTAAGGAATGAAATCAATGACATTGGGCGTATGGTTGCAAATGGGTGTGGCTATTCTTCTTCCGGAGGAACAAAGAGCTAAGCCAACATAACCTCTCTGGTCTCACAAACATGGAGAGGAATGAGAAACACACATCTGTCTTAAGATACATGTGCAGGCTTTGTTCCGGTATCTCACAAGAATATCAAACTTTCAGACTTTACTTGAGAAGCCCAATTTATGATGTATCCTTTGATTTTGAGACATTTTCATCAACTTACATAATACATGTAATCCTGTTCAGACACTTTGAACTATGGAATGAAATATTCTGCACAAATTTCATATTGCATTTTTCTCCTAGGCGATGATCTACGAGGAAAGGCTGAGATAAAGATTTAACAAGTGAATGAGTAAATTACGCAATGCGTAATAAATGTCCCCGCCGGAAGTGCAGATTTGTGGAAATTAACTAGCCTGAACCTTAAAACTTCAGTGAAAAACTTTAGTGAATAAAATAATAATGTTACTGCATGCAAAAGAAGAGAATATCAACAATGCATGTATACAACTGAAATATAAAACATGAAAACATTATGAACCTTCAGCCATTTTGAATAAATTTGCATAAATTTGCATGAATAATGAATTTCAAAATTCTGTGTAGAAGTTTGGAAGCCCCCACCCAGCCCTATCAGATAAAACAATCGGAATCAAAATCCGATGTGAAATAGAGGAGAAGTAGCATTTTTCGTCAATTTTGAATAAATTTGCATAAATTTGCATAATTAATGAATTTCAAAATTCTGTGTAGAAGTTTGGAAGCCCCCACCCAGCCCTATCAGATAAAACAATCAGAATCAAAATCAGCCAAGAAATGACGGAGAAGTAGCATTTTCTAACATTTGAGCACACACGGACCGACGGACGGACGGACGGACACACACAAACACACACACACACACACGCGCACACACGAACGGAGCCCGTTTCACAGTCCCCTCTCGAACTTCGTTCGGCGGGGACAATAAAAAGGACCCAGATGGGAGGAGAAAGAGCAGAGAGGCTCTGTGACATGTTCTCCTCATAGCCATCGGATACATTAGACCAAGCACAGTAGATGTACCTTCCAACTCAGTGCACAGTGTAGCAGATTACCCTATGGAAAGATATTGTCTTTCCTGTCGAAATGCTTCATATTTCAAGCACGAGTGAGGAAGCTCCACAAAATCACGAAGTCAGACACGCACATGAATAAAACATGACAACATTTCAAGACGAGTGACGAAAGTGATGCGTATACGCCATGCATCTGAGAACAAAAGGGTACTATGAGGATGGATGAAAAACTTCGAGTGTACATCTTGGCACAGTACAAACAAAACTTGAATCAACACGAGCTCAACTTAGCAAATATTCATATCGTTCATTTCAAATGCTACTATTTTAAGATATTTCACACAGATCAATACAGAGCTCCACGTAAAATGGATGGGACTTTCATCAAACACACAAAATCCATGCTCTCATTGAAGAAGTGAAATATCATCCACTCTCATTTCTTTTGTCATTGTCTGTATGATTTAACAAATAGATATTTCATCATTTAGCCTTTACACCCTATGAAGTTCTGGATTTATATGCAAAGTACATGTATGTTTTGATTGGAGAGCATGGGGGCCAAATTGCCCCCCTATAAAAAAAAAAAAAAAAAAAACTTTAAAAAGTGCAAATGAAAATTGCAAATCTTGCAATCTTGATTCTATCTCAATTACCATCTGTATGTGAATTTGCCCCCCCCCCCCCAGAAAAATGTTGAAACTACTGATTTTATTCCAATTACCTGGTTTGAGGCTCAAACTGATTTATACCCGTTTATTCAAAAGTAAAAAGTAAAACCAGAAATTTACTATATCTGTATATGCTTTGGGGGCTAAAACTGATTTAGTACGGTGACCACAAGCAGAAATTTATTTTTGTCTCTATAACCCTTCCGATTGTTATACTTCTCAATTCTTTAGAGAATTGTCCAAAATTCTCTCCCTCTCTCTTTCAACTTCCTTTTCTGCCTAACTTCCTCTCTCTCACTTCTGTCTCTCAGTCTGTTGCTCTTTCTCTCTCTTCCTCACTCACTCTCTCTCTCTTTCCCTCTCATCCTCTTCCTAACCTTCTCTCTCTCTCTCTCTCTCTCTCTTTCTTTTTCCTTCTTATGTCATAAATTCTACCTCCTCCCATCCCCAATCCCACAATCTCTCAGCATCATAAAATAGAGGCAGCTTCAAGGTAAGAAAGATCACCACATAATACACACGTCCCTTTACTCTACAAGTCGTGATTCCTGAACCAACGGGTACATCTAGCAAAGATGATTTAGACCTGGCTCAAGTCACTATGATCATTTCACAACCAAATCTTTGACAAAATAAGGCCTCAGCTGTCAGACTACTCATGTCAATCACCATTCCTTCAAATATTCATGAATGTCAGACACAAACGCACAGAACACAATGCACTTCAACCAGAAGGAAAGAGATAGATACATCACGTAACTTACCTCAAGTGCGGTGAAGTACATCTGTTTTCCTTCTAGGTCTTTTCCCCCTGACATGATGTAAGACTTGAGAAGATATTCATAGAAGCTATCCCCCAGAGCACCTAATGAAACGTGCACTGCACAACAAAACACAAACATGAAAATATCAGAATTTCACCAAATGTAGACTTAGTTTTGACTGCACACAGATTTAAAACATTAAATTTACATACATGAAAGCGTACATATACATATGAATAGGTACAGGTATACATGGTGGTCCACAACCCAAAATTTAAACGTAAAATCAAAACCTTGAAGAATTATGAACTGACATGTGCAAAGCATGAGGTCCCTTACAGTGGGGGTCTAGCTAGGGCCCTGACAGCTCTCTGGTGCAATGTGAGCCATATATAAAGAAGCGTTTTTAACAAATTTTATGACTAATATTTCAAACATACTTTGGCTAGAGAATGATTGTCCACAAAACAGAGGGAACTTTTAAGCTGTCCCTGATTTTTCAATCCTGCCATTTTAAAATTTAAACCTGTCGCTGTTACATGTTAAACCCTCTGTGGACCACCCTGCGTATACAGTACATATGTGACCAGGCACCACAAAACCACCAAAAAGTAACCAGATTAGGCCTGAGTCGAGTCGGTCGGTCCACCGGCGCCCGACCGATGCAGCCGGTCACCGGTGCAATTTCATGCACACCGGCGGACCGATGAAATAAAGAAATACATAAGAAATTCACAGTGTCAAAGACTTTGAAAATTAACCAGTTTTAAGAACTAAATTTCCTTATTTATATTAAAACTTTCACATGATATTAAATTTCAATCCTTTAATCATCCAAGTTGGACTATGGAAATAAGATCACCGAGCAAGATTTCTCAATTTTCTTGCTTGAATTTATCGGCCCGTATATTATTGTTGAATTCTGTGCATGTGTGAGCGCTGCTGGGGTATACGATTCTGCGCACCTTGCCCCGAGATGGCGCTAACTCCAGGCTAACTCTAGTGGAGTAATCACGAGTTTGCAAACAAACAGATAAAAGATGGCAGCGCCCATACACGTATACAGAATGCAACAATATCATAATGTTACGGGCCGATAAATTCAAGCAAGAAAATTGAGAAATCCTGCTCGGTAATCTTATTTCCATAGTCCCACTTGGTTGATTAATGGTTTGAAATTTAATATCATGAGAAAGTTCTAATATAGATAAGCATAAGGGAATTTAGTTCTTAAACTGGTTGATTTTCAAAGTCTTTCATTAACACTGAATTTCTTTATGTACCGGTATTTCTTTATTTCAACGGTCTGTCGGTCTCGCCGAAAAATCACCGGCGGACGCCGGTCAAAAAAAGAAAACCGTTATGACTCAAGCCTACTCGTATATAAATATTATGTTCTTTTAAGATCTCTCATGTTTTCCCTCTTCAACAATCAAAAACATGCTACTTTCCCGATGCGGGCGGCGCGTTATATGCAGCTTTTTTGCACCTCATATTTTTTCATGAAATTTCATCGGTCCGCCGGTCTCCGCCGAAAAATCACCGGCGGGCACCGGTCAAAAAAAAAACCGTTATGACTCAGGCCTAAACCAGATCTATAAGAATTTTTAGTTAAGGTCTGATTCTGAAAGAGGAGATTCTCAGCTTTAAAATGATATATAACTCATTAGCATTGGATGTTCCTAACCCACTGAATAAAGAGTAGAATGCCCAGTCCCAAAGAATGTTACTTGTGAGAAAAGGGGATTTAAAGTTTGAAGTCTATTGAAGCGCTCCGACTCCGGAGATATTGTTCAAAGGTGACAAAAGGAGGATTAGAAATCAATATAAATTTCTATGAAGGCTTATCAGACTGTCCTAAAACTTTGTATACTAATTAAGCACATCCTGCTCCTTATGTTTGACAAATATCAATACAAGAACTTTTTGTGTTCTAAAGTTATGGAAGATCAAAGTGAGACAAGTATTCAGGGTCATAAAAAAAGAAAACTAATACGACAAAACCCACAGAAGACAAACATAATATGTTTACTAAAATCTGTCAAAAATACCACTTCTAGTTTGTTTGGTGCTTCCAAATTTTGAAATTACCTAGATGAAAGTATATTCTTTCAGGGAATACAAAACACTAAAATTTGACTATGCTGACCCAAAAGTCCTTTATTGAGCTGTAACTGAAAATCTCACAGTGCGAGTGGGCGACTTTTTGGTGGTTTTGTAGTGCCTGGTCACATTTGTATGTAAGGATACAATACAGTCTGACCATCAGTGAGGGCCAAATCCTGAGAGGAAACACAAGGATATGTGACTTTGCTACTTCAAAATATTTATAAAAGTTGGGTATCAAGTGGCATCAAATAAATTTTGAAACTATGTACATAAAATGACTAAAACATTAACCCTTTGCCTACAGGAATGGGGTTGTCCCTGTACTAAGCCTATGGGAATGAGAGAATTCAGTAGTCAACAGGTTAAAGTGTACCAACCACCTGAAAAAATAATTTGTATACCGCTAGAAAGTATAAAATAAACCTCAAAGAACTTTATCTAGCATTCTATAAGTCAAAAGTTAAGGAGTATGAAGGAAATAAAGGGTAATATTAAGGTGCTTGCACGGAACCAAACTCCGAGTTTGGTTCTGCGCGAGCCCTTATGTTGGCGGGCGTGTACGGGTGCGTCGAGTAGTCTAATCACGAGTCGCTTTCATGCTTATAGAGAGTATAATTAAACTTGCAATATCTCTTTAAATAAGTAATATTTAAAGCCCATGTTTCGTATGCAGTATAATGGCATGGAACCTCTAACATACAGAGCAAAATATTTTTGGGTGATTGGTACCTTTTAGGACAAAAATTGATCACAGCCTATTTTATTGTGAAAACTTAAAGGGACCGAAAAGTCGCCAATCGTGGTGTTTTGGAGCTTGGCCCGGCGGCTCCGGTAATATTCAGGAATCTTCGTACATCTTTGGCAAACGGGCACGCAATTGCAGTGGTACACATTCGACCGAAGAAAGATGAACTGAACAACCCAACTGACAAACTACCCCACCCTCGACGGCAATTTTGTTCGCTGCTGCTCCAAGATTGTTGTTATGCACGGCCTTGCAATAGGGGCAAGCGAATGGAATTGAACGTACATGGATATCGAGTGGTGGCTCCCTTTTAACCACTTTTCAAACCTTTGCTTAAATCTGCAAATTTCATCACTCTTTAACACCTTGGACTGCATGTCAAATAATGATTATCATTTTTATTTTGCTAAGAACTGCTCATTTCTTATGTACATGTATATACCTGACAGCATACTGTGAGAAGGGAAAAATAAAGAAAATCCATCCAAGAATTAAGCGCAGTCTATAATGACATGGGATAACCACACATATTGTCAGACAAAAAATGTATGCCACAGAGTTTAATATGTACATAAATATATATATATGGAGCAACAAAATTCAGAATTTTCCAAATGTGCAGTTACATGTATATCAAACCAAGGCCATACGGGGGAGGTGGAAATATAATTGGGTACGGTAATTTCTCAATTTGAAGGTGAACATACATGTATGCTACATAAAATGTAGTCATAAAATAACAATATGCAGGCAATAATAGAAAAAGTTGTTCCCGGGCCGTAAGAGTTGAACTTGCTTTAAAGACCAGCTTTCGCAACCTCTCTTTATAACAATTTTATTTTCCTGGTCTCACATATTTGTATTCTATTGTTTCTGCCCCGATGTGTACACTATCAAAGTTTCAATATAAAATATGCCTCTAATGTCAAAAGCATACAACTACAAAAACAATGCAAAATACCTTGTTCACTAGAGCAAAATTTTCTACTGAACATCATGTGATCAGATTTCAGTCAACAGGATATGTGCAGCTTAGAAAAGCCCCCCTTTTTTTACATCAAACTGTTTTAAACCTTTCGAGACAATTGACCACAATTTGTGGTTTGGCTCAATAATTTTTTATTCAGAGCCGTAAAAAATATACCAGATGCATGAGTAGAAAGAGCAAGAATTTCCGCCCACACTATGTCCATTTTTGTTGTATGACCATATTGCATTTGATACCAGGAATTTTGAAAATGCGAAAAAGCTTTAAAATCCTTAAATTGGCAACACATTGAGAGGTTCAAAATCATTGTTTTTCATCAAAATTGGCATTTTTTTTTTCAACTTTCAACAAAATTCCTAACAATGTATATTGTTTTTAAAGGCATAACACCTTATTAGGACCATGCACCACTGAAAGAGAAATATTGCTGTTGCCAATTTGAAGAACAAAAAGTGATCAATTTAGCCCTGAAATAATTCCTGTCATGAAAGGGTTAGAGAAGGTTGAGTTCTGGGAAAGGGGAACAGATAGTTGGTGAACTTTCTCATATTCTTTGTCAGTTTGGAAGCACATATAGTAGAAATGATAGATGGAAATGATTGCTCTTAAAATGCCCCCATATTCGAAATATGACGACAAATAGCTGAAGTGTTCGGGCCGAACATTAATGCCACATGAGTGTACAGTCCCAAATACCCATTTCTGTGTGCAGTGCATGTGCTTTCCAGTGAGATTGGGTAAATTTCTTAACATATTAATGATTCCAAAACCTCACAATATAAAACAATTCTTACTGTATGTAGACATGATCAACCTTTCCCAATTGTGTTAGGACAATTTCTTTCACAATGCAATTGCATGACCAGGGGGGCGTTTCATGAAAGGACTTGTCAGATATTTTATCCGACAAATTTGCTCTCAGCCAATCAGATGCAAGGATTTCAGTAGCTTATAACCTTTCATGAAACGCTCCCCGGAACTCTACTTTATCTTTAAGTCAGATACATACTCTGTCCCCATTTTCCTGTCTTTGGGTTGAGGTAATTAGGGTAGAGGCCGTCAGGTCTTCTCACATCCTTCAAGACTTGCCGAATTTTGTCCACCTGAAGAAACAACCATATTTGTAAAAAGATCATGAAGAAGAAACACAAGATATATGTGGAAAGAATTTTTTACCTAAAATCCTGTAAAAACTATTGTAAACAAATAAATGTATGCTTAGTTTCAAAAAAAATTAAAAAGTATATTCTAATCACTTGACAAACAGTCATTCTTATAATAAAACATTAGTCTTTTCTGCATTTGTTTCATTAGCTCAAAAAATGTTACAATTTTTCAAATAGGGTTCTCAGCTGTCCATGCATAGAGCGTAGAAAGCTCACATTTATGGCAAAAATCAATGTTGGTCTTCTCCAAAGTAAAACAATTTTCAGCACAGTTCCCTCAAGCTGAAACTAAATGACGACTCATACATCCCTCATGAGAAAACTATCCAATAGATAGAAGTCTAAGATAGAGATCTGTGAGAGCTCTCAACAAAGTGCTTTGGCAGAAACACTGCCCACTGGTGGACACAGGATTCTTTATCCAGCGGGGCAAAATGTAAGCAAATTCGGCTGGAGGGGGAGGGCACATACATGTATCCCCTCTGCCCCCCCCCCCCATATACACACTTTGTACATACCTTTTGCTTGTATTTAGGATCTCCACTGATCTCAGAGAGATAGTAAAATTCCAGATGGAGTGAACCGAACTCGGAGAGAATGGAAGAGCCACCTGATGCCCATCCCCAGTTTCTTGCACTCCCCCTGGAAAATCATGAAAAACAAAAAATTACTATAACACATTCCTAACAATGTACAAAAGTCACGAAATGTAAGTAGAAAGTCAACTTCTTTGAACCTGAACATAACAGTTTGTAGAAAAATGAAATGTACATGTATATGTATAACAATAATTTCCATAAATGTTTTCTAAATGGTTAACAAAAAAAAAACCCCAACTTTGCATTAATTTTTTAAAAATCATTTCATACCATGCATGACATTAAACAGAATTGTATTTCTACAAAATTTAACATATCATTTAAATATTTGTTTTCTGGGAAAAGGCTCTCAAATATTTTAAATCGTATTTATTGCGAATTTTTGCAATATGACAATTTTTCTGGATTTACAGCACTTGTAATGTCAATACAACATTACTTCCCCTGGCAAAAACTGCAAGTAAAACTTTCAACCCCAAAAACAGAACAGAAAAACTACATGTACATGTAATCTTGTTAATGTTATATGCTCGAGAGAAATAAAATAAATTATTACAATATAATATGCATATATATACATGTATCTTTCATGAGTTTCAGTCATTTCCAAAGAAGAAAAGATTTTTATTCAGTTGAAGTACTTGTTCATAAAAAATTGTTTGCATGACATTTTCATCAGAGTTCAATAAATAGTGCTCTTGTAAAATTTCATCCTATGAAACTAGAACACAAAGGCCAACACGTATGCATGCATTATGCATTGGATGTACATATAGATTGTACAAGCTCTATGGTTTCTTGTTGTACATTTACAATGTAAAATGTAAATAAAATGGACTTTTGACTTTGTCCTTCTTGACCTTCTTTCCGGTCACAAGCTTTCTAACCGCAAAGTAACGTGATTCCTTTTGACTTGATCAAGCCAACCAGAACAAGCTATAATTCACATTGAGAGCCAAAAGGGTGTTAACTCTGTGTTTAAGCATATGAGTTACTGCCCTTCTTGCCCTCAACAGACAATATGATCCCATGACATCAAAATAAATCAGCCACACCAATTGACCAAATCAATATTTCACAACTCCCTCATCGAACCTACAGTGTATACCAAAATGCAGGGTTTGCATGCATCTCTTTCAGAAATAATATTGTACAATACAGTTACAAAAAAAACCTAATTTTTCACCCAAGAAAATAAAAAATTTTCACACAAGAAAATAAAAGAAGAATAAAAGAAAAGAAAAGAAAAGAAAAATTAAAACAATATTCCTGTATGCCAATTACAAATGAGAGGTGTTACTTTCATATGTTCACAATTAATAATCTATTTTTATAAGCTAAGCTTACAAAGTAAGCTGTAACTTCATACTCCAAGGCCTACAACTTCTTGGGGTAAAGCGAAAATATCAAATTCTAAGACCTTTCTGTACATATTACATGTAGGCCTATGTATCTTTAGCATTAGGTTTCCTACATCTTAGCTATTTTAGACAGTATGTAATCCAAGATTTTATGCTTTTAATATGAAACAACCACCTCGACTCCTTTTCCATGCAAAATACCATCTCCATCGTTTTCGGTATCTACAAATAAAGTCAAATACTACAAGCGTATGGCTTCCCTTAACATGTGACACGTAGGACATTATTCTACTGTTTACCTGTTGTATTTACCCACATGATGATATTAAAGAAAACTCAGGGATAGCCATCCCTGCATGCAAGAAAATCTGACACAGATTTTTTTAGCTCGGATTAATATGCGGGTGACAGATGATATGCTTGGAGTATGAAATTACAGGGACAGTGTGTACTAACACGTGTCTGTCTGTATGGATGTCAGGAATATTGCTGGAGGCTTGCATCCAACCCATTCCAGATTCCTATGAAATACACACCCCTTTTACCTTAATAGATGAGACAATTGAGAGCTGGAAAAACTTCTGAAGGAAGGGTAGCAATGCATATATTTCAAAAATTCCAAATACCTTCCGGTTAGAACACTTTATCAATTTCTACATGTTACAAACGTTTGCTTATAGGCCAATCAAATACATATTTTTGAGAGTTTGAAGATTAATTAATATTTTGGAATGTAGGATGTGGCAGTATAGGAAGTCAATTTGTAAAATGCTATTTCAATATTGAATAGTACCTTTATGGCTAATTAATATTCACAATTTTATAAGAGCATTTTTTTTTTCTTCCATGATAAAATTCTAATAATATACTATTAATACATGGTTGAGAGTGCGTTAGTGCGATCTAGCAACACAAAGGTTTTTATCGTGGTGTACTAACGCACGAGGCGTAGCCGAGTGTGTTAGACACCACGATAAAAACCTGCGTGTTGCTGGATCGCACTAACGCACGAACTCACGACCATGTATTAATAGTTTTATAAAACGGGTCTACAATCTTAGTGTTTTCTTACAATCTTAGTGTTTGATCCGGATTAGCCGTGCGTTAGTCCCCTGGCCGTGCGTTATCACTTTTTTTTTGCACGGTCACATGGTGTTATTTGACCAATCAGGATGGCTACATACTTGAACCCGTTTTATAAAATGTATTGTAGGACTATTCTATCAGGATCTTAAAGGAATCCAAATAAATAACTTCCCTAAAAAAATCCATGATAGGTCATCTTAAAAGCTTTACAAATTAACATTGTGCTGTAGAATACAATGTCCATTTCCAACTCGAAAATTCAAGATTATTGACATGTTACAATACATGTACATCAAGGCACTGTCCCAACAACTATTTAAATTATTTCTAATTTTAAAGGCTTGTTCACATATACCATGGTAAACAACCGCCAAAAATGTGGGGATGCACAACGCAACAAAGGTCCTACACGTACTCACTTACCTGTGTAAGAAATGTGGTGTGCAGTCCCCCCCCCCCAACTGTTAATATAAAACTGTGGCACATGTGAACAAGCCTTAAGGGACCAGAGTCCTTTTCTATTTAATGCATGTAAACCCCAAGGCCTGAGCATACACGTATGTATACTCAATCATGTACTGAACTACAATAAATACATGTATTATAATGTAAACACAAGCACCATCAATTTTGTCATCCTCTGACAAGAAAGTGGTAGGTTACCATAGCAACCTTGAACTTGTAAACACTTGTTACTCACGTTTTCAGGTTGACAAGACCAAATGGTATGCCTGTAGGTGTGTTGAAGGCAGGTAGGAGTTTATCAGCAATCTGAATGGCTTTCTGTTTATAGACCTGCATGTGCAAGGGGGGGAAAAAAAAGACAGAAAAGAAGAGAAAAGCAAGTGTAAATTTGATGCGTGAAGGAACCAGGAACTACATGTAAGATGTCTAACATACACAGTAGCAGAGGCGTTGGAACGTCAGGCTCGGACAATGCATTGGGGGTCCGTCAGACGAAAGATGCCCCCCTAATGCATTGTCCGAGCCCGACGTTCTGATGCATAGCACAGTAGCAGTAGTATAAACTGTAGTAGTCGATTTAGACCATAGTTGTGGCAATGGTCGGGGTAGCAGTAGAGTGATAGTAGTAGTAGTGGTGGTGGTGGTGGTAGTAGTACTGAACAAACAAAAAAAGAATATGAAAAGGCTTTTTTGTCACAATTTTCTTCTCCAGGAAATGAGTAAGATACCCGTTCATTTATTCAGAATGGAGAAGAGAAACGAAGAGGGTGTGCCTTATTCCTAAAGAAAAAATATGTCAAAATGGCTTTTACCAATTTTTGTTCATATTCAACTTTATTTTGTCTGTTAATTCACCCCATTTCAGGGTGGTATATATACTAATAGTACTTGTCGAAGTAGAAATGGTAATAATGACAGTCACAGATGAAGCAATAGACAGTCTTGGATGAGAACTACCAGAGGCGGCGGAACGTCGGGCTCGGACAATGGAAGTGGGAGAAGGGGCACCTTGTTTCGCCAAACAAAAGGCCCCATTCCACTGCCTCTGAGAATTACTTATAAGAAGAGAGACAGAAAATAATTTTTCATGATCATGCCAGTAAAAGCAAAGGGACATCAAGGATTCTGTTACAAAGAGAAGGGGGCACATTTCTGTAAAATCTCTGACAAAAAAAAAGAAAAAAAAAAAAAAAAAGAAAGGAGAAACTGATACAGTTTGAGAGCTTTCTCTCTGAACACTCCTTTCCAAGACATGGATACAATAGCATGGGTAGAATAAGATGTAGAGCAGGAGCACTTGGGGTAGAGTCTCCGGGGTCTGTCCCGGAGTTCATCCACGCATGCTCTCTATTGATTTCTTCTCGTCTACACAAGCACATTTAACCCAAAGCACTCACAGGATTATGCATGCCTTCAGCTCCGCTTCTCAGTCACTCACGTTCCCATAGCCTGTGAATCCCCACTGTCCACTGCAGCACTCATTGTCCCTACACGTATGTGCTCTCCCACCCAAGGGGTTGCGCACAACACTGGCAGAACCAACAAACCACTATCACACCATCAATGGGGATGCATCTAGCCCTGACATTGTCAGACCATGCATCTTGTACAATGTAGCAAGATGAGTTGCTTCTCCGAAAGAAAGACAAATAATTAAGGAGAGTTGAGTAGATTCAGTCTTATCCAACATACAATGTATCAGTGTACATGTATGCTTCTAATAGTTAGATCTCAGGCCTTCTCGGCCAGTAATAAGAAAATGGAGGAAAGTGTTAAATCCTGGGGATCGATATCTCAGATTACAGGCTGCCACTACCAAGTTTTTTCTAAGTCATAATGACATACTTTTACTTAATGCTTTTATCAAATGTTTGTATGGTAATTCTATTTGACAAATTACTATTGACTCAATACCAGATTTCAAACAGCCCAGTTTACTTACATGTACTGCATACCATCTATAATTTTTTTTATTCTGAAAGTCATGTCAATTACTTGAATCTAAAGGTTATTCTTTTAAAGCAACATTTAGAAATTAAGGTATTATGTATAGAAGATAGTCTTCCAATAAAATTTTGCTCTATCTTTTACACAAGAAGGAAAATGATGTACTTTTCTAACATAATATTTTTATGAATACTGGAATTAATCATATATATATTCTTAGCAATTCAGTAATTTGACTGCTGATATCAATGTATTCGAACGGGCGTTGTTTTCTATTCAAATAAATTGTAAGCCAAGCAATTCATAATTCTGCAAAAAAAAAAAAAAAAAAAACAACAACAACACATATGTACAGTCCAGATCACAGTGTACAGTAAGATGCCTAAGTTGTTAGGCAAAACTATTTTCACCCCATTTGCCATTCATGTACATTTACACAAGAAAAGGTTTTGATTTTCCCATGCACTTTTGCCATTTTTCATACATGTAGGGGTCTATGTGTGAACAGGCTGAAGAATGGTCCACATCCTGGATAGTTCAGAACCTGTACTGCGAGTGAAAGGGTTTCTTCAAAACACCGAGGTCATCTCGCCAGGCTGAAGCTCAAGGCCTCCTTGAAACCGGAGACATTGATGAAGTGGTAATGCCTTGAAGACATGATGTAGCTTGATAGGCAAGCAACTTCTCCATAGATTCTCCTTAAGGGTCCTTCTAGCGTTGAGTGACGTCTTCTAACCAGACAGTAGCTCCCATCATTTACTGTCTGCGGCCAAGTTCCCACTCTAGAAATGTAGTACTTAGCTGGTGGCTAGTGGAAACAAAATTGTCACCACCATACATGTACTTCTGCAATGTTGAGCAAAGTTCCAACATCTGAAGTTGTACATGTATTTTCTAGCTTTCCAAAAGTGTGTTATAGATTCTCATTAAGAGTCTTTCTAGCATTGAGTGATGTCTTATATGTCTTCTCACCAAAGAGCAGCTCCCATCAAATCCTCTCTACTGTCTGATGCAACGTTCCCACTCTAGAAATGTAGTTCTAAGCTATGCATTGGCTAGTTGAAACAAAATTGCAATCTCAAACCAAAATTGTCACCAAGATAACTTTGCAATCTCAAACCAAAATTGGCAGTGAGATATATTAAACTCTGCAATCTCAAACCAAAATTGTCACCGAGATAACTCTGCAATCTCAAACCAAAATTGGCACTGAGATAACTCTGCAATCTCAAACCAAAATTGTCACTGAGATAACTCTGCAATCTCAAACCAAAATAGTCACTGAGATTACTCTGCAATCTCAATCTCAAGCTAAAGCCAGGGTAATAATATCCAAACCCTTTGGAAGCGCATAGGGACGTTATATCATAATGTGATATGCACTATAAAATAGATGTTTATTATTATTAATACAATACAGCATTTCCTTTGGATATATGCAGGTCCCTCTCATCAAGCCAAATGACACAGAAAGATCTTTAGATTTGTCACATGACTGAGATCAAAGTGTAGCTGGATGAAATACAATGTAGCTACATGTACATATGTCAATAACATGGATTTATTAATGGCTAATTGCAAGCGATGCAGAGTGGAGAAAGACAAGTACAACACTAAAAGCTCTTCCTGATATTTGATTTGATGAGATTTGTCTAATAGAGAAAAATGTACATGAAAGTGATGAGTGATCAGGGAGAAAGAGAGGGGTAGAAATAGCTGTAGGAAGAAAAAAGAGCAGTACTTAGCAAGAAGAAAAGAGAGAGAGAGACAGGGAGAGGAATGAGAAGAAAAAGAAGGAGAAGAAAAAGAAGATGAATTATGATGACAATGATGATGATGATGATGGTGATGATGATGAAGAATAAGAAGAAGAGAGGAACAGACAGACAGAAAAAGAGAGAGGCAGGGGTCTAATAGAGAAAGAGCAAGAGAGACATAGACAGAAAAGGCAAAGGAAGAGACAGAAGAACAGACAGACCGAGATAAACAGGTCTGGATAGTGATCAAGAGAGATAGGAAATATAGTTTGAGACAGTATACAGAAATATCTTAAGAGAAGAGAGATAGAGACTGAGAGACAGACAAGACAGAGAGAGACAGCGAGACAGACATACAGACATGAGAGAGAGAGAGAGAATGAAAGAGAGAGAAAGAAGAGAAAGTCAGATTGGGAGGAGATCGAGTAAGATGAAGTAAATCAGATGAATTATTGTTACAGTGAAATTGAAAATACACACAATCGACTTTTATCATGCTGTCTTATGTAGATGTTAACTCACTGTTGTCACATCAAAGCTAAAAAGAGACATTCTTGTTTGCTTACAGCTATTAAAAAGGCATTATCACATACTGTATACACCATATATTTCGCGAGGGTTTTATTTTCCCGAATTTCGCGAATCGTGAGTGGGTCGCGAATTTAACAACACGCCAAAATATTGCCAACATTAGAAGTCGGTTGAATTTGTTGTCTCCTGGTCAGAAATTCACCACTTCGCTTTGCAAAAGTACATCATCACCGATATTTGTAGATTTGAGAATTTTCCGACCGCGAATTCAACTACTCGCGAAATAGTCTGGTTAGTCCTATTCGCGAAAATTTATGGCCGCCAAATTTATGGCTTATACAGTAGCACTTTGCATAGCCATAGAGTAAACACCCTTCCAAATTTAAGTGCATGGTATTATATAATACATGCATGTAATTAATCCTTTCAATGCTGTAGGTAGTTTGAACACTCTAAAATTTGACAATGTATCTTTCTTTCTTTTTTTCCTTTACATTTTAAAAGAAAAGCCTGTTTTTCTTCTTGAAAATTCTCATGTGTTCATGAATTGGACATCATGAAACAACTTATTATCAATGAAAAAATAAAAGCTCTTTTATTGAAATCTTGCCTGAAAAAGAAGAAGTTGGGATACATGTAAGTGTTTAACAACCTGGTGGCAACGTAAGGGGTATTTATTGCTTTCTTTTTATTTTCCTTTTTTTTCTTTCTAAATACAATTGTGACACATACAATGTACATGTATTGTAGAAGACACAGTATTTGCCACGTTCCTCATTCTACTATGAAATGCAAAAGAATTTCAAGAGAAAATCTAAAAAAGAATGAAACACACATGTGGATCAAAGATAATCAATAATGGAATAATTGTGTACAAGCTTTTTTAATAACTAATCTGAATGCTATACATGTACATGTACATATGGCCACTGCATACAAAACTTGGTTTCCCTGCATGCATAACATTTTGACATAATTAGCTTTCTTGCTTTCTTTGTATTTTCCTTCTCTTTTTCTTTCTAAATACAATTGTGACACAAATTATATGAAGGCACAGTGTTTGCCATGTTTCTCCTTTTACTATGAAATGCAAAAGAATTTCAAAGATAAAATCTAAAAGAAAATGAAACACACATCTGGATCAAAGATAATCAATAATGGAATAATTTTGTACAAGCTTTTTTAAAACTAATCTGAATGCTATACATGTACATGTACATATGGCCACTGCATACAAAACTTGGTTTCCCTGCATGCATGACATTTTGACATTAGCTACATGTACATTCATACAGGACTTGTGGTTTCGAAACTTTAAGTTAATGAAACAAAGACGAGGGCTCACATGGGCCCGAAACAACACCGCTCGTTGTTCTGCGATTACAAGTCGAGCGATCAACGTTTAAAATGAGCAGAGAGGTCATCGTTAACAACGAGTTTGCAAAACTTTATTAGTTTATTCTGTCCACACGGTCCATAACTATGATGGAGGACAAATAAATTCAAAGTTTCAAAACAACATGTACGAGTCCGTTCATACGGTCTGAAACTAGAAGATAACTTAGTTTTAACAAGCCAAACTTAAAGTTTAGCTACCTCCGTGTGAACTTGACTATAGATCATATCAAAATATTTATTCTCCAGTACCAGGTGGCATGACAGTGGCAAGGTACATGTATTTCTCATGCTATGTCAACTTCAATGTTCAAGTGTAGAAGTAGTCAACTTTCAATTTGAAAGGGTATTTCTGCTCTCTTAAAGGGATATTCCACTCCGATTACAAGTCGGTTTCAAAAGAAGCAGAAAAATTAAAGAAACATGATCAGTGAAAGTTTAAGCAAAATCTGTTTTTTACACAAAACCTGTATGAAAAAAATGTATTCCTTCATTAACAACTAAGAAAATCAAAATTTATGAGATTTTCTGTACTGAGCCAATGGGAGAGGAGCTTGTAAGATGTACGTCGCAGAGTTGCCAATTTGTGTTTGATTGATTACAACTTCAAAAATTCATAACTTTCTGATTTATTATCAGATTTTGCTCAAACTGTTTCTCTCATTCTTCTTCTTTTATTCAAATAAACTTAATACCAGGGTGGACTTTCCCTTTAAAGCCATGCATGTATACACCAGCTTTGGTACACCCTAAAATACTTTTCATCTAATTTCTTCGACTTCAGAATTATGAAGAGCATGATAATGCTGATAATACTTACTATCAAATTTTCGTTATATCAGTTATCGAACTCCGAAAAACTTTTAGGTTGTTTCAATACTTTCATTCATTAACCCCCCAAAATGAGAAGAAACTTGTACTAACAGTATATTATTTGTTTAGAGCTACACAATATACACGTACATGTAAATTCCAGGACAGTGTGAACTCTACCCTTTCTAGACAATTGACCACATTTTGTGGTTTGGCTCAATAACTTCTGATTAAGAACTCTAAAAATTATACCAGATACATGAGAAGAAAGAGCAAAAATTTCTGCACACTGTGCCCATTTTTGTTGCATGACCATATTGCGTTTGATTCCAGGAACTTTAAACAGGAGAATAAGCTTTAAAATCCTTAAATTGGCAAAACATTGAGGGATTCAAAATCATTGTTGTTTTTTTTTTAATCAACACTGGCCATTATTTCAACAAAGTTTCTAACCATATATAATGTTTTCAAAGACAATACATTTTAGTAGAACCATGTAGCACTAAAAGAAAAATACTGTTGTTGCCTGTTTGAAAAACAAAATGTGATCAATTTAGCCCTTAATTAATTCTTGTCATGAAAAGGTTAACCCATTGTCTACTGGCACTGAGTGACCATTATTTTGAGCCTATGGGGATGAGAAAATTCACTTGTACATGGGTTAAACGATACGAGATGACAGGCACGACACACCCTTCTACCTCTTGGCAGACAATTTCTACACTCTAAAAACTGTGTTAAATCACCATTTAAAAGGGCCGAGGAGTGACAACTTTTTCAAAATTGTAGATTAACACTTTTAACATGCTGGATACAACACTGTAAAGGCTGAATCCAGCAGTTTAAAAGAGTTGATCTACCATTTTGAAAAAGTTGTCACTCCTCGGCCCTTTTAAATGGTGATTTAACACTTTAGTTTTAGAGTGTATATTTTGTGAAACTGACCCAACGATGTGTCATCTGAAATAAACCCATTCATGCACTACCTAATACAGTACATTTAAACCAATTTCAGCTGAAGCAATGTTCTGCATGACTGGTAAACATCTCACCTCATCTTGCATCCATCCCCCTCCCATACCTCTCTCCTCCCCTTTGATAATATAATTCATGCATCCATGGAAGACCAGATGCCTTTTCCTACATGGCCCAGTAGCTCCAGTAATTGCATACAAATTACCCCATTTCCTACAGTTGATGTTTAAAAACTGAAAGGGGATGCATGAAAACTGCACCATGTATATTGTTTATTTATATCATGTGCTCTGTATTAATGAGAGCCAATTCTGGTACAAATGTCCCTGGAGTGTAAAAATTACTTTTCATTCACAGGAACTCTGCTAAATGGTGATATTCCTTCTGGCATGTTTTTCGCATTCACTTTATTTCAACCGGCACTTTTTAAAAAACTTTCCACAGTTCCATCACTCACTACTCCCATACATCTACAAAGTACAAACAGGTCTCATTATATTACAACTTCTCTGAGCACTGAGAACCAGAAGGGTAATAACTCATTTTTTTGTTCTTCAAATTGGCAACAATAGTATTTTCTTTTAGCGCTACATGGTTCTAATAAGGTGTAATATCTTTGAGAACAATACATGTACATCGTTACAAGTTTTTGTCGAAAAGTTGAAAAAATTGCCAACTTTGATGAAAAACAATGATTTTGAACCTCTCAATGTGTTGCCAATTTAAGGATCTTGAAGCTTGTTCTCCTTTCTAAAATTCCTGGCATCAAATGCAATATGGTCAAGCAACAAAAGTGGACACAGTGTGTGCAGAAATTTTTGCCCTTTCTTCAATTATGCATCTGGTATATTTTTTAGAGCTCTGAATCAAAAGATATTAAGCCAAACCACAAAATGTGGTCAATTGTCTCAAAAGGGTTAACTCTTTCAAGACAATTGACCACATTTTGTGGTTTCACTCAATAACTTTTGATTCAGAGTTCTAAAAAATATACCAGATGCATGAGCAGAAAGAGCAAAAATTTCTACACACACTTTGTCCATTTTTGTTGCATGACCATATTGCTTTTGATGTCAAGAATTTAAGACACAAGAATAAGCTTTAAAATCCTTAAATTGGCAACACATTGAGAGATTCAAAATCAATATTTTTTATCAAAATTGGCAATTTTGTAAACTTTTCAACAAATTCCTAACCATGTATATTTTTTTTCAAAGACATTACACCTTATTAGAACCATGTAGAACCAAAATAAAAATATTATTGTTGCCAATTTGAAGAACAAATTGTGATCAATTTAGCCCTTAAATAATTCCTGTCCTGAAAGGGTTAACAAAGAGTTAATGCCTTTCTGGCTCTCAACAGACAATATAATTTCACCATTTTAATGTGAATCAGATAAAGAAACATGTGAAGTATCACTAGAATACCTCTTAGTGATATATACTGTAATCCCCCCCAAAATGAATGGTGAAAGGTTTAGAAATCAAGAAATATTATAGGCACTTTGTAGATTTTACAGGCAGGTTAATGCCCTTAAAGTGATTGATTAACTTTGTGAAAAATTGTAAAATCAGCTCAAATGCCAGTGAATTGTGTGCAGTCCTCTAACTACATATGTAATTAAGGATATGTGAAAGTATGAGAGAAAATGGAACCCGTTTACTATCCTAATAAAAAAGAGAAAATCGCGATCAATCGCTAGCGCAAGTCGCTCGGCTTCCTCGCTGCGCTGCAGTCACAGAAACCAAGCACCAGTGCTTGGCGATTTCAGAGCGGGTTTCCAGCCCGTACGGTATTCTGTGATAGAGCAAGGTATGCCAACCGTAAGAGTTCTTTAGGGTTTGGTGGTACTCTATCCCGACATCAATGTTCAATCGTAAATATCTTGATATGAGCCTGATCGGTTAGTCACGGACGGACATTTGACAAATTTTGAAAGTTTGAAGGCCTGTAAAAAATTAGTTATGAGATGTGTTGAGCTGTTTTATGTTTCACTGTGAAGGGTACCACTGAAGGTGCTAAATGATGATAAAATTTGGTTGCCATGGTTACCTACTAAAAATAGAATCCATTAAATATTCAATGTCACGGACGGACTAGATAGAAATGGGTTTCTTGACTTATCGGTAATCTTTTGTCTTTTCTATCTAAACAAGCTGTCACTGACAAATTTTTTTAACTGCAAATGTTAGTCAAGTAAATTGACTTCCCTGTCACATACATAGAATTTTAAAGCAAGCTGTAACTTTTGCTAGAGGTCCGAAAACTTTTTGTCACGGACGGACATTTGGGCGTCACGGACGGACATTTTGAGCGTCACGGACGGACATTCACTTATAAACTGCATGTGTTCCTATCTAAAATCGTGCATACGTACTTTGTGCTTTCTACTTTTTGTTTGAAATTGATTTTATTCCACTATTAAGCAAAACTTAGCTTGAAAAACTTAGTTCTTAAGTGGAATCTATGTCAAAAGTGGATGCCTGTATTGCAGTGTACATACACAATGTACAAGTGCATTTACTCATGTAGTGTACAACTGTACATGTACAATATATGCTACAGACCAAAATGAACATGTTGAGAACAATGTGATGTAAGATTTCAAAATATAACCCTTTACATTACAGTCATGTAGGTGGACTGAAATCAAACATCAGTATTTAGTATTTTAATTTACTTTACAGCTCAAAGTCATATATTTTGTTTCAAACATAGAGGTAATGTAGAAATAGGATTATGTGTGATTGATCATTATCAATATAGGAAGTAAAATTTCTCATTTGGCTTACAACATCACATACCAGTACTCTTTATAACATCTCATATTTTTCAGTAGTTCTCTCTAAGAGGGTGAAAACCAAATTGTGAAATGCAGATCATTGTCTAAATCTTTCTCATACCATAGTTTACTTTTTCAGTAATGTCTCTATCACTTTAAGAACAATGTTAGCTTTCTGGACAAAGGCCCTAATGGCAACAGCTGAGTGTGTAAAGCCCATATAGAGCCTAATTATGTCATGTTAGTTGAGGGATTGCCCAACACGACTAGTGTAAGTCATATATTATAACTTTCTGACCCCCTTCCCCATAAAAAAACTGTTCCAGGGTTGATGCAACCAATTCAATTATGAGCATTTAAAATTATATATTGTCTAAAAAGGTTTCTTCTTATGTTATGTGATTACATCATTTTTTTTTAATTGTTGGCTGTGTGTGATCCTGAACTACAAAGAATTGCTATCTGTCTCAAATGTTACAACTAATTCAAAACATTCTTACAAAATAGAGTCCAAACATGGCTCTTACGGTCTAATACACATCTGAACTCCAATGTTTATAATTTTCAAAGACAACTTGTAATTTAATTTGAATATTGATCAAGCTTCAGTGTTAATGTTGAATCTAAAACTTTTACATGTTGCTGATGACCAAAAATATACAATAATAGTAATAATGATATTAATAAATAAGTAAGGAAATAAGTATTCATCTTCTGTAGACACCTGTAATGGATGTCTTTTGCAGACTGACAATGCAGGCTGGCTCCCATTAGAGCCATAGCAAAATCATTAGATTTTACGACATTTATTAGCTTGAAAAAGAAAAAAATTGGGGCGGGGTGGGGGGTAATTTTTGCATTAATATAGGGGATCACAATACCATATACAGTCCAACCTGCTTTAGCGACCACCTGTATAGAAAGACTACCTGTCTATATAGCCCACAATTTTTGTTTCCCTTTAAAACTGTTTCTCATTAAATCATGTAGCAAAGGAACCTGTACATGTACGTAAAGACCACCTGCTCGTAATGACAGCTTTTCTTGTCTGTCTTGAGTGGTCTTTATAGACAGGTTTCACTGTACGTGATATTTTGGATGAAATATGTTCCATGAACCAATAAACAATAAAACAATTCATTGAATTTGAAATCTCACAGCATTTACCATTTCAGTATATTGCAGTGTCCGTCCGTGACAAAATTATTGTCCGTCCGTGACAATTTTCAAATTCGTTTTTAGTATATGTATATTTAATTAATCAAGATTTTATTCATACATGGTATAGGTCTCTAGCTAGTGAGATAGCTCAGCATGGTTTTTGTTTTCATTTTTGCCCCACCAATGGAAAAAAAAACTTTTACAAATTTTTTCTGTCACGGACGGACAAATTTGCATCAAGATTTGAATGACCATGCGGCACGACCATTTCTGTACAAATATTTTCAAATATTTTTTGGTTTTCAATGGAATGGTGTTTGATCTATAATTATTTGCTAACAAAACCCAAGAAAGTTTAGAGAGTGTTAAACTAGGACCAAATCAATCTTTCTAGAAAATGTCCGTCCGTGACATTAGTGTTCATCACCCCTGTTGAAAAATGGGCCAATCCAATGACTTTCCCGACCTTGTCAATTAAACAAACGTGAATTTTAGTAACTTTAGATATTAGTGAAAAACCTGAAAGTGATTTCATCATAAAAATCTGAAAATTAAATTTTCACCCCAATGCTCACTCTTAACCGATCAGGCTCATATATAAACGACCGATCAGCTTATAAAACTCAGGCGATTCCTGTCTGAGCTAAAGGTTTGCAATTATGATTACAGCATTAGCTGGAACAGTGATTTTTTTTTTCAATCCTGGGCAAAGTTAATCAATGCCTTTAAATATAGAGCTCAGTAGAGGACAAAGAGAGGGAAGGAAAAAGACAACACCATTGGCATTGAAAGAAAATAAATAGGAGAGAGATAGAGAGAGGGAGGAAGGAAGGGAGGGAGAGAGGGAGGAAGAGAGTGAGGGAGCGAGAGAGGGAGGAAGAGAGTGAGGGAGAGAGGGAGGAAGAGAGTGAGAGAGGGAGGAAGAGAGTGAGGGAGGGAGGGAGCGAGAGAGGGAGGAAGAGAGTGAGGGAGAGAGGGAGGAAGAGAGTGAGAGAGTGAGGGAGGGGGAGAGAGGGAGGGAGGGAGGGAGAGAGGGAGGAAGAGAGTGAGAGAGTGAAGGAGGGGGAGAGAGGAAGGGAGGGAGGGAGAGAGGGAGGAAGAGAGTGAGAGAGTGAAGGAGGGGGAGAGAGGAAGGGAGGGAGGGAGAGAGGGAGGAAGAGAGTGAGAGAGTGAGGGAGGGGGAGAGAGGGAGGGAGGGAGGGAATGAGGGAGAGAGGTACAAAATGCAGAGAGAGAAAGAGATAGAGAAAGACATATAGCAAGGACGTGTAAACCAGAAAGGGCAAAAAATAGCACGGAGGAAGAGGAATTGTTAGAGGGAATTACATGTAGGGAGGGGGCAAGTATGTAGAGAGAGAGAAAAAACAAATAAACAAACAAACAAACACAAGACACTCAAAGAGGGAGACATGAAAGAGATGGAAAAAAGATGGAGAAAAATAATCAGGTGCAATACCTATCACATCTTTGTGTTACTACTTCATGTAAAACATGCCAATCCTCTCCTCCATATAGGAAGACAGAAAAAAAGGGACTTTAACCAGAAAAAGTAAAATATAGCATCTTTGGAGAGGCAGAGAGAGAAAGAGAGAGAGAAGGGGGGTGGGAGGGAGGGAGGGAGGATACCACACAAAGAGGAAGGCATGAGAAAGATAGAGAAAAATGCTGAGGTGTAATATCTGTCACATCTTTGTGTTACTATACTACATGTATCGCCATCTCTCATCCACTCCTCCCTCTCTATACACATCTCATCACGAGGGAGGTGCTTTGGCAATCAGCTGTTATATTTACTCAGGCAAGGCAGCTGAAATGCAGACATGATAGATCTATATATCCACCTCCCACAATAATATCATATCCACTGACATCATATTGTTGTCAAGCAAACTGTTGTCATGCATTACCATCTGAATACATATACACTTTCTACAGTGATGTGACTAGTGTCGTCATGGTGCATGCAGAACCGGACAGCAAAAGCAGATCAGGTTTACTGTACATCTCATTTTTGTCAACATCTAAAACTTTACAATTTCAACACTTCAGGTACATGTATACTACATGTACATGAGAGGAATATTTTGCAGAGTGGACATTTTTGAGCATTTTGTGGCATTAAATTGCACAATTTATGCAAAAACACAGAAATATTTTTGTTTATGTAATTGTAAATTTCACTTTGCTGAGAAAATTTCCACTTTTATAGTAGATACATTGTACATGTACATGCAGTGCTAAAATGTACTATATTGTGTACAATAGTGATTTTCAAAAAAAAAAAAATCAGTAGTTTTCTTTATTTCTAAGACTGTTCTTAATTGTTCTCTGACAATTTGTTCTGTCTGTCTGCTCTTCTGTTCTTGATACCGAAATCAACTTTACTTCAGGTAGATTTCCCCTTTAATACCCCTTGGACCCATCTAAATTGCAATCCAGATTGGTATCATATCACAACTCCCTGGCATAATTGGTCTATGTCTACACCAACACTGGTTTGAGGAGATGAAAGAAAGGAGACTTTTCTCATATACACCATGCAGGTCATTTGTCAAAGCTCACAAACTGTTTAAACTAGCATGACCCACATCCCATACCAATCATCCTAACACAAGACGCATCCTCACTTCTCATAAATGCTTCTCGCAAAACACTTCCCAGCATCGTCTTTCTCTCCTAGATCTCACAGGGCAGAAATTGCAATCTTCCAGCTTGCAGCAGAAAACTCTCTCTCGGGAAGAGATCTCTCAAAAAATAAACATTAAATAATTAATCAGGAGCAATATGTATTGGTTGAAGACTGTCTGGATTTGAATTGACTCCAAATCTGACATTTCCAATCACCCAATTGTCCATTACCAAGTAGCAATGCTAATGTCAATGGGCCAGAGAAAGCTAGGCAAGCAATAATCATAATGGGAAATGTATAAACGGGATGCTTTCCTGTTATGACTGAAATGAAGCTTTTTTCTTTCACTTCCAATTTTTTGTTGTTGATGAAACTACATGTACATGTACATTGTACATGTAGGCCTACTGCAGGGTGCAACACAACCACATGACCAAATGTCCAAACTCCAAAGGCAATCAAAACACCACAAAAAAGCACTGGCGTATTGGGTTTGGGGGGGGGGGGGGGTGGGGCACAACTCACCCGTGCCCACCCCCTTTTTAAAACCTAATTGTGCATTACTAAAGTACACTAAAATTTCAAATGTTTGACCCCAAAAGACACATAATACAACTGTAATGAAAATGTGGAAACCCTTTTTTTTGTTGCTTGTCTGATATTTTTCAGGATTTTGCCCCCCCCCCCCCCCAATGATGAAATCCTATATCCACCCATGTATCACTTGATAGAAGAGATATCTCGGCCAATTTCATTTGGAAAAAACTCTTACCGGCTTACACAACAAGCTACATGTAGGCTACATAAATACCCAAATTAATTTTCATAAGAGCAAATGAGTGAAGAGTCAAGGCAGGTACAGACTGAGCAATTTTTTGCAACATTCTGTACCATTCAATTTCAACCATTTTCAGAGCTGATTACATCAGCTGCAATTTTCCTCATGTCAAAGCATATCATAATTTTATTGGGTTTACAATGTGTACATATTTGCACAAATCGTTAATGGCATACATTGTGCATGTATATATCAGATTAATTAAACTTCAACATATGCAAACCACCGCGACATCGGGAAAATTCTATTCAGACTTTCAGTAGCACCACCACGAGATGAATCGCAAATTACATGGCTAACAGACCATTTAAGTTTCAGTATATTCTTTTGATTACCATTTTCTTCTATAAGCCAGTTTGTAAAATTTACATGCGCATGTACAGATAAAAAAGATCATTTGTGCCAAGTACAATTGACCTTTATACGCTTTCATAGTATGCCCCACAATGCATGTGAAACGATACGTGTTACACAAGTAGCGCGTCCACCAAAACAAATGCACATGCGCGTGTAAACTGGGGTCATTTCAGGGTCATTTGTACCATGTACTAATTACAAAGTGGATTATTCCGTAACACATCCACAATTTTTTCCTGTCATGTATTTCCTCTACATTTTATAAAGATAATGTGACCAATTTTGCTTCATCTCCTCTTTGTATTGTGTGCAGTGCTGTACCCAGATCACAGCAGACTAAACTGGTTTCAACTCAGACATTCTCTCATGTCCTGTTCACAATGAATCAGTAAAAGGAGCAAAACCTAAGAGAACACACTACATTGTACATACTGCACATGTATACATGTAGTACAACATTTTGATTCCATTTGCACTAAGATTTTGTGTGTGTGTTTTTTTTTTCTTTCTTTGGAACAGGATTGGTAAATTATTTTACACCGGTATTCAAAAAAATGTAATTATGAAATTAATCTGAAAAATCAATTTTGTATATCACCAGTTTATCTTTTATTGGTGTGGAAAAATCAATGATTTAAATCAGCATTGATTGTTTATTCTCCCATCTTTGCTCAACAATGTACATGTAATCACAACTCTCTAGTGAAATGCTTTCCGACAGATGTGTGTTCACACTAATGTAATACTCTCTTATCAGAGACGATTTCCACAGCAGCACTCTCATATCATGAGTGTGAAAGGACCTTGAAGGTTTGTTTACATTCACAGAGTTCACTCCAGGTCAAGTGAAAGTGATTCCCAGCAAGGGACATTTTAATAACAACTACACCCCTTTTCACCAACGGAGTGAGTTTAGCCTCCAGGACCCTCCTGTATAAAAAGTTTAAACGCAACTCTAATAATTACCATAAATATAACTTGATTTTCAGCACATCAGAATCGTGTATTCGGGACTTGCATTTAATTTTTTGAGTTGTGATTTAACACAACTTCTCATAAAAGAGGGCCAACATCTGTTAAAAGGAGTTTAAAATGCTTGCCATACATGCAAATCCTATATTGTACATGTACATGTACATCCAATATAAAAAATATGATTAATTGATAGCAGATGGAAAAATGGAAGATGCAATAACTAATTTAAATAAGGTAAATGCTATGACAGGTAACTCATACTCCAATCCCAAAATTACCCATCTCTCCTTTGTTACCCTGTCCCCTACAACATAATAAAGTGGTATTGAGTTTGCCATTAAAGACTCTTGGTTTTGTGTAATGGATAAGAAACTGTACCCTCCCTCCCCCCCTCCCCCCCCCCCCAAAAAAAAAAAAAGAAAAAAGAAAAAAAAGGATATACTGGTGTGGCCAAACAAAATTATTGGGAGTTGAAACATATACACACAACTGGAAGAGCTCTGCTAAAACGGTCCACTACATGTACATTTATGCACGGTGTGATGTAGGCCAATAGCTTGAATTGAACCCAAAGGGAGAGGAAACTGAACCCTGTGTTGGGGCACAGATAGAGGAGTTTGAAGACAAAAACGTTTGTCAGTCCTATTAGGCAAGGTCTAAATTATTTAGACTGAACACTAAGTTATACTGAAATAGATACTCTGGCACAACCATTGTGAAGTGGTGAAGTGGTTCAGGTTTGACTCAAGGCACAATGTGTTTTGTTTATAGACACGTACATGTATGTACGGGTTCATATTCATAAATGAGGTTGCAGGAAGCCTGATTCTGGCCAAAGCATGTTTTAAGATATACCTTTTTGTGAGTTTTACACGAAAATCAGGAATATTATACTTATACAATACTTCCATAACTTCAATTACAAGGCATGTTTGTCTTTTTGTGAGTTTTACAGGAAAATCAGGAATATTACACTTGTACAATACTTCCATAACCTTCAATTACCAGGGGGGTGTTTCATAAAGCTGTTCGTGAAGCTATGCATGACTTTACGAACAACTTGAATACGAAGTGCCAGATAGGATGCCCAAAGTTTTCCTGCTGTTTTGAATGAAGTATGACAGTTGTATTTCCAGTAACCTCAATTAAATTCTGGCAAAAAATATACTTTGCATTAAAATTTTTTGTTATAATAAGAATGTTAATCTAAGTCTGCACCCGTTCAACTTTAGTTAATGCAGTAAAAAATGATTGAGCATCTCATTTGGCTTGTCATATTTAAGTCATTCATAAAGTCATTCGTAAAGTCATTCGTAAAGTCATTCGTAAAGTCATTCGTATAAAGTCATGCGTAACTTTATGAACAGCTTCATGAAACACCCCCCGGGTATGTTTGTCTTGGTACTGGGTCATTCCACAGGGTTGGGGCAACAGCATATTTTTGTGTACATCCCACATATCTTACATTATCCTGAATTTATTGTTAGGTGAATTTTATTGTAATGAGGTTTTAATTGAAGGCAAGTGGTTATTTGATCTTATGAGGAATAAATTCAGTGTTAAAAAAAAAAGTAATAAGTGTTGGTGTATCTTTGTTTGCCGATGTCCACTCCTATTTTGGGGGGTACAAGTGTGACATGAAAACATGTCTTTTTCAGATATAATTATCAGCAAAACTGAATGACTTAGCTACAAATCTGTAGTTGTTTTTTACCAAGCAATATATGATGTTTAAAAGTGTAGAATGTTATTTGGCAAAAGCTAACAGTAGTTGTAAAAATTAAATCCAAAGTTCGGCCATACCACCGTTACAAGAAATGTCCACTATCCAGATTTATCGTAACGGTGGTAAAGTTACATTTTGTTCAAAAATAGAATGCACTAATCTCATGCTGCAGTCGGGAAAATAAAGGGATTGGTGATGGAAATATTTTCATAGAAAATCTTGGTTTGATAAATATAACAAGGACAAGAAAAATATGTTTCACTCCTAAAATTTGATCGCGATGTCCCTGTGCATTTTGTAACGGTGGTTGTAACTCCTTCGCTGATCTCGAAAATAAAAGAAATCAGCAGCCCTTCGGGGGGAGTGAAGGTCACGTGAGTGAAACATCTTCGAGGGGAACCACACAAATTTAAGTCGCCACTCGTCGCAAACAATTTAGGAGCGTTTTACCGGCATTGTCCACCGTAACGGTGGTACAAACAATGAGACGATTTCCTCCTTTGTAATAGCGTGAGCACCGTGATTTATTAATATTTTAAAGAAATAAGTCTGTATAATTACCCTATTGACTCACTGTGATACAATATCGATTTTGATTGATTTTATTGTTCAAAGTAATGGCGAATCGGGCATTTAATTTACACTACGGTCCCATATACTCATTTTCGTGTTGGAATGACAACATTTCATGATCGGTGATGAAAAAACAACGGTTAGCATTTCTCCTACGGGGCCCTCGTCAGTATCAAAAACTATATTTATTATCCAGTACCAATGGAAACACTTATGAGTCATCTCTGTCCCGTTTTTAAACAGTTCTATGATCCAAATTCTGTAATTTTAGATGTGAAGTCGTGTCCTACGATAAACTTCTTTCAATGACTTGAATGAGTATCTAACTGGATTCATGCGGTAGGTTTCATGCCTTAATACTTCCGGGGTGGGCCTCTGGTTACTGTCCCTCATTTAAAAAAAAACTTAACAGATTATTCAGCTACATGGTGGTTGGTGGGGCTGAATAAGTAGAGGGGAGGGCACTAGTGTACCCGGGGGGGGGGGGGCAGAATGCCCCCCCTGACAACTTTTGACAGGAAAAAAATTTGTACCTTTTTTTTGGTTTTTTTTTTTTGTTTTTGCTTATCCCAGAATCATGGAGCAAAACATCTGATACCTTCCCCCCCCCCCCCCCCCCACTCAGCGACTTTTTGAGGACTTGAGAATTTTTTTTTTTTTTTTTTTGGTGGGGGGGGGGGGGGGGGGCCAAATAAAATCAATCCATATTTTTGTAATGAAAAAATTATTCTTAAAGTATAAGATCGGATTATTTGAACTGCTTTCACACATTTCTCACATACACAGAAATAAAAGACAAGCATAATTTCAGAGATTTTATTTCAGAAAATACATGTAAATATAATATATAAATAACATAAACATGTACATATAAATATTTATTTCCATTTTTCATTTTGCTTCTGTGCCTTCAAGGTGGTTGCAAGCTGATATTTAGACATTTCATTTTTCATTTCTTCAGAGAAACTTGATTGCAATAATTTTTGAAAATGCATTATAATTAATTTCCACTTGCGAGGTTTGCGATCCCCCCCCCCACCCCAAGGAATTTCTTCTTGTATTGCTGCATGATTTCAAATGCTGCTCTTTGTCTTTTATGTAAAAATGTACATAAGTTAAACAACTAAGTTAAACAGTTGTATTTGTGTATTCAAGGGCTTAATTTTCATATAATGGAAAGATTTAAAACAGAATTATCAACTTCTTCATTGCTTACATGTAAGCCTATCTACATGTACTCTGGAAAACTTTTAGACTGGTACGTACACATGTACATGTACAGTACATGTACATGTAGTTATTTTTGTGGCATGAATTCCAGTTTCAGGTTCCCAAGTGTTGCTGTAGATTATACAGTGCATATACAAAAAAAAAAAAAAATTTACACTTTTGACAAATCTGTCAGAACTACATTTCAAAATTTATAGAAGATCTATTAACATGAAAAAATCTTATATCCTTTGAAATGTATTTTTGACAGATTTTTTTGATTTAAGTGTAACGTTTTTATTGATATGCACTGTATGACTGATTTCAATTGGAGATGTGAGTCAGGTTATAGTTAAATAAAGACTTACTCTAGAGTAATTATTTGAGTATTTTAACTGGTTATCTACGTATCACATGTGATTTAAGAAAATACAAAACTGGGCTCCTTAAAATTTGTCCGTAAGAGATGTCAAGTGTAGAAAAGGAAATGTGCTAGGAAACCATGCCTTTATTGAATACATGTAGATGGTAGTCTGCATAAAACATTTTCACAAAACAATATTTCCCCAGAATTAGGATGACTTTTACGTTAAAAGGTACATGTATAGATCAAACAGTACCTCTGTTACAGGGACATGATGTCCTAGTAACGGAGGTATTATTTTAAGAAGGGGGCTATGTCCAACAGGTATTGTTGAAGATTACAATTGAAATCAACTTCCACTTGAAAAAAAAAGACCTCTTCCTTTTCCTGTTGCAATCAGCTCAGTAAACTTACTGTGAAGAATTCAGGGAAATTATAACAATAGGATAAATCGCAATAAGAGGAAACAAACAATTCTTGAACCATTTACATACACCTTTTACCTGCAAAAAGCAATATACACTTGGGAAACATGTATCTGCTTTCATACAATTTATTAAAGAAGACAGGTTTTCACAAACTTATATAATATTTTCAACAAATTATAATGGTTTCTGAGTTAAATGGTATATTAGATCATACTGTACCTCCGTTACAGGGACATCATGTCCCTGTAACGGAGGTACTCTTTTAAGAAGGGGCTACCTTCAACAGAAATGGTTGAAGATTCCAACTAAAATCAATTTTAATATGAAAAGACATCCTTTCCATTCCTTTACCAGTAGCAATCATTTCAGTAAACTCATTTTCAAGAATTCAGGGAAAAAGTAAAAATGGGAGGTCATAACATGGAGGGATAGAAACAATTTTGGAATCCATTAACATACACTTTGCTTTCATAATCATCTTTAAATTATCAAAAATGACCATTAAAGTTAGTAGAAATATTGTATGGATTATGCTTGTGTGAGATGATGAAGACTTGGGACTTGAAATTGATGCTGGGAGAGAGAAATGAAGCAAAGGATGAAAAAAATGTCCACTGTAACGGTGGTATTTTATCACATCTGGTAACTCTGATTACTCTACAATGAAGAGGTCTATTTACAAAATGCAAATGGAATTTATTGAAGTGGTAATGTAGGTAACTTTCAATGAGTATTTTATCTCAATTGAAACACTTTTATTTTTGAGCTTCCATGTCACAAAAATTGCCCCAACCCTATGGAATGACCCTACTGTAAAAAAGAACAGGGGGGTGTTTCACAAAGAGTTAAGTCTGACTTAAAGTCGCACTTAAATTCCTAGTTGCGTGCGGTATGTGACACATCACCGCATTGGTCAGATCATGCTCAGGGGACGCACGCTTTTGGGTAATCTACCAATGAGATTATACGTTTAATACCGTATGCGCATTGGCACTTACGCATGACATTAAGTCAAACTTAACTCTTTGTGAAACACCCCCCAGAAACAACAACCCATGAAAGCAATCTTGTTTATAAAACCTTAATTTCTTTCTTCATGCCTGATTCAAGCCTTTAAAAACAAGTGAATGAGTAAATTACGCAATGCGTAATAAATGTCCCCGCCGGAAGTGCAGATCTGTGGAAATTAACTAGCCTGAACCTTAAAACTTCAGTGAAAAACTTTAGTGAATAAAATAATAATGTTACTGCATGCAAAAGAAGAGAATACCAACAATGCATGTATACAACCTGAAATATAAAACATGAAAACATTATGAACCTTCAGCCATTTTGAATAAATTTGCATAAATTTGCATGAATAATGAATTTCAAAATTCTGTGTAGAAGTTTGGAAGCCCCCACCCAGCCCTATCAGATAAAACAATCGGAATCAAAATCCGATGTGAAATAGACGAGAAGTAGCATTTTTCGTCAATTTTGAATAAATTTGCATAAATTTGCATAATTAATGAATTTCAAAATTCTGTGTAGAAGTTTGGAAGCCCCCACCCAGCCCTATCAGATAAAACAATCGGAATCAAAATCCGATGTGAAATAGAGGAGAAGTAGCATTTTTCGTCAATTTTGAATAAATTTGCATAAATTTGCATAATTAATGAATTTCAAAATTCTGTGTAGAAGTTTGGAAGCCCCCACCCAGCCCTATCAGATAAAACAATCGAAATCAAAATCCGATGTGAAATAGAGGAGAAGTAGCATTTTTCGTCAATTTTGAATAAATTTGCATAAATTTGCATAATTAATGAATTTCAAAATTCTGTGTAGAAGTTTGGAAGCCCCCACCCAGCCCTATCAGATAAAACAATCGGAATCAAAATCCGATGTGAAATAGAGGAGAAGTAGCATTTTTCGTCACTTTTGAATAAATTTGCCTGAATTTGCATAATTAATGAATTTCACGATTCTGTGAAGAAGTTTGGAAGCCCTCACCAAGCCCTATCAGATAAAACAATCAGAATCAAAATCGGCCAAGAAATGACGGAGAAGTAGCATTTTCTAACATTTGAGCACACACGGACGGACGGACGGACGGACGGACGGACACACACACACACGCACACACGAACGGAGCCCGTTTCATAGTCCCCTCGCGAACTTCGTTCGGCGGGGACAAAAATCTTATGGATGCATCCGATTTATAGAATCCTTGGTTACAGACTACATGTACGTGTATGGTATAGAATTGCTTACCTCATCGTGGGTGAGAGCGTAGATCGATAACAATCCTCCTATGAATCGGATATTCGTTTCAAATACAGATACATCGCTGGACTGTATTAGAGAAAGAGACAGAAAAAATAAGAGTGATTATTAGAAATGTAAAACAAATGAAAGAAAATATACACTAAAATGACGAATATATATAATTTTTAAAAACCTAAACATGTCAGACAAGAAAATATAATCATACATAATTCAAAAAATCTTATTTTTTACATTTTCTGCACAAAAAGTACGATTTAAATTTTCTGAGTGAAAATCAAGATAAACTTATTTCTAGAAAATTGAAAGTTTCAGAATTTGTGTCAAACTATTGTTTAGCTGATCGACACTCGAAAGAGAAATATTCCTTCTTTTCCGAGTACATTTCAAATATACTTTATTTAAGAAAATGAATAAAATGCCCGGAAATTTCATTTTTAAACATGTATTGCACTTATTGTTGTCTTTTAATACTGGTTTACTAGACAGTCAGGGCAGATAAATCATTATAGTAAAAAAAGAAGAAAATAGTATACAAATATTGACTGCTCATGAGGATGATGGTGGAAATTATCACTCCCAAGGTGGTGTTCATACCGGCCCTTCTATCATCCCCGAGGCGAAGCCGAGAGGGTGATAGAAGGACCGGTATGAACACCACCGAGGGAGCGATAATTTCCACCACCATCCGATTACAGAGCAGTCCATATTTGTTTTATATACCTCATCCTTTTTATTGATTCAGTTGCTCAGTCACTTGCCACGTCGAATTCTTACGCGCTGCGCGTATATTGAACGCAGTCACGTAGCCTAGCAACTCGCGAAAGCGCTCTTAAAACCTGAACCAAATTTTGTGTAGGCACGTGTGTGCAAAAGTCGCGGAGGGGTTACGAGTTCTACCTTTGACCTTAGGTCAATTGATAGAACTCCAAAACCCTCTGATGCAATGATAGATCGAGATGCGCCATGTCATGTGATATAGTTTTGACCAATCAGTGAATAAGAATCTATGTATGAGGTATATAATAGGCTCTATTTTTCAGTATAGTTTATTTCAACACAGTGCTACATGTACATATTTAATGCTATGAAAAAAATCTGACAACAAACTACACTGTATGGAGCATCATGGAATCCATTCAATTGAGTTTGTAACCACATGTAGACCAATTTACATGCATCTTTTTTCATCAATGCAATTCTATTTTGTAAAACCCACTACCAACATTCAATTTGATGCCTGCATGATTAAACCACAAAAAGGGTTTAACTGGGCCACTATACATGTACTATGCTCGTATGAAACTGTTCTGTAAAACCCAAGTAATGAGGAAGAGATGCCTTAATGAAGTCACATAACAATTTAGACCAATTTACATGCATCTTTTTTCATCAATGCAATTCTATTTTGTAAAACCCACTACCAACTTTCAATTTGATGCCTACATGATTAAACCACAAAAAGGGTTTAACTGGGCCAGTACTATACATGTACTATGTTCGTATGAAACTGTTCTGTAAAACCCAAGTAATGAGGAAGAGATGCCTTAATGAAGTCACATAACAGGCAGATGGTAATAACAATGTAGTTTATATCATGTTTAAAGGAATCTGTAAACATAGTATGCTCAATTGATGTCATATGGCAAAACAGAGGTTTGTGGATAGATCAGCCGCACAAGTTTAAAAAGAACCATGGCATGTGAATATTGCATTACTACATACAAATGTAAATGCACAATTTTGTGATTTACTCTATCGGTTTTGGCATATCTAATTTCTTGTAAAACCAAAATGCATGACCATTAATTTTGCTGATCTTGTATCAAAGTGATTTTATATGATGGTTCCTCTAAAAGAATGAAAATAAAATATTTAGAGGAATCTGCAAGCAGTCGTTATGTTTAGAAACAAAAAATTAGCCTGCCAATATTTCTTATATTTTTCTAAATGTGAAACCATTGCTTCCTTGTATGTATAGCTTATGTACTTTTGTTAGTATGCCATATATTGTTGAGTATTGTATTTTTTTTTCTTCCTCTCTCTTTCTTTTCTTAATATTTTTATCTCTAACTTTTCCTTCTCTTGTTTTAGTTGATTGTTGTTCTGATTAACCTGTACATATGTTGCCTGAAATCAATAAAACATATCCACAAAAAAAATAAAAAATAAATAAAATAGGGAAGATTGCAAATCGGCTGAGGTGAAAACTACTGCCTGATATTAAAGACTTATAATTTATGTTTCACTCTTAACACATGTATTGTACAATAAAAATGCATATACATGAAGAGTAGAATACAAGTATACAATCTGGAGGAGGAGATGCATGGACTTGCCATCTTTATTAATTGAATTCTGACTACATATAAAATTATACAGTTATTATCAGCTTATAGCTAGGGGGTTGGCTCGTATGCTTCAGTGACTTGGCAAGCGTTGCCTTATTGATTTCCAGCTAGATAAATATATTCTGTGCTTCAGTTCTAAGGCTTTATAGTCAATGAAGGAAGGGGGTATCGTGACGGAGGAGGGATCGGGAAGTGTTAGAGAATGGAGGTAGACAGAGAGAACTGAGAGAGAGAGAGAGAGAGAGGGGGGGGGGTAGTGAAAGATGAAAAAAATAGATGTGGAAAAAAAGAAATACATGTAGGAAGAGCAACCATTAAAAAAATAGAAAGGAGAGAGAGAGAGAGAGAGAGAGAGAGTGTCACAGGAATGATGAAGGAGTGGATGTTGAAAAAGCTAAAACAGAAAGAGCAAACAAACAGAAATGTAATGGATAAAGAGAGAGGGGAAGGGAGGGTGAGGAATACAAAGAGTAAAACTAAACAAAACTCTAAGCTGAAAATTGAAGAAAAAAAAAAGATGAACAGCAATAGAGCTGTATACACATGCTAACTCATACAGTGTAATATCAGAAGAACAAAAGCAAGTACATGTAAGACAAAAGCAGCAAACTAGTAAGAGTAAAATTAGAAACTAAGTGATTAATGGCATCAATCTCCTTTCATCAAAGGGGTATCAGCCAATTTAGGGTATATTTCTTAGCAAAATGTCATATTTTTTAATCAAGATGTTATTTGAGAGCCTGACCAGGCTTGGATGGTGAGTCATGAGGATTAGCACAGCAGGATAATTTTCAACATGGTTGCCTTTCTGCCACGCATCACATCGATACCTAAATTATGTCACACTGATTGAATAGAGAGACATCTATGAGTGCAACAAAGGATGAAAACAGTCCTACTTTTAATGAACCAATAAATCAGTGCACCTTTCAATATATGGTTACAGAAACATACAGCATAAAACAATTGTTATTTTTTTCTTTCTTTTTGTTGACGAGCTCTTTTCGCTCCAGAAAAATGGATTTCCTCCAGGATAGTTTTCAAATACTATTATTTTAGTTTCTTTCGACTTAAAAAAACAAAAAAAATCACAGCTCCCATAAACCTTTCAAAAGCAAGTACTGTACATGTACATGTAAATTGTTCTCAGCTCCTTTGTGACCATGTGGCAATTACGTCTACATGTACATGGATTGCAGAACTTGTAATTATTATAAAGCTTTGAAAGTTACAAGTAGCTATCAAAAATCACCAAAAAATATCTTCCTACAGGGGGATCTGTTATTGTGAATTACTCACAAATACATGCAAGTGTCATTTAGGTAATTACAGCCATAATACATACATGCATACATGTATATACTAAATAAATTTTCAAGTCTACTTCATGTCAAAAATGAAAACTGTACACATATAGTACATATACATACATACATGTAGATGTATATATAATGTATGCTCCCAGTTATACAGGTGTACATATATGTACTTGAAATCATTACCCGAAAACCTTCAAGCTTCTCATTGGAAACTCCCCAATAATTGATTAATGACTTCATAACTAATTGAGAGATAATAAAAAATTGAGAGATTTGAGATGATCTTGTTACCATGGCAATGGAGTGCATTCAACTCTAGCCAAGCACGATCCTGCTTTACTTTCCTAGACTGGGAGTACAGACCCTCTTGATATGTTTTGCAAGTGTGTGAGCTAGGTTTTTACTGATGGATCTACATTTTACAATATGTACACGTACATGTAGACCTGACATATTGAACTGTAAGTTCACTGCCCGAAAAGAGCAATTAAGATTTTGGACTTGGATGAGTTTTCACACAACCAGAGAGCTGGCAACTAGAAAAGAAAACAACAAAAAAACTCATACATGTATATCCCTTGTCATGAACACTAGCCCCATATAACAATGTTTTGTATGTAAGTTCTTGCTTGATACCAGTGTGAGTGTGACTGAACATACAAGTAGGGTTACCTAAACAAAATGTTACATCTACAATGTAATCTGAGGTTTACCTTATACATCCACAATGTATTAACCAAATCTAAGGTTTACCTTACTTTGTCCAGAACTCAAATACACCTGTACATTACATACATGTACATGTACATGTATATGTACATGTACCATGTGAACATTATACATGTAGTCAAATACAATGTAGGCCTACACATACAGCACCACCCTTCCTTCCAAAAATAAAACTTTTCTTTTATGTTTCATTATTTATTCATCCCTTATGATACCAGTAGACCTATGCTTTTCGATACATGCATGTGTACAGTGGTGTATTTCTTAAACAATGCTATTTAAACTCATATGAATGGGTGTTGTGTGATACAGCATTCTAGACTACATGTACAACACATGTACAAGACTAGATGTTGCAAGAGCAGCCAGAATATCCCTATGAAAGTTTGACAACTTATTTCTAATGGATGATGGACGTGTGAGTGCCTTACTAGATCATAACTTATGAACATGTACATGTACAGTATTTGACAGCTCATGGAAAGTGCTCTACACCAGTGACAAAAATAAGCGGGGGCTAAGGGCGATTAGCTCCCGAAACTCTTGAAAAATCTACCATAAATGAAAAAAGAGCCACCGTCAAATAATTCTGCACATGGGTCGTAGTGCATTAAAATCTCTAAACAAAATAGGTGGACTTCGAAGAAGCCCTCACGAAAGAAATTTTAATCTTTACACTGCTCTACATTATGTATTAAGCAAAAATAATATTGTGACTTGGGTGCAGTTTCTATACGTTGTAAATTGAAGCACAGCATGTCAAATCATTTATCAATGATTTTTACTTTGACAACATTTTTGCTCTGACATCAGAATTATTTCTGAGATCTACAATGTACAAGTGCAGTGTATATAGATTTAAAATATCTTCATTCTGATGGTTTGAGCATACTAATTAATTATGCAGGATCTACGTCTTCCACATATCCTTGAATGGCTAATGTATGTAGTTTAAGAGGAAAAACAACTTTTGAAAAACAGTGATAAAGCGGACAGAAAGTGAAATAATCTTGTTGTTAATGACTTAATTGGCAAATTATAGCTACATGTACTCACTGAAAGTCCTTTGAAAATAATAGTCATGAAGAAAGGGGAACAAAAACTGAAAGCCAAAATATTCTGTGATTAAAAAAAATGGTTGCGAAGCTTATCGTATAAAAAAACTTTTAAGAGCAATCACAGTGTCATTTTTTTATCTGTTAAACATGTTAATTTCTATCTCACTTCATACACACATCTTCATTCAATTTGATAAAAAAACTTTTCATTTTGCAAAGAATTTGTCATACATATGATACAAGAAATATTACATGTACTACTGCTAGCAAAGACGAACTTCCGTCAACATTGGCAAAAAGCTCTCCATCTACATGTAATCTTTGCAATAAATCTACAATGGGCTAAAAAGACACTGATGAAATTGGGCTATTGTTTTTACTGCAAAGTGGAAATGATGCTCATTACAATTTGCATAAACACTATTTGCAAGGGGTAATCCTCCATTACACTGAAATAAATAGTCCTATAAACAAAAAGACAGAAATAAAAAACAGAGTAATCACCACATGTACATGCATGTACATATTTACATACATGTACAGTACGTCCCTAGTCTGAGGTCAACAAAACTTTCTGCACAGGAAGGAAGAGATAAAAACTGAATCTTTCTGCTCAGCATTAACCTCAGAACAAATAGATGCAAAAAATAACATCTAAACAGCAAAGTTTGTCCTGATATCTGTTTACATCTTATAATAACGTATTACTGTTCTACAGTCTAGGCCAACATGTAACATACAATCTAGCACACCGATAAAATCATAGCAGCAAATATATTTTGTTGTATTTTTAAGGCAATTAATCATCTTCGCACTGAGGGTCCATAAACGCACTGGTATTAAAGAGTTCACACTCTTTAAAGGGAAAGTCAACCCTGGTATTGAGTTGATTTGAATAAAAGCAAAAAAATGAGAGAAACAGATTATGAAAGTTTGAGCAAAGTCCGATAAAAAATAAGAAAGTAAATTTTTGAAGTTGTAATCAATCAAACACAAATTGGCAACTCTGTTACGTATATGTACACTGTGTACATGTATCTTGCGAGCTCCCCTCCCATTTCCTATTAGTACAGAAAATTTCATAAATTTTCATTTTCTTATTTTTTGATGAAAGAATAGATGTGTTTTATACAGAATTTGTGTAAAAACGTATGAGCAATGACCATATCTCCATGTAAGGTGCATCTATGATTGAATGTTTTCTTTAAAGAGAAAATGGAAATGAATGATTTCTTGGGTATAGGGCAAATGGGAGAGGAGCTCGCAAGATACATGTACGTCACAGAGTTGCTAATTTGATTACAACTTCAGAAATTCATAACTTTCTTATTTCTTATCATATGTTGCTCAAACCTTCACTGATCTGTTTCTTTGATTTTTCTGCTTCTTTTAAAATCAACTTGTAATCAGGATGGACTTCCCCTGATAGGCCTAGATGTACAATAGGCCCAGCAGTACCTTATCCACTGCCTACACATATGTATGCAATTATTAATTACTTTCAAGGGGGGGGGGGGGGGGGTTGGCTTGCCAAACATACTAAAAATCTGAGGTAAATTTAACCTTAAAAGGTGACCTGTTCAAATGCATGTCTCCATTGTATATGTATCCCAAGCCAACAGTTCCTTGCATGCTATGAAAATGTCACGCTTTTTATACTGAGGCCTACATATTATAAAAGTCATGTATGCCAACATATGTATTTGCAACAACTTGGTGCTGATTACTGAATATGTAAAACATTAGATAAATTACTCAGAGTTTCTAGGGTAGACCAACACTGTACAGGTACATGACATGTACATGTCGTCCAGGTAGTATGTACTTCCGTGATTCAAAGTTCTTGAAGAGTGCACTTCAGGTGTTATTAAGTGAGTCTTGTGAGCTGTAAATACATTGTAGAAGGGGGCATCCACAATCAATTACACATAGTTTCCTGCGCTATGACATAGCAAGGAGTTAGCATGGACCCTACAGAGAGCTAGGGAAGGGAAGCAAGAGTCAGCCTAACTGATCACGTGCTTTACAGCACAACGTATGTGACTGCTAGGAAACGCTTTGCAGGTGGCTATATTAATCATTACGTGTGGTGGATATTGGTTGTGATTCAAGACTGAAGTAGTAGGCCTACACGTATAGAGGCTATAGACCAAAGTGTCTGCAATATCATTTCACAGTTTATATGCATGTACTACGTTGTACATGTACATTGTACATCTACACTGTACATGTAGGCCAGCCTACACAACAAAAGCACTAGCCATGGGAAACAATAAGAACTGTAAGAAGGGTGTGGGGTACCATGCCTAAAACTAAAAAAAATTATAAAATAAAGTAAAATTTAGAGAAAAAATAACCCTTCCTTCAACTATTTTGTTTTGTTATGTTTTTATTGTGAAAACAAGATCCTTTGACTAGAAACATGCAGTTTCTTGAATGGCCAGACAGCTTGATCTGAAACAATCTTTTAAACAGTGTTTTTTTTTCTCCAAAAGTTCTAATCATATATACCACAAAATGTCCTCATACAACAAGTAAAGGAGAGGGTATGCTGCTTAGTGACATCTGAATACTGTATACTTACTTGACTCTCCTTCCTGATTCAAGAGCTTTACATATACATTTCAGTTTCAGGCAGCTCTTTTCATAAAGCCTGCATCAGTATTAATTTTTATTTCAATCAAATTAATTATTTCTTTTTGAAAATTCGCAATGTAGCCAAGTTAATACAATTAATTCAAAACAAGAATAATTACACAAAAAACAAAACTGGGCTGAATTTTAAAATTGATATCATAAGAGATGTACATGTACCTTTTTGTCCATGCAAGCTCCTTGTGGATTTACTACAGTTTAGAAGATTTCTTCCAGACAATATTAATGTAATTTTTATTTTGTCTTATTTTCTTTTGTTTTTGTTTATTTTTAACCACAGCTCTTTTGGAGCTTTCAAGTACATGTACTACCGGGACAAAAGGCTCCTCATTGCTCCTGTGTATGTTGTTGTTGTTGGGGTTTTTTTGTTTTGTTTTTGTTTTGTTGTTGTTTTTTTGTTGTTGGTTGTTGTTGTTGTTTTTTCTTGGGGGGGGGGGGGTTGTTTTGTTTTGTTTTGTTTTGTTTGTTTGTTTTTGTTTGTTTTTTTGTTTTTTTTGGGCGGGGGGGGGGGGGGGGGGGGGGGGGGTTCAGCGATGCACACTCCTTCTTTCACCTCCCCAGTTGTGTACTGGAAAGACATTATGCCTATAATAAAAGCTGGGCAAAGCTTATTACAGAAAGCTGACAACTTCATGTACAGGTTCATCCAGATGATACAGATGGATATCAAAGAAGATATTAAATACCAACTTATTGTTATTATGCCTACTACAAGTACATTATATTTAATTTTAGTAGTAACCATTGCAAATTAATCACTTAATACCGCCTATTCTGGGTCAATGCGGCGTCAGGATTATTGGCAAACCAACACCATCCATCATTTCAAAAGCCAATTACTGGTTTGTGAGTGCAGAATTAAACATGAGGCTACTAGAATTGCTTTATCCTCTCTGAAACAATCAAGTTATATCAATGTATACATGTGATGGTTTACCATAGATGACTTCCAGTCTCTCTGTTGTTGCTAGGTAACATCATGGATACAGGCACCAGGGAGGAGACATCCCTCTAAAAGTCAAGGAAGACTCCGGGGCCATTAGACTAATCACTCACTCACCCGCACCACAGAAGTTCATCACTGTGCTATAACTGATGAAAGTTCAACACAAGCTAGTACATGTACATGTACATGTATATTTACTAGAGTTGAGAATTGTTTTTTGTTGCAGGCTATGTATGTGTAATATCAAACCAATGTGAATAATCTGAAAACTACAAAGTAGTACATGTACATGTACATACTTGCTGTACTTTGTAAGCTCTTGTTTTGATGGATGAACACCTCCCCCACCTCCCCCCCCCCCCCCTCCTCCAAAATTGTTTTTGTGCAAGTGAAGAAAAATACAGGGGATAAATGGAAAGGTACAGACCGGGCTGCTGCTCAATGGCTCCCGGGGCAAAATCTGGATTTCTGCTCCCGTGTATTTTTTCTAAGAACTAAATGCTTTATAGTTTTAGTGGCATTTTTAACAAAAGGAAATCTCAGGAGAGCAATGCCACTTGAAACAAAATGTGATTTTTTGTTTAAAAATAGTTATTGTCTTGGACTGTCTTTCAAGTGTATATTTCCACAAGCTACAAGTACATCCTCAAAATTTTGATTGGTTAGTATGAACTTCCTTGTTTCAATACTTTTTTTGTATACAATAGGAATGTACATGTAGATATTAGAATTTTGTCGATCACAAGTTGAGTCTTCTTTTCAAAGGTATTGGTTAAGAAAGATTATGATAATACATCTTGAAGGACATTATGAAGAATCGATCCTTAAAAAAAAAAATCTTTTCTTTTTGTCAATCAGTATTTACATTTTTGGCATTCATAATCAAGGCCATATTTTGAATTATGAGTACTTTCATGAGATATCGAAGGCAAAAATGCATTGAAATCAAATGGTAACCTTCGGAAAATCTTGTTCAGTGTATCCTTTTTTCTGAATTTGCATGTAGGGAATGCCTGGAAATTCCAAATATTCCTAACACTTTGCAAGGACGGTTTAGCGATACCTGTAAGACCCTGCACACGCTCCAATACCCTGCAGCAAGGATGGAGACACCATTATTGTATGCGAAGGGAGGAAGAACAGGAGCACGCCCAGAACGAGAACCAGAAATTATCACCACTCCTGAATCAATAACAGGCCACTCTAATCTCGTTACTCTGCATTTACTTCACAATCTTACGCAGATTAGCAGCAACACTTTCCTCAAATTACAATACCGGGGCAAGGCGCGGCACTGAGTGTGAAGAAGAGCAACTTAGGGAATATTACAAGATTATTGAATTTCGTCTCTTCCGAGAGATACAAAACAGAATTTTCTTGGCATGCTGAGAGTGATAAGTGCTTGTAAAACAGGCAATAAAATGCTATCTTTAGGACAGGCATTTGTGAACAGGCAACTTGAACTTCAAGGACTCACAAGGTTCTATCAACTTTTACACCGATATGATGTTAAATCAACAAAAAGGGTTTGGTGCACCAAGATAATAAAGAGAGACAAACACAGAGGAAAAAATTAATTTTCATAAATAATTATGTAAGATGCATGTTCTTACTATGCAAACTTTGTTGATGTATTTAGAAAATAAAGAAATAGTTTTGAAAAAGAATGTTGGTAACTATGTTGTTAATTACATAAGAATTGTGTTTTTGCTTGAAACTTTCTAAATGGCCTATCTTTTGCAAGCAGTCTCAGATGCAAAATGAAATGATATTTGTAAATCAAAATTTTTTAAATAGTACCAAACCACGGTATGGTAATTTTGGTAAGCCCGGCCCCGATGATCGAATTGCTAGTTTTTTATGGCAATAAAATGCAAATTGTTTGTTTTGTTTATTTCCAGAGTGCAGGAATAAGCAAATACATGACTGTATACATGTACATGTACATTAGTAGGCTCAGGTGAAAAATTAAAATAAAACCTGATACAGCTGAGAGACAATTCCATATTTGTACACATATTTTATGTAGAATTTGTTTTCCCCTACTTTTACAACTTAGTTTACTGCATGAATAAAATCTAAATCATAAAGTAAAGAAAATACATACTAACTTTTGAAAGTTGCGTACATGTGCATGTAAGCACTACATTATTACATACACGAAAGATGATTATGATGAAAGTGTATAGATCTACAAAAAAATTTTCCCAGGGCTGCAAAAAACTCTTTTCAGTTCCACTGGGGGGATTTTGGAAAGATCCAGCTGACATCCATATAAACAAGTGAATGAGTAAATTACGCAATGCGTAATAAATGTCCCCGCCGGAAGTGCAGATCTGTGGAAATTAACTAGCCTGAACCTTAAAACTTCAGTGAAAAACTTTAGTGAATAAAATAATGTTACTGCATGCAAAAGAAGAGAATACCAACAATGCATGTATACAACTGAAATATAAAACATGAAAACATTATGAACCTTCAGCCATTTTGAATAAATTTGCATAAATTTGCATGAATAATGAATTTCAAAATTCTGTGTAGAAGTTTGAAAGCCCCCACCCAGCCCTATCAGATAAAACAATCGGAATCAAAATCCGATGTGAAATAGAGGAGAAGTAGCATTTTTCGTCAATTTTGAATAAATTTGCATAAATTTGCATAATTAATGAATTTCAAAATTCTGTGTAGAAGTTTGGAAGCCCCCACCCAGCCCTATCAGATAAAACAATCGGAATCAAAATCCAAGGTGAAATAGAGGAGAAGTAGCATTTTTCGTCAATTTTGAATAAATTTGCATAAATTTGCATAATTAATGAATTTCAAAATTCTGTGTAGACATTTGGAAGCCCCCACCCAGCCCTATCAGATAAAACAATTGGAATCAAAATCCGATGTGAAATAGAGGAGAAGTAGCATTTTTCGTCAATTTTGAATAAATTTGCATAAATTTGCATAATTAATGAATTTCAAAATCCTGTGTAGAAATTTGGAAGCCCCCACCCAGCCCTATCAGATAAAACAATCGGAATCAAAATCCGATGTGAAATAGAGGAGAAGTAGCATTTTTCGTCAATTTTGAATAAATTTGCATAAATTTGCATAATTAATGAATTTCAAAATTCTGTGTAGAAGTTTGGAAGCCCCCACCCAGCCCTATCAGATAAAACAATCGGAATCAAAATCGGCCAAGAAATGACGGAGAAGTAGCATTTTCTAACATTTGAGCACACACGGACAGACGGACGGACGGACGGACGGACGGACACACACACACACGCACACACGAACGGAGCCCGTTTCATAGTCCCCTCGCGAACTTCGTTCGGCGGGGACAAAAATGTATCAAACAAGGAATTGAAATTTTTAAAAAGGGAAAAAAACATTTAGTGTCCACTAACTGATTTGATTTAAAACAGAAATTATAGGGCATTCTTCACAAGAAATGGGCATTTTTATGCCCATTTTGGGGCTTACATTGTACCAATACCCAGTCACCCTCCTTGTAGAAGCCTACATGTACATGTAATTGAATGTTTAACCAAGTCTGGGATATGAAGACTATGCACTGTCATGATGCACTGAGTGAGAAGTACATTGTAAATGTATAATGTAGAGATTCAGATGTACACATATGTATGTAAGTCATACTTGTCTAACTTTTCCAGAGTCACCTAAAGTGATGTTTCATAGTAACAGGCAAAACTACATTGTACCTGTCTGTCTGGAAGCAAGAATAATTATAACATAATTTGCTTTAATAAATCTAGGGTATCACGGTACCAGGCTTATTAGGAATAGAATATCAAACATCACTAACAATGTAAATGTGTATTCTAGTAAGGAGATATCACAAATCAAATGCATAGTTAATGATTATAGGAAATTCATACCATTGCAATTTGTACTAAATCAATCAACACACCAGGTAAAAAATGTAACAAGTTAGATTTTGATTTTAAAAATATTAGCTTAAATTCAATCATTTACACTCTCACATGCATGCAGCATAATCATTTTAAAAAATATATAGTTCTGTTGTTCCAGGAACTCTTCTCTGACTGGTACATACACTGATTGTGAGGTTTTCTCACAATTTTTTTTTAATTGTTTAAAACTTTATTTTTACAATTCTTTTGAACAGGTTACTTTACTTGCTATTTGTTTTTTGCCATTTAGTCTACCAAATCATATATCATTTGGGAAGCTGTCCAGACAAAACCCTTTTGATTTTTCATCAGCTGTGCCCAATTTAGTTTCATCACCATATTAATTTGTGATTTAAAATGTATGTTATATGGAATCGCATGTTATTATTCAATGTCTTGTAAAATGTTTTTTAAGACAGGGCTGTCAACCCTCCCGCATTTGGAGGTAGTCTCACGCCACGACGCTAATTCTCCCGCCGTCCTTCCAGCGTCAAAGCGGGAGACTCCCGCCACGACGCCCTTCCTCCCGCTCTCCCGCCAAGCATGTAAATCTCCTGCTTTATGAAAAAAACCTCCCTCCAAACGTGTAAAATGATAGCTTGTCAGAGATTTTTGGACTTCAAAAGAGACCCCAAAATGCTGAGGACCTTTTTTTTTTTTTTTTTTTTTTTTTTTTTGCTTGTCAGAGATTTTTGGACTTCAAAAGAGACCCCAAAATGCTGAGGACCTTTTTTTTTTTGCTTGTCAGAGATTTTTGGACTTCAAAAGAGACCAAAAAAATTGGAGGGCAGGCGAGAGAAAAAAAAATCATGAATCTCCCTCCAAGCAGTTCCCCAAAGTTGACAGCCCTGTTTAAGATGGAATTGAATTGAATAAAATGAACTGAACTTTCTGTGCAGCTAAATCACTCTGCTCCTGCTCATTGTTAATTTCTGTCACTGCATGATATAGTAACATGTATAATTTCTGATTCACATTCTAGGCCAATACATGTTCAAACATGTAGATGTATGTCGGCCATTTGTCTGCACCCAGGTTGGACTTCGACTGTCCACACTTTCTACATGTGCCTACTAGACAGACTAATTCGCAGTCCACTTTTATGATTTTATCATAAAATTAACCAATTAATTCAACAAGAAAAAAGTTGCAAAAACGACAGCAAGATTGACCAAAGGTTGCACGAGGTCATTCTCTCTTGATCAGGGGGTGTATCTTTGTTGACACAACACAACACACAGATCTTAGTATTTATTCAGTGATATTGAAGTACATGTACATTCTAAATATGGGGCAGGGCTGCCTTCAATATGTATGAACTTGGACTGCTTTTCACATAAGTCCCAATGCCTTTAATTATACAGGGTATCCTACAGTAAAATAAAAACAGAGAGTTGTTACACGTACCTACAGCATACAAGAAGTTTCCTATGCTTGATACTTCTGCATGTATATATTGAAATTTCACTGCAAGTGATTTGTACTCTGTAACTCTTTCAAGAAGGCTGGCTCCTACAATTTAAAATTTACTTTAAAATTAGAAAAAAAATTGTCAGCTTCGCAACCATGAAGTGTCATAAAGATACATTGTACATGTATGTCATTACATGTACATATTAAATAAACTGTTCATTTATTGATTTATTTATTCATTCATTTATTCATTCATTCATCTGTTTTTGTGTTGTTGTTTTTTTAAATTTATTTATTTGTTTTTATTTATTATTATCATTATTATTATTATTTTATTTATTTATTTTTATTTTTTATTTATTTATTTATTTCATTTATTTATTTCTTTTTTTTGGGGGGGAGGCATCATACACAAAAACAAAGAAATGTTAAGTGTATTATTACAGGTATTGTACAAGTAACTACATAGTCACTCTCTATTGAAGTCAATTCTTTCTTTATCTTTCTTTGATTTATCATTTTTATTCTTATTATTGCTGAAGGAAAGATCAAGTGGATTTTGTAAGCTTTCTGAAGCTTGTCAACAAATGAGTTACATGTACATGTACCTCTTCTCAAAGGTTAAATGCTAGTTCTACATGTGCATACATGTAAATGCATCAACTGTAGGCCTACAATGTAGTATGATAAAAAGAAAGAAAAAATTGAGGGGGTAGAAATGCATGGATCAAAATGACTAACAGCAGAGGCATATTGCGCAGTTATCGCAAATGTGGCCCAGCTCAAGAAAATCAAAACAATCACTGGTTCCTGTAAAAGTGAATGGGTACAATGTGTACTCTGTGTGTGTGTGTGTGGGGGGGGGGGGGGGGGGGGGGGGGAGTACAACAATTGTTCAACCTCAATTTCATACACTAACCAATTACTAAACTTCAAACCTAGACCAAACTCTATACCTAACCCTAACCCAGACCTGTGAGTGAGGTTTAAAAAAAAGAGTGGAAAAAAAAAGCTGAAACTAGTGATCTGTTTACTTGTCTCCCGCTTCTTATGTGATGTAATGCAGATTAAACGGCCGCCAACCAGCGGCCCGCCCAACACATGCGGCAACGCGGTTCACAGTTCTCTACACACGAATGCAAGCAGCATGAACTTCACTTCGCGCGTGAAGGCAAAACACATGTATACACATGTACGGTACAGTACATTAAGTACAACATGTACATGATAGCACGTTATTTTCCATACTTGGTCGCAAGAGAGCTAGCCTCCGCACTCGCAGCCGTTCAGCTAGACTACATTTCCAGCCGTTTAACCCTTTCAGGACAGGAATTATTTAAGGGCTAAATTGATCACATTTTGTTCTTCAAATTGGCAACAATAATATTTCTTTTTTAGTGTTACATGGATCTAATGAGGTGTAATGTCTTTGAAAACAATATACATGGTTAGGAATTTTGTTGAAAAGTTGAAAAAAATTGCCAGTTTTGATGCAAGACAATGATTTTGAATCTCTTAATGAGTTGCCAATTTAAGGATTTCAAAACTTATTCTCATTTCTAAAATTCCTGGCATAAAAACAAAATATGGTCATGAAACAAAAATGGATGTAGTGTGTGCAGAAAATTTTGCTCTTTTTACTCATGCATCTGGTATCCTTTTTAAAGCTCTGAATCAAAGGTTATTGAGCCAAACCACAAAATCTGGTCAATTGTCTCGAAAGGGTTAAAGCCACTGAAATCATGGTTGCTGATAAAATAGCGGGAAATAACACAAGGGAAAAAAGCGGATATTGAAATCGGCGAGAATAATAAAAAAAAATGGATTTCCGCTAAAAAGCAGAGATCTCACAGGCCTGTAACCATAAAACCTAACCTGAAATCCTATTGCAACCCTAACACCAACTTTATATCTTTGACGAAATAAAGCCCAGAGCAACTGTCGGCGGAGCATACATGTACATGTATTCGGAGCCCCATTGGGGGAGAATCATCTATAGATTTTAGGGCTTGTGAAACAGTTGATTTATCCCTATTTGTGTAAAGAACTATTTAGAAAATACATCACGTCCTGTCTGTTCTCAGTAATACATGTATGATCTTCAATGAAGGAGCCCATAGAAGGTTTGCAAACTATTGTCAGAAGTCAATTAAGAGAATGCTATTATTGTGTACGTGTTGGTGTGGTCTCGAAGTTAACATGTACATGTACATGTACATGTAGTTCACTCATTAATGTTCATTGTATGGTTTATTCAGGCTCATTGAGCCAAAATAGTTTACATGAAAGAAAGTAATGATCATGTTTGAAGGTTTCACATATAACCTACATGTACATGTACAAATTAACATCCTACCCAAGGAACCGTCACTATGCTGTGATGAGCATAACTGTACATGTAGTGTAATTACCTTTACAACACTTTTTTACCACCTCCGAGCCATGGAACACTATTGGGACACTGTTATGTGGAGCAATCTCCCATTATCGCTACGTTCAATAACAGACATCAAAGTGTTCAGGGAAACATTCAAAACTTACTGCCTTGATGAATGTTTCTAGTGACTGCATAAATTGTAAATTGTAAAGTGCATTGACATGCATATAATATACATGCACTACATGTATATTATATGAGATCTATTGTTGTTATTATTATAATTATTAGTAGTAGTATTATTCTTATTAATATCATTATTTTTTACAATCATTATAATTACTATTATTACTACTACATGTCATTCAAGGATACTTACTGCATCAAATTTGAATTCATTGGCGACCCAATTCCTTGCCTTCTGATACTCGTCCCTCAGTCCCATAATGAACAGAGTATCAATGCCATCGATGATGGTGGCACCCATGGCAGACCGCCCAAAGATACTTGCTGAATGGCCTGTCTTAGCGATGGGCTTCAATTCATTGGCACCCCATGCATACTTCACGTAGCCATTCCATGCATGTAACATCATCTGCAACAAAACAGGAAAGGATATAAAGTTTGGTGTGTGTAAATTAAATTGGAGTAACATACTTAAACATTTTAGACATATGTATGTGTACACTTTGTGAGTACAATAGATATACGCGAGGGCGGTATTCTGAAAGTTATTTTATTTTGAAAGGATTTGATTAATCATACTGGAAGGTTTTTTTGTTCAAAAAGCTTCTTTTCCAAGAGCGACTGGTATTGTCCAGTGATTAAACTACATGTAATTGTACATCATAATTGATTTCATTATGACAATGAAAATACATATGGGATCCTAAAGCTACACAGGCCCTAAAACTATGCAGGTCCTAAAACTATGCACCCCGCAAATATGCGCAATGCGACGTGTTCAATGCGCCAAACTTTTGGTGTGACTGAGCAACGAGATTATCATTTACGTTTGCCAAAATGAATGAGTAATTTTCCTTTATTTTTTGTAATATCATCACTAATTGGAAATGGGGTGAAATTCACATCAGTCAGCTTCAAAATCAAGATTTGCATTCATTTATTACGTGTGCGTAGCTTTAGGACCCTTTCATTTTGTCGAACAAAATTTGGCACGGGCATCGACATCGACTTGAAAATGAACGTTATTGACATTCTTCCGTCATAATTTTCTCAGCGATTTAACTGCGGAATGTGTAGAACCAAGATATTTAAAGGGGGTACCCAATGCTGAAACAATGTTAGTTCATTTAAAAGATCATGATTTTATTAGCAGAAAATCATCTGCCTTAAGTTTTTTTTAAATTCGTGTTGCCAGAAAAATCCCCGAAATATGGTAAGACTTCAGGATATTTTGGCCCCTCAGCTGTGTCCCAATTTCAGCTAGGTAACCACAATGATGTCAAAGTGGTTACCCAGGTTCGCGTATTGCAGATGTGTTGCGCGCTAGACTGTACAAAATGCATTACACAGCTAATCTACAGCCTTTGCGCGCATTTTGCTATAATTGCACGACAAGGTAACCACTTTGACGTCATCGTGGTTACCTAGCTGAAATTGGGACACAGCTGAGGGGCCAAAATATCCTGAAATCTTACCATATTTCGGGGATTTTCTGGCAACACGAATTAAAAAAAAAATTTAAGGCAGATGATTTTCTTCTAATAAAATCATGATCTTTTAAATGAACTAACATTGTTTCAGCATTGGGTACCCCCTTTAAAGAAATTCGCCTAAATAAACCCGTAAATAAAATGACTTTTTAGGGGCTGGAAACAAAGTGCGAAGCTTTAGGTCCCCTCATCCTACCTGTATCTGTTTCTGAAATAAAAGGCCCATGCATGTAAAACCTGGAACCTGGAACCTTTCTCAATCATCAAATTCAATAATATAGCATATCAAGCTGACAATTTCTAATTTTTATTATAATCCTCAATACAAGATTTGGACCCATAAGTCAATAAACATGAGATTGGTAAATGGTGTATTGTAAATAACACAATCTACATTTGTAGAAAGTACAGGTAGCTATTAGAGTATGAGTGTACATGTGTATATATGTACTTTGATTCGTCACGACAATAAAGAACTCAATTCAAATTCACAATCCTATATTACATATTATTTACAAACTCCCATTATGTTGTTTCATAATATCATACACTTTACAATGTACAGGTACACTGTACATGTAGATGAAGTAAGAAAGGGGGGGGGGGGGGATCATACATGTACAGGTGTATATAAAAAGCAAGTTTCCACTCATTGTTCATTTTCAGTGCATTTCTTAGATGTCTATGGTAAAATGACAGTATGTCTTCACTTTGAATGATACACAAGGATCTGTATGTCTACTTGTCAAGAAAAAAGGGGAGACATCATCTGTAAACAGTGTACAAGTTGGCCTGCTACTAGTACAGGTTTACACGGGTCCCGTACAGCCCGACCCTCGATAACCCGACCACCTGGACAGCTCGACCCGGTCGAGTTATCCAGGGTGGGGTGCCTCGCCGGACAACTCGACCCACTTTTTGTTTTTCAAGTTTTATGGGCTAAATTCAGTCATTTTACCATTGCCATACATGTAAGTGGTAAATTACAATTAATTGTACATGTATATTCATGACAGGAAACATGGCAATTGTGGACTTTTTGAGTTGCAATAAAAGAATAAAAAAAAAGTTATTTTCCCATTGCAATCGGATATTCAGTAAGGACCGACAGCCAAAGAGGCCAGAGGTAAGTTGATTTGATGCCCTAAGAATAATTCAAATCACTGTACCGATAGAAGAATATTTTATATCTTTACATTCAATATAACCTTTTCTTTCCCTGGGTAAGGGTTTTTCTGCTTTAGAACTATTACTGAGGGTGAAAAATGATAAATATGTAGTTCATGCATAGCATTGGACACTGCATGCAGGCTAGCACACACACACTAATCTCCAGGGAGCGCCGCCACTGAGGCCAAATGCGCCCAATTATCGGCAGCGCTCGCTCCCCTGGCCCTGGAGTTAGCAGACACTGTGGGGGGCACCATACGACCTATTTATCATTTTTCATGCTTAGTAATAGTTCTAAAGCAGAAAAACCCTTACCTAGGGAAAGGAAACGTGGTTACATGTATATTGAATGCAAAGATATATTATAAAATATTCTTCTATCAGTATAGTGGCTCTTGGGCCATAAAATCAACTTACATGTACATGTACCTGTGGCCCTCTTTGGTTACCTGTCAGTCCCTGTCCTTATCGAATATCCTCAGACCCATTCTTGGTTTCATTGCCAGTGCAGTGCCAGGGAAAAATATCCCGTTTTTATTTTTCCATTGCAACTCTCAAAAAGTCCACAATTGCAGTGCTTCCCGTCATGAAATTTAATTATAATTTATCACATAAATGACAATTCATTGTGAAATGACTGAATTTAGTTCATAAAAACTGAACAAACAAAAAGTGAGTCGAGTTGTCCGGTGAGGCACCGCACCCTGGATAACTTGACCGGGTCAAGCTGTCCAGGGTACTGTAGGTGGTCGGGTTATCCAGGGTTGGGCTGTCCACTGGTTGGGCTGTCTGGACCCCATTGTTACAAGCTATTTGTAAGGCCAACAATGCAGAATGGGGGCGAAATTATGGTGCAATCATGTCTACAATTTACTTTAAATTTAATCACACTTCATGTGCATGGTAATTCAAAAAAGATCACTCACGGGACCATCACTATATGGGGCTGTGTCAATTTTGGCCTGTCATGACCTCTAAGTTGAAGAGGTAAAAACACCAATATAATTGGCAAAATTTTGAGAAAATACTTCCTTCTACATTTTAGAATGATAGAATATATCTAATTTCATGCCAGATCCTTCGATAGGATCTTTATCATCTTAATCAAATGAAATTTTCAGGCTGTTTTTGGTCGGTGATCTTGCTCCCCTCCTGCACACATATGGGCAAGATATTACACACTTGCCTATGGGAGGCAATTGCTCACGGTATGAAGGTACAGAGTGCGAGGTTATCTCCAATAATCTCGCATAAGTGCGAGTGAACATGTACATGCTCTGGCGATAATGGCACCAGGCTTTGTTTTGTTAAACATGCAAAGGAAATGTGGAAAGCCTGATTGCACAATAATTTCCCCTCATTATTGAATCTACCCGGCCCTGTAGATCTACATCATGTAGACTACTCTATAGAACTGCCATAACTGTACAATTTTTGTTACAATTATAATACAAAGAAATAACCATCTGGTATTGGAAATTCTTTGATAATAATAAGGTCATTTTTCAACTTTCCCCATAAACATGTCACTTTTGTTGAAGCATCAACCATACCAAACGGTTTCATTTCTGTGTAGATTTTTGAAAGAGATCATTTTCTACCTCTCGTATATGATCTCGTTTGCTTTTAACATCCAAATCATTTGGATCACCGTCTGTCCTTTCAATATATCCTCTTGCGGCTATTGCATCTTTTCCACCTTTCCTTGCAGCTTGGAGATCTTCTTCTACTTGCTTTTTCTGCTCCTCTAAAAATTTTAGCTTATCTTTATTGACTTCTTTCTTTATACTGTCAACTTCATGTTGATTGATATTTTCGTCTGCTTCTCCTCCATTTCCCTCATGATTTAAGGCCCCTCTTGCTTGCTGTAGTGCCCTGTCTTGGGCAATTTGCAGTTCTATTCTTTTTCTATCTTGTTCTAAATGTACATCTTCTACTCCCGTGTCCAAATGTAGATGACCGGGAAATGTTTCATCTTTGCCACCCGGTTTGAATAACTGCTCGGGCGAGTCCACGAAGGAGTTTACACGTCCCCGAAGCTCCGGCACAAGAAACACTGCACTGTAACACACGCTCATGAACACAAGAAAAAGTAGATAAACTACGTATCGTTCCGATGCTCTTAATCCTGAACGGGTATATCCTAATGGAACGCCATTAGAATACCTCTGCTGGAGAGGTAATATTGGTCCTTTGGAGTTCATTTTGAAGAAAATTTACACTGTCCTTGTCTGTGAACTTGCCGGAACTGCGGAAACATCAACACGTACCCATCTTGGCACTCTTCTAAAAATAACCACAGAGACTACACGCACAAGATGATTGTGTGACCTTAGGATGGCAGGCCCAGTATGTAGTCGTAACCGCGGATGTGCTTGCACAGTAACTCGTATAGCCTGCTTCCGGGTTGTACGCGCGTTTGATATCTACTGTGCACAAACGTACCCTCGAAGTCTGAGACACTATTAGTCATAGTAGGCTATCTTTCGAGGAGTACATCTACATTCTTGTTCACTCCGTTTACTTTCTGTTGACTGTAAAGAACTGGTACTTTAGCAAAATAAGATTTTTAAAAAATGTAGCTGTGCACTGGACCAGAATTAATCCTAGACCCATGTTACACTTTCACACAAAATATGATAATTCTATTTTAACGACAAATAGTCTCCAAGGGAGAGCGTCATTGATCTCTAGTTTAACACTCTGCAGATTGGCAATTAAAGTTCTATTTTATGTGGCGCCACCTCAAGTTACAATCCTTATAGTATTCCTTGCAGCTAAAAAACTTTTAAAAATAGATGTATTAATGAATTGAATAAAGTTTAAACATTTGTCGATTGTGTTTGTGTAGATCTATCCAAGAGAATGTAAATCGTTTTTTAAATGAATTATTATAATATCTTCATCATAACTACTGATTACTATTAAGTATTTGGCGTCATCTGTGCCTGGGAGGGGAAAAGCTACCTGAATTACTGTAACCCTCTCTTCTCCCGATCATCATTATCCTCCTCCTCCTCATCATCTTTCTCCTCCTCACCATCTTTCTCCTCCTCATCATCGTCCATATCATCATCATTGTCATCATTGTCATCATCATCATCATCATCATCATCATCATCATCATCATCATCATCACTATCAACATCATCATAGTCGTCATAATATTGTAGGCCTAACCTTTCTTCGAAAAATGTGGAAATAATTATGCTATTGTTGTTAATTTGGAGTTTCGGAACTCATAATTGAACCCTTTGGAAACATGTCTAAGATTTCACATTTAGATTGCAGCGTATCCAAAACCGTGCAGCCCGGATTGTTTTGAAAGCAAGGAAACAGGATAGGGCAACTCCTTTGTTGAAGCAGTTACATTGGTTGTCAGTTGAGAAGAGAATCTCTTAAGGCCACCGCACACCTTCAATCGGTCTGCGATCCGATTTGTGAAATAAATCGCTATATGGCATTAAATACTGGAATTTTAACAAATGAAATCTACCCTATTCAGGTTCTGAAAAGTAATATGAATACTAAGCATAGGGTTTTGGTGAGCTGTCAGCTTTCTACAGGGAATATGGGCAAAATCAGTTTCAAATCGTAGGCAGTCGTACGATTTATTTTTTTCGGAGCCGATTTGGCCATTACATGTACCGACTAGAAAACACGGCAAAGGCCGTATTATCGATTTTTCTATATGTACGACTATTCAGACCCTCAATCAAAAATATTTTTCGCTTTTAAATGATTTGTCGAATGATATTACATTTTCTTCTGAAATCGGATCGCAGACCGATCGTAAGGTGTGCGGTGGCCTTTACAAGGTTGCTTTGATTGTTTATAAGTGCATACAAAAATCGGCACCCGAGTACCTTTTTACTTTACTGTCCTCACCTCACCGGTCAAATTACAGACGTGCTCTAGTTAAGATACTTCAATTTTACATGTTCCTAGAGTTGATTCGAAGAAGGGTGAAGCCAGCTTTGATATTGTGGTCCAAAACTGTGGAATAGTTTGCCAGCACATTTACGGTCGTGTCTAGAATCTTTTAAGCGTAATCTAAAGACATATTTGTTTGTATTGTAGTTAAGTAATCTTGGAGAGCTGTATGTAAAGCGCATAGAGCAGTTTTAATTGATTATGCGCTATACAAGTCACAGTATATTATTATTATTATTATTATTATTATTGTTATTATTATTATTATTATTATTATTATTATTATTATTATTATTATTATTATTATTATTATCATTATTTCATTTCATTTTCATTTTTCAAAGTATATAACAATAACTATTGTGCAATTAACAATATATAAAATTATTGAAACAAAGTGTAGAAACACTTTCGCTTATTACAAGCAAAATAAAGAGCATTAACGTCTGTGTTGTAAGAAAAAAATAACAACAGTGAAGACTACATTAGATTAATTATATGAAAATGAGAATGAAAACAGAGACCAGCAAAAGAAGCAGAGCTTGTAGAAGCTCTGGTCCCCGGCAAAAGGTAAATTCAGGGGCGGATCCAGGATTTTGTATAAGGGGGGGGGGGCACACAAATGCAGGATTGTCAACTTTGGGAAACTGCTTGGAGGGAGATCGGTATTTTTTTTTTTTTTTTGTATTGACAATCCTCCAAAAGTCGCTCAGTGGGAGTTATGGGGTCCAGTTTCCCTCAATAATTCTCTGACAAGCAAAAACACAACCAAAAACACCCCCCCAAAAGGGTTTTCCGTTCTAAAAGGAGGGGGGGGGGGGCACAATCAAAAAAGAGGTGGGCACAATGCATACTTTTCTTTCGGGGGGGGGGTGGGTGCACGGGCCGAAAGTCCCCCCCCCCAAAAAAAAAAAAAATAAATAAAAAATAAAAAAATAAAAAAAAATAAATAAATACATTAAATAAATAAATAAATAAAAAATTAAAAAAAAAAAAAAATCCGCCACTGGGTATATTATAAATACACTTTACAGAACAACAAAATCAAACAAGACTGGGCAATCATGCATAACATGCCCCAAAAAAGGGGGAAAAGAAAGAAGAATAAAAAAGGGAAAAGAGTAGAGAACGAGGAAATAAAAAGTGGATAAAAAAGGAGAAGACAGATACATGACCATGGAAAGCCAACAAATCATAAATAAACATGCTTTCTATCGAAGAAAAAACATTGAAAGATATTGTAGAAACAAATAGCTGGAAACTGTAACGATTAACTTTACAAAAGACGGAACAAGAAGGACAATGTGACAGGTGGGTGTTACTAGGAAGGGAGGATGGGAAAGGGGCAGGATCTGGAAAGTTTTATTTAGTCTATATATTTTACTACACAGGTAAACAAAAATTAACAGTGAGGGATCCAATGTCCATAAAAAGGAATTAGCGATTATTTTAGAAAATACATGCCAAAAATCGGTCCAAAAGTGATGAGCAGCAAAATTATATGGAGTCATATGATTATATGAGTTTTTATCGCCGTATATGAATAGAATAGTTTCATCATTGTTAAAAACTTAGTATTATTTCCATATGAATTAAAAATACTATCATCATCCTCCTCTTCACCATCACCATCATCAATCTCATCATCATCATCATCTTCCTCATAACTGTAAAATGTGCAACATCGGTCTAATAAAATTATGAGATATAACTTGGGGTTTTAGCGATCAAAAGTGTCATTTTTTCACACCAAGTTTGACATACATGTATTTATGTTGTTATTGTTCTGTTGGCGCCATTCATTTCTACATAGCCGCATATAAGGGTCCCACCAGATAATCAAGTGAATTGTGAAGCTTGGAGACAGAAGTCGCTGTCAAACCAATATAGGTATGTGTCAGGTAGAAAGAGGGCAGAAAGAGTGAAATTCATGGGTTGTGTACACTGATCATCTCAGATGAATACTGCAAACTCCTCTTCCTTAGCAATACTATTCTGACGTGTCATTATAATATGGTGATTGAGCATATAGGGAATTTGGGTGTAACATTTTCCAACAAAATCTAATACACAGCTCACATGACATCGGAATACTTTGATGAATGTAAATAATAATATAAGCATGAATTTTCTTAGCTTGGGCTAGCCAAATAATAGTACGGGACTAGTGAGAACTGATAGGCCTATTTATCGGGCGAGTGTGAAAAGCATAGGCCTATTGGATTTGATTTTCTTGCAACTGCATCTTCGAGGGCATCATAGTGATGTTTCTATACGTTACTGCTATACCATTATTCTGTTATTTCAGCCACCGTCAGGGATGTGAGCTTCTACTGAGAGTTTGAAGCTGGTACAATGTAGCTGCTTCAAAATTTTGGTCCATTTTCTGATTCTGTTCCATTAGTCATGTTAGTCGACCAAAGCCAATGACGCTTTTCCTCTCATCCACTCTGGTAGGTATTGCATATGACTATAGAAGCACTCTTTTTTTCAGAGGGATGGGGAGGGGGAGGGAGAGGGGGAGGGGGGGGGGGGGAGTTTACCACCAGGTGTTTGAATAAGAACCTGTAAAATCCAGCACGGCCTTAAGTTCTTGTGGGCAAGTACTGATCAAAGCAACTTTATCGGGCAATATGACTCCAGTGTAAGGGTTATGGAATTCTGGTATACTCGACGAGCTTCCCGCCCCTGACAGTGTTTGAATAAGACCATCAATGAAACCAATGTACAGAGTAATTGAAGAAAGTACACTTTTTTCTGTTTTACACCTTGAAAAATACTGAATGGAGACATTGATTTTCGTCCCAGTGGACTCTGCTCGTACTTCTGTTGTAAAAGTTCTTCCAGGACAGATAAAGAGGATTCATGCAGGGGCGGCTCGGGGGGGGGGGGGGGGGTAGGGGCTCTCCTGGCAAAAGAAAAGACACCCACAAACGCTGGTAACCCTTTTTTTGGTGCTTGTCAGAAAGTTTTCTGAATATTGTGCCCCTCCCTCACAAAATCCTGGATCCACCACTGGATTCACAAAGGCCTACGTTACGAAGTTTCTTTAAAGTGATTTGGTAACTTTGTAGAGGCTTGATTATTGATAAAATCTGAGCTGTCTGGCCTTACATGCTTTCAATGTATGTAATATGGTGTAAAAATGAAGCCCAAGGGGAAAAAAGCACTTCAAAATCATCATGTGCTTCACAAAAGTAAACATATGCAAGTGACCGGAAATGCCAGACTCATTTCCGCCATAGACTCAGTGTTAGACTAAAGCGTATGGCCATACGCTTTCGTAAATGGGAGTATTCAGTCATAGATGTCTTAATAATAGCATTATTATTTGAAAACCTTTCTATGCCTGGCTATTTATTTATCCTTCTGAACATCATTATACAAGACAGATATCAAAATTCAACAATTTATTAAATCAAGCCTCCACAAAGTTACCGAATGCCTTTAAGAGCCCTTCATGCCAGACAACGTCAAAAGCCATTTGGGCGTCAAGCAAAGCCCAGGTATGTAGCTCCGAGGATAAGGGGCAGGATTTGTTTTTCTGGAAGCCAAACTGCAACTGAACGTTACTGATTTTCAGAGGAGCTTCCATTGTGGTTTTATAAGAGTTTCCTGGACCCTGCCAATGGTGAATTAGTGGATGAAAAAGCTCTGTTATTTGTGGGATCAGTTATTACCTTTCCTTTTCCTAAAGGTACAACGAGGCCATGCATACTTCAATGAGTTGAGAATGTGTGATATGGTTGTGCACAGACATGCATAGACAACTAGGAAAAGTAACTGGACCAAGGTGTTTCAAGCGTATGTGCTTGGGGGATGTTGTCTTGCCGTGAAGCTTTTCCTTCAGTGAGTGGATAGCCTCGTCCTGATTGTTTGAAGTAAAAGGTTGAAGTGGTTAATAAACATGATACAAGGTCCAATTGAATGGGCGAATGAATCATGACATCATCCGATTCCTCTGATAACTATATTAATGCAATTTACTCAGACACCAGAGAGAAGAGTGAAGAATGCCATTGTACAGAAAGTAAGAGAGACAGAACTGTCTGCACTCGTAGTGGTAGAATAGTCAAACAACCAGAACGGCAAGTCTTATAAAAATGTAATTTTTATACAATTCTATGTTTTATTTACTATATATATTCAAACGTATAATGTATGTATATAATAACTGTAAATACGTTTCTTTGTTTGTACTCTCATATCCCGAGAGTCTATAAATCTTTTCTTTACATATCTTATCTTATCTTATAACCCAAAAAATCTTTTGGACTAGAAACAAGGGTAATGATATACATTTAATGAAACCACACACGCGCGCGCACACTCACACACAAATACCCACACCCACATACCCGCGCACATGCCTGTGCACACACAAACACACAATCAAATTCAAATTCAAATTCATGTTTATTTCATTTCCAACAGAAACTTGACTTTACAGATATTATAACAGAAATTATAACAGAAAATATGAAAAACATATGTACAAATTCATTTTTTCTTAATAAGTGTACAAGAACACTGAACATATAAATAAAATATTATAATGAATTATTAAAAGAAATTCATGATTTCTGAGGAAATGTGGGGGATCCACTAAAAAGCCGTGCTTGTAATTTGTGGATCCCCCAGGGAAAATAGAATTGTTTCAAATTGTGCCTACGAAGACTTGGAAAACACAAAACAGTATTACAGAACAACAAACAAACACGAAACAAGGAAAGGGAAAAGAGATAAAAGAAAAGGAAAAAGGAAAAAGGGGGAAAAAAAAAAAGGGGGGAGGGGCAGGACAAATCATGACCGAAAAAAAGAGGTAGTTATATTGGTGATTCTGGCAAGTTAAGATCATAAGACCAAATATATATTCAATTAAATGAGCAGATGATGAAGACCTAAATGAAAAAAAAATATAAGAGAGATATCAGCTGTTATCAGGTAATTATTGTATATTACTATAAGATTTGAGCAAAAATAATTTTAGTTTTTTTCTTAAAAGAATTTAGGGATGGACTACTTTTAATATCTTCACTTAAAAAATTCCAAAATCTAGGACCATCTTATATATAAATGTCTTCTTCGCTAATAAAGTTCTAAAGAGTGGTAGGTGAAACTCGTTAGACCGTTTAGTTGGGTAATCATGAAATGACCGATTTGGGGGGAACATGGCATCAAATATATGTGGAAGGGTCTTTCTACTGTTGTTATACATAAATTGTCCCAAATGAAATAGATACAGGTCATTTATTTTTAATAGTCTGCTATCAACAAATAACGGGTCTGTGTGTGAGAGTATAGCATAATTGCAGATGATACGGAGGGACTTCTTTTGAAATAAAAATAGTCTATCTAATAGAGTTTGCTGGGTATTGCCCCAAGCAAGTATCCCATAATTCAGATAAGGTAAAATTAAAGATGAATAAAGCATCAATAGGGATGATGTCGGAAAATGAAATTTAAGTTTGTTTATTATGCCAATATTCCGTGAAATAATCTTACATGTATTATCTATATGGTACTTCCACGAAAGTTTATTGTCAACAGTTATGCCTAAAAATTTAATAAATGAAACAACTTCTAAAGGGGTATCGTCAAACACAATATCCATGGGCAATGTGTCTATAGAATTACTAAATAACATATATTTGGTTTTTTGGAGGTTGAGGGATAGTTTATTGGCTCTTATCCATTGGGTGACTTTTTCAAGCTCAGAGTTTACAACATTGACTAAAGTATTTGGATTCTTATGGGAATAAAATAGATTAGAATCGTCTGCAAACAGTATAAACGAAAGGACATCGGATGATTCACAAAAGTCATTTATATAAATAATAAACAGTAAGGGGCCCAACAAACTGCCCTGGGGGACTCCACAATTTATGCTTTGCATATTGGATGTATGATCATTCAAAAATACGTATTGTCGTCTATTGGATAAGTAGCTCCTGAACCACTCCAAGGCCTTCCCACGCACCCCATAATGAGAAAGTTTAAATAATGAAATGTCGTGATTGATGGTGTCGAAGGCCTTGGAGAAGTCTAGGAAGATACCAACCAGATGAGAACATTTGTCTAAAGCATGCGCTACTTTGTCAACAAAATTCAAAAGGGCGTGTTCTGTATTATGTTTTTCTCTAAATCCAAATTGAAAGTTGGAAAAAATTTGATGAGTTTTTAAAAAGTTAACAGTTCTACATTAAACAGCTTTTTCTAGAATTTTCGACAAGGAGGATAATAAAGAAATAGGCCGGTAATTACTAACATTCAACTTATCACCTTTTTGTACAGGGGTATGACCTTAGCAATTTTCATGTTATCTGGGACTTGTCCATTAAGTAACGATATATTAAGAACATGTACTAAGGGATCAACAATTGAAGATATTACACCTTTTAAAATGAAATTATTAATATCATCGTAGCCGGGACTCTTTTTGTTGTTAAAACTAGATACAATATCAATGATATCTTCTTTTTCAAGTCCCGCCGCGGCACTAATGTCCTTTGGCAAGACATTAATCTACATTTGCCACTCTCCTCCCAGGTGAAGTAATTGGGTACCTGGTAGGAATTTATTCCTTGAATGCTTTCAGCGCCTTAGGGCAGCTGGGGGCTAAAGCCATGGTAATAGTAGTACTTTGTAGGCGCCTTTAGCATCCCCTGGTAGGTGTAGGTAGGTATTTTATGATTATTATTTGATACAAGGACATTTCCTATAATTCCCCACCAGGCTACCCTAACAAAATGATCTTGCAGTGGCCATTCAGGGCGTCGGTATACATGTTTGATTTTTTGAAAGTAAGGGTGTTATGTGTTTTAAATGACTAATCAATGTAGACCTTTTCATGTGCACATGTAGGCCTAGGCCTGTCATATTTTTTCACAGTTCCAACTGATTACATACCCCCTTGGGACACCACCACATGAACACAGAGAGGATGAGTGAAAACAGAAAGAATTCATCTTTAAGCTCAGGTGAGCATCAAGCCCTCTGAGGCTCTTTTTGGCGGTCTTCTTCTGGAAAACTCATGACTGGATTTTAACCAAACTAGGCAAGAATCATAATTATGGATAGAGGATGCACAGTTGTTCATGATTATGATACAAGTGGCCCCCATATGGCCCAGAGCAGGGCCCCATCAGGGGCCAAAAACTGCGTAAACTGCAAACATCATCCTCTCCAGATTCATAAGTAGAGTCAAGTTATAAAGGGTAGCCCAGAAAGAATGCAACACCTGAGATCTGCGACTTTAACGACATCATTGACGCTATATCATAAGTTCTGTTTTATTGGGTAGAAAATTCTTTTCCGAGTAATGTGACACCGAGATCATTAATGTCGGGTAAGGTGTTTTGATTCTACGGATATTTTTGTGAGACAATGTAATTTTCATGAAAGGTAGCTGAGAAGTACAGCTACATGTCTCTGTATTCAGATTTCCTCAAAGATTCCTGATTCAGAAATTACAGAGATTTGTTTTAGGGGGAACTTGTTTTTTGTGATGTGTTTATAACCCAGTTATTTTTCCCCCAAGTTAGGCCTACTGAAAAAATATTCCCTATTCATGAAACATCTAAATATTGAGGATACTTATAAATCCCGAATGAAAATTTCACGACTGATACATTTTTTTATTGATCTTTTAATTAGGTTTGTAGGTTTAAATTCCAATGCTTTGTAGCTAATATTCTGATATCATTTTGAGAGTGTAGAACGAGAAAAGAAGAAAGGAAGAAAATAAAAGAGAAGTAAGCGAGAGAGAAGTAAGGGGGGGGGGAGAGAGAAAGAGAGAGAGAGTAAGAAAAGTGAAAAGAGGGGAAAGGAGAGGAGAGAAAAAGGAGAACAGAGCAGGAAAGAAAAGGGAAGAAGAATCAGGAAGAAAAAAAAAAGGTAGAGAAAGAGAAAAAGAGAAGAGAGAGAGAGAGGGGGAGACACGGATGGATGAAAAGTGAAAAGGTTGATAGAAAAAAGAAAAAAAAATGAGAAAGTGAGAAAAAGAAAAAAGAAAAGAAATAAAAATAAGAGAGTTAAAAACAGAAAGCAAAAGTAAAGTAAGAAAGGAACAGAAAAGAAATTAGGGAGGGGGGGGGGGGGGAGAGAAGGGGAGAGGGTGAGAGAGAAGGAAAGAAAAAAATAACGGAACAAGGGAAGAAAGCAATTAGTAAACAAATTTTAGGCATTACTGTATTTTTCCTCTATAGCTTTGATTGTCCTCTATTTTAGATGTAAATATTGATCTAGATGAATTATTTGATAGTATCAAATAGAACAAATCATTTGATAAACTTCATGGATATTGAGAAACAATAGATTACATAAGAAATTCATTGAATAAAATTGTATAAAATGCAATTATAGTGATAAAATCTATCTCAATTTTTTTATGAGCTTGCCAGAAGCATTTAAAATGAATGAACACTTAATAATCTTTCAAAAATCTAATTATTAACATAAATATGAATTTTGAATAAAATTTGCATAAACTATAGTAAATTCATGAACACTAAATAGCGATTTTTAACACAGATATCTTAGGTCATCAAAAATTTTCAAATCACCTGCTCAATTTCTGTTTCAAATTATGTTTTAACAACTTTTGTAGGAGAATTTTATACACTATTTCCCATTGACTTTCCGAAGTCATTCCGTAACGATCATTTCGTAACGCTGTTTCATTTCATATTTTGTATCATATTTCAAATATTTCCATCAGATTTTCAGGAACATGGTGACATATCAAAGCTAACATACTACAAAATGCCAAAGCAATCTGGAAAACCGGATACATATTTTCAGTTCACAGAGTTTGTAGTTCAAAAGTCATGTCTTTTTTGTGTAACTCCGTAACGAAGCAATAACATTCTTAATATTCAATAAATTTAATGAATGGTCGACATGAAACTCAACAGCAGCAGCGGCTAAGAAAGTATGTACTGTCAATTTGTAGATATTATGTCCTTTTTGTGTAACTCCGTAACGAAGCAATACAATTCTTAATATTTAATAAATCTGATGAATGGTTGACATGAAACTCAACAGCAGCAGCGGCTAAGTAAGTACCTCATATTAGTTTATGTATTGTACTATCAATTTGTAGATATTCATTACGATGTTTATAATATTCTGCTTTCAAACTTGAAAATTCTTTGTGAATGTCATTCCGTAACGCTTGGAATTTCCGACATGTAAGCAAAAGGTAAGAGAAAAGCTTTTACTAGTTAAAAAAAAAAATATATATACTTTATTTATAGAAACGACCCATTGCCTTCCAAATTTAACGTTCTCTGTTTACTGTCTCATCACTGTCTGGTTGCGAAAAAAGAATTGATAATAACAATAAAGCGATTTTGGTAATTATGTCGACCGCGGCGAGCCTATTTACCTGTGCTTGTGTGTGTTTGTGCTGGGGTGAGTGTTATGCATGTACGTGTGTGGTTGGGCGGCACTTGGAGGGGGCGCAAAAACACAAAAGAGAGAAAGAAGAAAAGAGGGGAAATTGAGAAAAATCACAATTCTTAAGGACTATGCGCCCCCAGTCTGCAGATAAAATTAGAAATACAGTTTTTGAGGGTTTAAAATGCAAAACTTAATTGTTTGCCCTGGGCGTCATAATCCCTATACACCCACTGTGGTTGGGTGTATGAGGGGGGAGAGAGAGAATGAATGATAGAGAATTATGGAATAGGATTTACGATTTTATTCATTTTGCGTTATTGCAGGCCTACAGTCAAAGAGATTTACGATATTTCAACTATTCTGAAATATCTCGTCTTAAATTGTGTGTAAACCTGGTAAAGACAGCATTTCTGAACTGAAACTGTTTTCATTCCTTTATAGTATCAATCGGACTTATTAGATGTAGGAAAAATCATTCTCTCTCTCTCTCTCTCTACATCACTCTCTTTAGTCCAGTTGGTTCTAAATCTTATGTCTGAGGATCAGGGTTAGTTTTAGCGATTGAGCTAGTAATTCCGAGGCCACTGGTTGAAGGCCCAATAGTAGGTTTATAATGAGGATTGAGGTTAGGTTGCCTTACAGGATTATGATGAGGGTAAATAATAATAATAATAATATACCGTTCTTGTATAGCACATAATTATCACATTATGAAATAACGTCTCTACGCGCTTCCAAAGGGTTTGGATATTATTACCCTGGCTTTAGCTCCGGCAGCAATCAGCGCACAGTGCATTTCAAGGAATAAATCCTGCCAGGTACCCATTTAACACCTGGGTGGAGAGTGTCAAACGTGGATTAATGTCTTGCCAAAAGACGCTAGTGCCGTGCTGTGATTCGAACCCTCAACCCTTGGATTGAGAGTCAAGTGAATGAACCACTATACCACGACACCTCCAGAGGGTACTCAGAGGCATATCCAGGTATGGTATAATTCTTGAAATAATTTATGTGCTTTATACTTATTAAAGTTGAATTTTGACTGTAAAAATGTGGGGGACCAACACTTAACCTTTTTATCTCTTTAAAATATCTGAAATGCAACAATAAAAAAGACTTTTGAATATTTCAGGATATAAACACGTGTCAAAGAACGGTCTTAGGGGGTTTTGTTTTGCTTCTTGAAGTATACGGTCGTTTTTGTTTTTATAATTTTTGTATATTATATACCGGTTACATGTGTACCCCCCCCCCCCCCCCCCTTGATCATGTTGATCCGACCGGAAATGTTGAGTTCTCTTGTAAATACCTCAATAATCTGTTCTTTCAATGTTTATAGAATTGCAAGTGATTACTTTACTTTATATTTCAAATTTAACTGGAAAATAATTGATTAAACTAAATCAAAACGAGGAATTGAGAGATTTTGTTACATAGTATTATTCGCTTCTTTTTGTATAAGGAAAACTACGCTCCCGGATTATGTGAAGAACTTATAGTCAGGTTCACTATGTATTTTTGTTCAAAGTTTTTGGAGATTAGCAAAACTATACATATTTGGAATCGGTAGAACATGGGGAATCCGAAAATTGATGTTGGCATTTGCACAAAACCCTGACCGAGCAGTCATTTTGGATTTTCAAAATGGCCGCCATATGTAACTAGTATTGAACACTTTTGAAGATATTTTTGTAACACAACCTCATTCTGTCATTTTCGTGGTAGCATATTAAAGGGCATTAAATTCTCTACAACATGACACCACATTCGATGGGTTTCGTGATGATTTGTACAATAATTTGGGGCAGAAAATGTGATTTTTATCATTTTTTTTCAAAAATATGAATTGCTTCAAAATACATATTTCTCCATATTTCAAAAGTCCATTTCACTAATGACTTTCAACTTTACAGAAAATCAACCATATATAGGGTCAATATCATATAAAAATTACAAGTTCATTGCTTATCTAACAAAAAAGTTATAGTACTCTAAAGTTCACACTTTGATATTTTCTAAAACAGAGAAATAAAGCCAAGGGCTGCCTTCTAGTCAGGTTCACTATATATTTTTGTTCAAAGTTATTGAAGATTAGCAAAACTATACATTTTCGGAATCGTTAGAGCATGGATAAGCAAAATAATGATGTTGGCACTTGCACAAACACCGGCTTGGTGGCCATTTTGGATTTTCAAAATGGCCGCCATAAAATACATAATTTGCCTTATCTCAGCTTCTTTTAAAGGTATAAACGTAATGAAATGGGCCAGTCCTACTATTTATGGATGCAGAAAACAAATGGTGACATCTAGACATCTTCTTCTACCGCTTCCTCGCATATGGAGGCCATTTTTTATTTTCAAAATGGCATACGTGTAATATATAAGTTGCCTCCTCTCTGCTTCTGGTCAACCTAGGAACTAAATATTCTAATCCTTTTCTTGGTCGATAAAACAATTGGTGACATATTTAGACTTCTAATCTTAATGCGTCATCGCACACGGCGGCCATTTTGTATTTTAAAAATGGCACACATATATATGTATGTATATATATATATATATTCAAGTCAACCAAGAATTTGCTAGTACTTTGTTTCTTGGGTCAGGAAAACGATTAGTGACATAATTAAAATTCCAATCTCAATGCTTCATTGGACATGGTGGCCATTTTGAATTTTCAAAATGGCCGCCACAAATACATTTTTCCCCCTACGTCGGCTTCTTTTCAACGTAGAAACTGAATGAAATATGCTAATCCTACGTTTCTTGGGTCGAGAAAAGAATCTGTGACATTACTAGACTTCTACTCCCAACGCTTCATCGCATATGGCGGCCATTTTGGATTTTCAAATTGGCCGCCATGAAATATTATATTGCCCTATCTCTGCTTCAAGGCAGCCTAGAAACATATTGGAATATTCTAATACTATGTTTCCAGGGTCAGGAAAAACATTGGTGACGTCATTAGAGTTCCCATCTCAACGCTTCATGTGGCTTCCATCTTGGATTTTCAAAATGACCGACATAAAATGCATATTTTGCCCTTTCTCTATGGTCAACATAAAAACTATATGAAATATGATGCTTATGTTTCCTTGATAAGGGAAATATTTGGTGCTATCACAAACTTATAATCTTGATTCTTCCTTCACTTTAAGCATTTGGGGCGCTAGGAGCCCTCAGACAAATTTCATTGCGTCTCTAAACTGAAACTATGCCACGTTCTGGCTTTTGTCCTTGAAGTCTTGCACATATTTTGACACCAAATTTAGAAAAATTATACAGTCATGCTATATTTTGGTTTCTAATTTTCTTCTCTTCAGGCAAGAATTTATATTTTTGTACAATTTGAATGAAAAACAGCAATTTGATTTTATTTCTTTGTAGATCATTTGTATTTTCTTCTTCTTTTATTATCCCTTTTCTATCTGAATATTGATTCAGAAAAAAGACCCTCTAATAACAGACCTACAAAGCAAGATATATGGTTGAAAAACAATTGAATGCAAATGAATAAAGTCACTTTTAACGACTTTTGTTTTTCAGTCTACGAACTTTCCCATCGACTATCATCACTGGTCAGCCCCCCCCCCCTCCCCCGGATAACTACCCCTTGAATTAAATACCAAGTGCAGTTCTTTAGCTGTATTATTGTAACCTACTACTCAATTATACTGTATCAAACTAGAGACAGACTTCCTGTTCTAATATGTCGACCAGCATGTGCAAACTAAATAATTGTATTTTACAGTACAACAAATATATATTACATACTTTACTTGGCCCAAAGACGTTTTAGGGTACTCCAATTAGGCTAATCTATTACAATTGTATACAGGATCACGCCATTACAGCACAGGCAGCTCACGACCTTTAAAATGTTCATTTCCTACATGTCATATTGTTGTTTTTTTTACTTTATTTACTTTCAGTTCTGCTTTTTAAGGTAAATAGTAAAAAGCTTAATAACATAAATAAGGAGAAATAAAGATATACAAATAGAATAAGAAATATTGCGTTTTAACCACTTTGTACAAAAACAGAGAAAAAATCTCGAAAGGTCACATTTTTTTTTTTGCTTTCACTTCTTCTATTTAAGGTAAATAGTAAAGCTTAAATAAGACAATTTTCAAAAAATAAGATAAACAGTGGTAGCAAGAAATATTGTGTTAAATCACTTTTTACTCAAAACGTCACCTAAGTTTAGAAGGATCTTTCGTGGCAAAAGATTTTTGCAATGCTGAAATGAAGAAAGTCAAAATTTAGAGAGGCGTGAAATGCGCTGATTGAGACCAACCGATGAAATTTATCTACAACTGAGCTGTGGGGGGGGGGGGGGGGGGGGCTGACGCCTCTTGCCCAAATGAAAACTTTACTTTCAGCCCCTAGCCCCCACCCCTCCCCACCTCGTAAGACTGCTCGTTTTAATATTGAAAGTGCTTGGAAATGTTACAGGGGACCCAATTTTGGCGGTCAACCAGACTTGGATTGATGGTAAAAACTGTTTGGTATCAATATGTCCTCCCTGTACAACTGAGGGGGGGGGGGGGGGGGGTGAGGGGGAGGGGGTGCGGGCCCAAGTTTTGAACCCTACCACCAAGTATCTACATGTTTTAGAGTGTAAATCTTGTCTATCACGTGAATACAGGTCCCATGTTATTTCACTGATGGCCTCAATTGCTTCCTTGTACCAATAATACTTGTAAGTATTGTTTTAAGTTAAATTTTAGAAGGGAAGGGGTGGGAGGTTGGAAGAAGGGTAAGGCATTGGCAGATATTTTTCCAGTAACCATGAGATTTTAATGATTTTTCAAGGCTCATTGATTTTTTTACCATTATCCAAAGTACTTTATGAATATTACTTTGTAATAATTTGTCTCGTGTTAAAAACAGAAATGGGGAGGGGAAGGCATGGACATGTAGGGGTGCAAGTTCTGTACCCTATAATCTAGTATATACGTGTGTTGGAGTGTGAATCGTGATTATCACTTAAAACCAGGTTTCCTCATATATATTATTGGACAGTTAGCCTTTTTATTTCACAACACATATCATCGGTTATTAGTCACATTTGTATCATAGCAACGGGAACTAATAAACAATTGTATATCACTAAAATATGATCGTACTGAATCATCTGACATCACACTTCCTATAAAAATATTCATCTGCATGACAATAGCATGTACTACCGAAATAAGCCATTTCACGTCTCCCAATGTTACCATTGTGAGGGAGAAGGCAGCACTTAGTAACCACTTTTGTTATCGATTCTCTACTTTAGCTAATATCAAAGTGTCAACTTTAGAGCGCTATAACTGTTTTGTTTGATAAGCAATGATATTAACCGTGTATATGGGCAGTTTTCTGAAAAGTTTGAACTAATTAGTGAAAATAACTTTTGAAATAATGAGAAATACGCATTTTGAAGAAATTCATATTTGTAAAAAATTATGTAAACAATCACATTCTTGGCCAAGAATTATATCGCAAATCATCACCAAACCCATTAAATGTGGTATCATGTTGTAGAAAATTTAATGCCCTTTAATATGATGATACATACATGGTAAGATGAGGCTCTGTTAAAAAAATATCTTCTAATTTGTTCAATACGAGTTACACATAGCGGCCATTTTGAAAATCCAAAATGGCCGCTATGCCGGTGATTTGTGCAAATGCCAACATCAATTTTTGAATTTCTCAAGTTCTAACGATTATAAAAATGTATAGTTTTGCTAATCTCCAAAAATTTTGAACGAAAGCCCATTTTCTTACATAGTGAACCAGACTATTATTTAAACCAGCCATTTCTGTGAGTCTGAAGGGACCCTTTATCCCAGTATATGGATGGGTGACTCTCATTCTGTATTCATTTGCATTTGAATAGACTAAACCCTAGCTGCTATAACAGGCAACCCCTAACTGGTGTTTGATAGTTATTGTGTGTACTGCACAGGGCAATGCATGTAGCTATAGCTCAGCAGACTGCAACAAGCAAGCATAGGGTGCAGCAGCACTTGCAGCAGCTCTCCTGCTGTTAAAGTCGCCATTTTGGTGCCACGCCTTCAGCATGTATAGTGGCATGTAAAGCCAGCAGTGTTTGGTTCATTGGAGCAGTTCAGAGGTCCAAACTGTAAGTAAAGACGGATTATTATGTTCATAAAAAAAGAAACTTGTATAAACTTAGAAACTGACAGGTTTTAAGAGTTGTAAGAAAATGAACATGAGTTAATGATTTGATAATATCCAAGAGTGTATTATCTTTATATTCAATGAAGATATCAAACATTTTGTGATGCATATTTTGCATTAAGTAATATGATAAATGTTATATTTAAATCTTTAAACATATGAAAGGATTGATCTGATGAAGTGAGATGGGTATTTCAAATATTATACATGTCTTTTGGGAATTATATATTTAATTCTTTATGAAGACATTCATTACATATTATATAGAGATGTTATTTTAAAGCTTATGGTTTATCTTAATTCTTGATTGAGAAGATTGGTGTTTATACATGAAAACGCTTTATTATGTGATCAGTGTTTTATCCTCGTAAAACCGAGTACATATTTAAGTAGTTGAAAGGTCAATGCCCTTTACTCTTATGTTTATTGTATGAAGCCGAAGTGTATATAGCATTTATTCTGGAAGAAAAGGTATGGACTCCAGACTGTTAAACTTTGCGTATTTTCTTCCAGACGGCCGTTTTCCTGTTTCCCATTACCGGGTTTTCCCGTTTCATGTTTCTGGGTTGCCCGTGACGTTTATATTCTGCACGTTACTACGTTTACGGCGTGTCCCGTTCCCGGTTATCCGGTTTCATCGCTCTACTGAGTATCCCTGTTTCGAGATATCTCCGCACCGTTTTGTCTTCGTTCATCGTGTATGAAGCTTCTTCATCTTAAAGGACATTCATCTTGGGCAGTGACATATGACGTCTGATACTGTATGATGAGTGAACACTTGAAGAGACTGACTTTGTACAACATCCCCATAATATAAAGTCGGTATACTATTCTATAATTATACTATAAAGTGAAACAGATTGTCTATCAAATTTGATATAATATTTATGTTTGAGAGCTTGTAAATCATCATTGAAGCAATATTTTGTTTTGTAATAAATCAAATTTGATTTGAAACGTACATTCTTTCTTATAAGAGTAATTCTTAGGTGGTCAAACAGCCTGTTAGACGAATGAGTCAAGTTCACATCCAAACACAATGTGACAGATTATAGATAGAAATTGTAAAATGCTTCATGTCTTTAATCCTTATCAATATTCAGTTATGCAAAACTGTTTTATAAAGGCACCCTGCCATGTTAATAATCCTACTTCTCCTCCTACGTGTACGTTGATTTATGGTAAACCGTTTGGTATCTCGTCAAGTATTCACAACGTAATGCATGATGATATCTTTGATAATTATGTACATGTTAAACTGAAGGGGAAAAAATGATAATAATTATCTCTGTAAATACATATGTATATGCTCTATTTTCTCAATTTCTAATTCATCTACCAGGAGGTTGTTCCTGGATTCTTGTAAGATGAATTAATAAGGGAAAAGTACATGTTAGCGATCTCCTACTGTCACTGCATTGCTTCTTCCCCTCGCGCTCCAAACACAATTGGCACTGATGCAGACGATGAAAGGTGCGTCTCCGGTATAACTATGATGAAGCTGGCCTAGCTTCTTCTTGAAGGCCTAGGGGAAAAAAAAATCAGATGAAGTTGCTCTGGATGTACATCACATGAGCTACACAAATACATAACTCCCCGGTCTTAGAATGATTCCACCCCTCGTCCCTTTACCTATTTCCTGTTTCTGGATACGCCACTAGTGGATATCCCCGGCTAGGTGAACGTTGAGGGAACATAAACTTGTTCAAATCATTCACTGAAAGCCAACAACACACAGCAAGGTATAGCACTCTGAGCCAATGTAAATCAAATTTCTGCGAAAGTCATCTTTTCGGACTTCATTAAGCATGCTAAGTGTTAACAGTAGTTATAGTACTCAATCAAGCGTAAAATATGCACCCGGAAGTGTCATCCACTTACATAGACCGTACCCCCCCCCCCACCCCCCCCCCCCAAAAAAAAGTAAAAGAAAAGAAAAAAAGCAAGAAAAAGAAACAGAAAAAAAAAGAAAGAAAGAAAGAAAATAAAATAAAAAATAAGTAAGATATTGGGAAATGTCGGGGGATATGTTTTTGACCTGGGGAGATCTGGGTAGGCGACCCTCACCCCACCCCTCCCCAGTCGAAAAGAGAAAAGGAGGAAGCACAATATCACAATGTCAAATGCCCGCTATATACCCCATTTTTGGCCTTTCTTATGCCAAAAGAAAAGCACTAAGAACCGATCTTGTTGTATTAAATGCTCCAGGTTCTTAAAAAGCAGGGCAGACGACGTGAGCCAGACCCCCAGACCCCCAGAGCCAGAGCCATGTCAAATAGAAAAAACAAAAATCCGTTGCCGGTTTTGTTAACATAATATCATAAAATCGGGTCTTTTTGCCAACAGATTTGGATCTTTTTTGTGGTTAATAATTAACTCCAAAATCAGTGGCGTAATAATGATAATGATATATATTTTAATATAGTGCCTTTCCAGTTAAGTAATTGATCCAATCACTTCCCCGGTCATTGCATTCATTTACGATTCTGCACTTACAGTGCTCATTCTCCACTCTATACTTCAGAGCTTTCCAGTCTGGCGGCCATTTTTAATACATTTGCTGTTCCAACCACAATGACGTTCGCATCCTACACCGGGTACCCATTTAACACCTGGGTGGAGAGAAGCAATGCAGATAAAATGAGTTGCTATAGGACATTACGGGGTTCGACTCCACGACCTTAGCATCCCCACTCAAGTGATTAAACAAATGGACAACCACATCTCTAGTAGCGTAGCGTGGGTTCAGTGTGCGTTCAGCCTTTGAGTGGGGACTGGTGTCATTTGAGCAACCCAGGGCACCGATCTTAATAGGAGGATGAACTAGGCCATCGATTGAGCAGAGGTTGTGGCAGGGGTCGTATCAGCTTCTTTAAAGTTCTCTTCTCCCTTCTGTTCTCTCTCTCTCTCTCTGTCTCTCTCTACTTTTATTTCCATTTTAGCCATTCGAAAAGGGAAGGGGAATGTCCCCACGTGCCATCTTACCTGTACAAATTTTCATGAAAATAAAGAAAAAATATACGAGGTGCCGACATAAACTAGAACAGTACAGTTTTTTTTTTGGTATCATAATCTGTAAAAGTGTGAAAATGACATAAACTCACTCTCATTTCCAACTCAAAAGGATCGGAACAATCGATTTTCCAAAACCTATTAGGAATGAACTTTGTTTTTATGTTAACTATTCTAAGGGGGTTCAATTTGCAGAATTTCATTAGCATCATTCTTTTTGTTGGTAGCTTTAGCAATTTTGTCGTTAAATGTGAACCGGCAAAATATCCTAATATGCAAAGTGTGTGATGTTACGACAACAAATGTTGAAGAAAAAAAAAACGAAAAAAAAAAAACACACAAAAAAAAACGAGAGTGCTAACATTTTTAGACTAACAAGTTTCAATAGCTAGGTTTTTACCAATAATCGAATTAATTGTAGAGATCTTACCACACATTCGAGCAGGTGATGACAGGGGAATGTAGGAATTGTAACATAGGGTGGCTCCAGGCATTGAGGGACACTGGTTTTCATTTGTGGATGCAATGCGATGTACCTAGCCTATTAATGAAGGGTGTTGGAGCTGTGTCATATCATCTTCTTTTCACTTTCTCTTTACCACTCTTTTTTTTTTCTCTCTCTCTCTTTATTATTAGATCTGGGGCACATGCTATCTAAAAGTGGGTTTATATTCAGGCCTATATCGGAACATTAAGCTTGCTGATCATGCCGACAATTTGAACAGTCAACTCCTTGACCAGGATTGACTTGAAGCGCGCCATCTAAAACTCAACTAACCGTCAAAGCGATCTGGGCGCCTGTAATTTAGCTAACAGTCTGTGGAAGTTATAAACTTATTCAGCGGATCATGCAGGTTCGAAAATGAGTCACGTCTTTCGGATGGTGACGTTAAAGGTCGGTCGGTCCCCAGACGTAAATAATCAAATCTGATTAATACACGTCTGTAAAAACCCAATTACACACATACACACACACACACTTTTTTTTTTCAATGATCTTTATTTTGATTCCACTCAATAATTATACAAAAATCATAATTCAACTTTTCAATGAAAGTAAATGCATATGACAACTAAAACAGATTTTCTTGTAACACTTTCTATAAATGAAGAATAACTGAAATTCGAAAAATTTAAAGAAAACATTGAATGAAATCTTTTCATAAAATACCACCCCCATGAACACGGGAATTAATACACATGTATATACATGTATACACGTATAAATAATGAAAATAATTCTTCATTGCAAAATGGAATTGACTTATACAGACTGACTTCATACAAAAAAGATACAATTCATAGGTTATCAATCATACTCACGAAATAAAAATATCCTAAATTAATAGGCCTACATAATTATAGGCCTACAATGAGTCAGAAAAAAAGAAGAAGAATGAAATCAATCCATAAAAACAAATTATACCCCTCCCAAAACAAAAATTACTAAAAGCCCCCCCCCACACACACACACCCTCCCCCCTCTCTCTCTCACACACACACCCATACACACACCACACGCCCACCCACACGCACACGCACACACACACACACACACACGATCTCTATGCAACGCGTGTAATGCTTATATCAATGACGATTTTTGGACCATAATCTAACGACATTTCTTCTTTCTCCTCCTTTTCTTCTTCTTCTTCTTCTTCTTCTCCTTCTTCCATTTTTAATGTTAAGATTATTTACACCTTGTCTTTTTATATTATTATCATTTCAATACACCTGTGAGTGTGTTTTTTTTTAAATTATTATTTTAATACATCTGGATATAAGTATTTTCTTCTCCATCTTAATTGCTCTTATATATAGTATATGTATATATATATATATATATATATTTATATATATGTATATATATATATATATATATATATATATATATATATATATATATATATATTATATATATATATATATATATATATATATATATATATATATATAAATATTAATATATATATAAATATATATATATATATATATATATATATATATAATGTGAGAAATCAATTGAATTGAATGAGAGAAATAATTTGCGTAGCTGAATTCATTTTCCTCCTTACTGACTTCCTTTTTGTGGAAATAACTGCAGGGTTTGCAAAAACTGTCTCCGCCGGGAGTCGAACCCGGGTCTTTGGCACTGTACGCAAAACGCCTTAACCACTAGACCACGGAGGCGGGTTGAGTGGTATTCGGCTACACCAGGTACAAACACCGACAGGCAGCCCTTGCAACCCTTCGCAGTTAGTTTATTCCTTTTCTTTGAGGGACATATATATATATATATATATATATATATATATATATATATATATATATTTTATATATAACATATATTTTGAAGACGTCGAAACCCTTAATACGGAATCAATCAACCGATCCAGTGAGCCGCAGCAACATTATTGACACGAACATCTAAACATGGCCATCTTCTGTAATTAGTAATATAAATCAACTTATAACATATTACAGATAAAAAGGTATTTCAAATGTTGAAGTCATTTAAGTAGATGAAAAATCAATAATTAAGAAATACTACAGGTATGCCATATACTGCTATTTAACGGAATATCAAAAAGATCAAACTCTAGAATGTTTTTCCAAAAGTATGAATAATTTATTCATCTCCATGACGATGAGAAATTCCTCTAGATAATCTTGAAAAGCCTGATTTCAGTATCATTTGCATACTTCAACACATGCATTACACACTTGTTACAAAATTGATATACATTATCATAGGCGCCGGAAGCGGAGCACAGGGGGCAGTCCCCCCCCCCCCCAATCATTCAAGTAGGGCCTGGGCCCCTAGCATAAAAAATTATATGAAATAATTTTGAAATTTAACGATGAACAATAAGCTTAAAGATAAAGTTGGGGTCTGGTCATGCGAATACATTTTGAAAGAAAATGTCAAAGCAATTTTGAAAGGCGGATCATGTCTACATAAGAATTAGTGTACACTGGAATCATCAGAGTGATAAGAAATTGGCCAAATCTCACTGAAAAGCACATGCACTGCACACAGAAATGGGTATATGGGACTGCACGCACTGTGACAAGAATGTTCGGCCCGAACACATCAGCTATTTTTTTCGTCACATTTCAAATATTATGAGGGCATGAAGAGCAATCATTTAGGAGAAATTTCTACCGTTTGCTCTTCTAAACTGACATAAAAGGAGTGAGAAAGCTCACCTTTCCCAGAATCCAATCTTCTAAAGTGCTCAAGTACTCTAATGCTTCTTAGCATTCAAAAAAACAAAATTTTCTCACTCGGTCGCTACGTTCCCTTAACATTTACCTGACTATCATAGGCGCCAGAAGAAGGGGGGGGGGGGGGAAGGGGGGGGGGCAAATGCTTGCTTCTATCTGTCGAGGAGGGGGGGGGAGCAGTTTTGCCCCCCCCCCCCCCCACACACACAAAAAAAAACTTTTCGGTATTGCGGTCAGCTTTATAACTCCGAAAGGCGGTATTGACCATTCCAACTCCTCAATTTTTCACATGATCGCTACTCTCCCTTACATACACGAAGACAGGAGCAGTGTATCTGAAGATCGTAGAAACCCTATATAGTCCAGCAGATTGGTGAAGAAAAGGGATGGAATTTCATAAAAGCATGAAATTTGGCATGTATGTAGAGTGTTTGATGCTGAATAAATCTGGATATGGGGCCAATAAAAAGTCGGGCCCTGGGGGTCGTTCTGTCCATTAAAAAATGGCCCTCTTAGAGTTAACCCCCTTCAAAGTTGATGTAATCAAATTTATTTTGATACAATGAAATATCATATAGTACTTCCTAGCCTCTAAAATCAGACAAATGCTTTAGGTGCCAATTTTTTTTTAAAAAGGGCCATCTTATACATCAAAATATCATAAAGTCACTTATATGTTGAAAATAAGAAAAATGCTTCTAATTGTGATCAGTAAACATTACGTCTTTGAAATCACCAACATAGGTGCAACAGGTGCCCATTATAACACACACACACACACACACACACAAAAAAAAAAGCCGATAAATGCCCAAATAATTTATCTGCAGAATATGATTTTAAAAAAAATATTTGGTTTGAATTTTAGATGGTAGACATTAATTTGGAAATCAGGGTCATATTAAAAAAACCGACATTAGGAATCACATGGGCCCATTGATGGCTCACCAAAGACAATTCTTTCCTTCACAAGAGGGTTCAACACCGCCCCCAAAGTGTTTGAATATGCATAAAACTTTGAGTTTGGGCTTTAAAGTATAACTATTGGCAAGGTGGTATGTTTTATTAGGAGAATACCTCCGTCAAATTGAAAAATTACCACTGGTCTGTTTCAAAATGTGGTTATTTGCATTACGTTTGCTGGTCTTGAAGCTTATATCTTATAGGTAGAAAGTAATGGATGTTGGATTTTGTTTGGCGAAAAATAGACATAAGCGAGTTACAATGGTGTATTTGGTTGAGACACAATGAAACCAAGGTATCTCACAATCGACTGACCCAACTACCAATTTGCGATTCAAATAGTGATCTCATTTCTCAAACATTGATAACTTTCTTATTCTTTGTCCGATTTCTTTCAAACTTTCATCATTATGTTTCTCTTTTTTTTTCTTCTGATTTTACGCAAATCAACTTATAACATAGTTTGGATTGCCCTATTTGGTTTAAATTTTAAATGGTAGACATTAATTTGGAAATCAAGGTCATAATTATAAAAAACCGACTTTAGGAATCACATGGGCCCATTGATGGCTCACCAAAGACAATTCTTTCCCTCACAAGAGTGTTCAACACGGCCCCGAAGTGTTTGAATATACATATAACTTTGAGTTTGGGCTTTAAAGTATAACTATTGGCAAGGTAGTATGTTTTATAAGGAGAATACCTCCGTCAAATTGAAAAATGACCACTGGTCTGTTTCAAAATATGGTTATTTGCATTACGTTTGCTGTGTCTTGAAGCTTATATCATATAGGTAGAAAGTAAGGGATGTTGGAATTTTTTTGGCGAAAAATAGACATAAGCGAGTTACAATGGTGTATTTGGTTGAGACACAATGAAATCAAGGTAAAGGTGTATCTTATAATGCTGAAAATGTTGAATAGTGGGGAATTTCATTTCCAAGATTGTCATCAAATTGAAAAATACTGCATAAGAGTTGAAATGTAATTTGCATCCAATAATTTTGTATTTTGGCATAAAGCATCAAAATGCAAAATAGTTAATATACTAAATGATAATGTATTCAGGCTGTGTACAACCTGCACTCAATATTATTAAATACGCAAGTCTATTGACAATATCATTCTCACTATGTATTGCATATTGTTCTATCTTCGTTGATGCATTATGCACATTGACTGGGAATTTTGTCTTATGACCCATAAGATACTCCGAATTATACTTTTTTTTTTTTTTTTTACTTTAGTAAAATAATTTCATTATAAGGATGGTTCAATATATCGGTAATTCCGCTCATCACTTTTCTTTTCTACTTATATATTAAATTTCTTCAGAAAGGTAATATGCTTGCTGTATACCTCAAAGTCATGGTCGTGTTAATAAATAAATAAAGAGATAAATGAATAAATAAATGAATAAATAAATAAATAAATAAATATATATATATATATATATATATATATATATATATATATATATATATATAATATTGACTGAGCTTATCGAGTTTCTTAAGGATTTGCATGCATTGTTTAATAGGAATTTTTTCTTCAATATTATCTTCATTTTACTTACCCTGTCTCACACTGTGGGCAAGATTATGTTTACCTCCATTTTAGTTACTCACTTAATGTGTCAATATACTGCCTAATAATCTCTCTCTGTAGCGCTAAAGTTTTACCTTTATAACTCAGCCTATCTCTTGCCCTTCTTCTTGATGTTTTATTTTTCTCGGTTTGATCTTTATCCAATATGAAGATTGATTTGATCTTCCTTATTTCGTTTCCATTTCCCCAAAAATATTTGCTACAATTTTCGTTGATGATTTGGTATAAACTAACATTTTATTCTGCTGATATTTTATACCACTCTATTGTGTTGCTCCTTCTTTTCTACATGTTATTCTGTTTGATACTGTTTAATTTGTATTTATTGATCCCCCAGGGGTATTGCGGGTCGGAATGGGGGACCCTAAGGGTTTCGGTGATTCAGTTTGCCTGCCTAATTCCTGGCAACTTGGGGGATCGATTATATTTTTTTCAACCTTCATGTATTGTGTTTTGTTCCTCTTTGTAATTATACATCTATGTACTTCGATTTGCCGAATTAAATAATAATATATAATAATAAAAAATAATGTATATTTTTCATGAATAACTCTTCAATAAAAAGAGAAACATGTTATAAATGTTAGATTGATATTTTCTGTTTATAGAAATTTCCAGCATATTAGTACCAAATTCCACACTTTTATAGCAAGTTATAAGCTTCCAGATACAACATAAACTTAAAAATGCCAATAGTCACATCTTAAATCACAACGGAGGCCATTTTGAATATGACGGTCATCTTGATGAAATGAAGTGACCCAACTATTCTGCCCCAGCTTTGGCAGCTATTTTGAATTTGTCGAATTTGGCCAACCTCTGTGAGGGAATTAATCAAATTTAATTGTCTAAAATGGGCCATCAACTTTGTCAGTCGCTGCTGGTTTCATGAGCAGTGGCGGATCCAGTGGGGGGTGGGGGGGGGGGGGTGGGCCCCCCTGGGACAAAAAAATGCTGATGAATCTTTTTTTTTTTTTTTTGCTTGTCAGAGATTTTTTGAGTTAAGAAGGGGCCCAACCGATGCTGAGGACCTTTCTTTTCTTTTCTTTTTTTTTTAATGGAAATAACCCAAGGTATATAGTAAAATATAATATTTAACCTTCCTATTTCTGAACGCCCCAGTGTTATATGATCAAGATTTCCTCTCCTCTAACCCTTCTAGAAAAAAAAAAATGGACATTCTCTTAAACGAAATGTTACGTGTTGCAGCGACGCACACACAAGCCAAAATGTATGGATAATGCACAGGGTTTCATTTCTCTCTTTTTTTTTTGAAGGGTTCCATTTGGGTAGGGCTGTACACAGCGGGTAGTAAGCTTTTGAGGTGGGCCCCCAGTGTTCCCCCCCCCCAAAAAAAAAAAAGAAAAAAGAAAAAATGGAAACCTGTTCATTATCCATACATTTTGGCAGAAATGCAGTTATTAAAAGCAAGGTGAATTTCTAAATACACGATGAACATTTTCTTGTAACGAGATCTTCTCTATTATGAGCAAAAACCGTGTCTTCAAGTTTAATACCGTAAGAGGTTGCACAATTTATGACGCATGGTGACGTATGAATCTTGCTCTTTCAGGTATGCTTAGTCATATGACCAGTGGCGTATCAAGGTATTTTGGCGCCCGGGGCAAACTATCAAATCTGCGCCCCCCCCCCAACCATGCCCAAACTCAGATTAATGAGCGTTTTAAATTTAGAAATGATGGTAAGAATGAGTTTTGGTGTACATAACCCAGGGTTGTTAGCCTAAATGTGATGAGTTATTGTATAAGCGAGGGAGCAACGCGACCGAGCGGCAGATTTTTTTTTTTCCTTTTCATCCCTCAAACTGAAATTTATTTAGCATTTTACCTTTAGAAATTTAAAAAAAAAAAAATCCAAGGAAATACAGCGATCTAGCAATAGATTTTTTGTTGAAATTTTGATCAATTCTATTTGGGGGCAAAAAATAAATGAAAACATGGTGAATTCTTAATTATGGAAGTGAGCCTTTAGAGCACTGGTAAAAGCTCAATGTGTATCATCTTTTATTTCCAGATCAATGGACAAATGAATCAAAATGGCTGTGCGCAGGATGGCCATTCATTGTGTAGTGAGCGAACGTAAGTATGTGTGTTCAGTATCATGAGTACAGTCCACATCTGGTGTATAGTCGTACCAAAGACCTTTAATAGTGTCAAGACAAATTACTCTCACCTACTTCCGTAGTACATTCAGCAGGCGTAAATCGCTGTGTTTAAAAGGCTCGCCATAGGTAACACATGAAAAGATGTCTCATTTATTCGTGATAGGTCATATCGTATTTTATCTTTTTCAAGTCCGATTTTTGAATGAGAGGAAGGATGGATGACTAAAAAAAGAACATTTCTTTAAACCTTTCTTTAAACCTTTCTTTTCCATAAATGGCACTATAAAATCCACTGGATTATGCCGCTTTTTGACAGCATAATCAGTTATTGGATTAACACGTGAAAACAAGGATTTTAAAAATGATAAAAGTTCCCCTAGTATTATCATGAAATTACTGTAAATGTGACCGACATGTAACTTGACAGGGACGGATCTAGCTTTTTTCTAAGGGGGGGGGGGGGGGGGGGGGGTTTGAGGGGTGGAGTATTATGATGGCGTTTTCCTATGCACATTAAATGTTTACTTGGCAGCCCAAGGGGGGGGGGTTTAAACCCCCTAACCCCCCCCCCCGTAGATCCGCCACTGCTTGAGACTCTGACAAAGCCTAATGATGGCACTAAAATGGAAGAGACCCCCTCATAAATTTCAGGGACTATGCATACTTTTGGTCTTCAAGCTGCCATAGGTTACACGCGAAAACAGGGATTATTACTGATTTTGATGTCACAAAATTTATTGAAATTATGAAAAATATGACGTGCATGAAATTTAAAACTCTAAAAAGATATAATTATGGCTCAACGAATCGAATAGTCCTCGCATAAATCCCAGGGACTATGCATGCTTTTGACCAAAAGTCAGCTGCCATATAACACGTATGTCGCGCCCTTAAACCGTACTTGTTTTATTCCGCAACTTGCCGTGTAAGCTCTTCAAAAAACAAGATGCAAAACGTACGCGTATGCCGCACTCGCGCGATACGCACTCTTTCGACACCGTGCACCGTATATAGTAGTCCAGTGCAGTAGTAGTGCATGCATGCAGTGCCATTATATCCGCATTGATCGCATGGTCTTGGTTTTGTGAATTCTAGCAATTTTTTTTCACTCGTTTTGTAGTTTTTTTTTAAATTTCGCTCTAGCTCTTAATTGATAACAATTAACAGGGATGATATTGTCAACTTTAATTTGGTTAGTCTTGCTTCTGTATGCAAGCTCTCATGCTCATCCAGTGGACGATCAGCATGATCAGCCGAAGAAGGACCCCAGCAGTGTATCAGAGACAGTGAGTAAAGTCAGTAGAACTGTAGTGTTAGATAAGTGTAAAAGCAGATAGGCCTACTAGTATTTTCGCTGTTTTTGGACTACCGACTAGCACTAAAATTCGCGAGGTGTTAATTTCGCGATTTTGCATATGTCACTACTAAAGCCCACTCATACAATGCACAAGGTTATGATATAACCTTGTGCTGGTGGACCACCCTGCTGAAACTAGGCAGCACACAACCAAAAAATAAATCTTAAAATTATGATTTCTGTACCAAAAAAATTAAAAACTCATGAATGATCTGTCTTTCATTTATATCTTGGCTGTTGTGTTATTTTTTATCCACCAGAGTGCTCAAATCTTTAATTTGAGAATATTTTTTGTTAGGCCCTCCAGTGTTTTGAATTGGATTTAGATCTACAAATTGTAATACAATTCCAAATTATACAGGGCCTTGCAAAAATATGCTCAGAATTAAAGATTTGAGCGCTCTTGGGATTAAAAAACATCTTGGCAGCAAAGATAATAATAAAAGACACATAATTCATGGACAATATATTTTTTTGTTACAATAATCATAATTTTAAGACTCTTTTTTACTAGGTGTTGTGAACTGCTAAGTTTCACTAAACAAAAAGGTCCTACCGCGATGCGAGTGCTAAAGCTAGAGTCTAGACCTGTCATATGCATGCCATGGCATAGGATATCTTAGACTGAAAAATCCGTCTGTTCGGAGGAGTTTTTCAACATTTTCTGACATTCCGTGAAGCCAGACGAAGTCTCAGCGGAACATTTCCTGACCGAAATAGACTGATTTTTCGGTCTAAGGATATCTAGGCCCGTATTCTGAAGTCAAGTCTAACTAGAGTAGAGTAGAAGGTCTAAACCAAAGCCAAGGTCTAAAGTCAAGTCTTACGAAGGTTTAAACTGGACCAAGAGTCTAACTCTAAAGTCTTTGTTATGCCTTCCTTAAACTCGACTTTAGACTTTTGGATTGATTAGGCTAGACCAGACTTCAGAATACGGTCCAAAGAGTCTAGGCCTATACTACTAGGCGAGTACTAGACCTCTCTCTACTCTAGTCTCTACATTGAAGTGGTAGGAATTTTTGCGAAGTTGTGAATGTGACTCACAAAGTTTGCGAAAATAAAAGTAAAACCCTCGCAATAATGACAGCTTTTACAGTCTACTGCATTGCTTTCTGAACAAATGAATCTAGACTAAAAAAAAAAAACAAAAAAAAAAACATGCGCACACATGTATGCAAAGCTATGGCCCATGGGTCTAACTTGCATAAGGCTTAGCCTTAGGCTAGCCTTGTAGCTTTGGAATCCAATCATGATTACAGCCTACAGGGTCTCCTCTCGTTGACCGATGGGATCTGTCTCTTCTCGTGGGGCTATAATGTTGGTACTTAATCTGGTCAGCCCCCTCGTAGAGACAGATTGCTTCATTGGAGTTGCCCATGAAACCATTCTGAGCTGACCCATATCGGGTCACAACATATCCAGCTAAAATGCCCTCAAAAGCATGTTATCCTCTTTCTATCCTAACCTAATAAGTTCTAATTGGGCATCTAGGCCTATATAGACTAGTGTAATCTATTCCTAACCGATGTTTAGTTTACTGATTTTGTGAAATAATCCGAGAAAAAGGTGATACTCTATTGGATTTGGCTCGTTGCGTCTTCCCCTGATGAAATCCGACTTGGCCCGAGACAAAATTGCCCTCGAGAGTACAGGTCGCCCCACGGACAGCTTGCCCTCGAAAAATGAGGGCGAGTTTAAGCGAGGGAATTTAACTTATATTTTCTCTAAAGGCTTGTTTTTTGGTCATTTTTAATTTCATTTTGCCGGACAGAAAGTGTAGAAAAGATGAGAGTGTAAATCAAAGTGTGTCTTACCTATGCAGATTTATTTTTTTCAGAGCAGCTGTTGCTTGAGCAAATTTCAGAGATTCACTTTAGAGCCAGATTACAATAATAATGTTAAGACAAAACATTAAGCCATGTTTAAACTTTAACTTTAGGCAAAATTTAACAGTTTCCAGATTTAATAAATCTGAGCTGAATGATCTTATGTACAGAGTATGTGATGAGGTGTAAAAATGAACCTGTGAAAAAATAAGAATTTAAGGTCATCATTTAGTGCTTCAAAAAAGGGAAAATCTAAAATATCCCCTCCACAGACTACTGTGTTTGGTTGTATACCACCATATTTTAAAGCAAATTCATAGATATCATAATAATGAATACATGATCTTCATTATTTTTGCTTTCTCTGTAGTTTTTTTTTACCCATCTGAACATAATTATGCAGGTCAGGAAGCTCAGTTGAGAACTTTTTTGATCAGTTAGCCACTGCGTTTAACTGTGTCTTAAAGCCAAGTTACACCTTATGACATTTTACATTAATTTAAGAAAGGTTTAATTCAGAGCCAGATTAAACCTTAGCCAGTATTCATTCTTTTTTACCAAGTAATATGTATTGAAGAGTAAGCTAAAACCTAAAGACAGGCTCCAACTTATGCCGTGTTAGCCTGAAAGCCAAGTAAGGGTTGTACTTTATAGAGCCAGATTAAACCTTAGCCAATCTTCATTTTTAAAGTAAGCTAAAACCTAACAACAGGCTACACCTCATGCTGTGTTAGCCTTAAAGCCAAGTTACACCTTAAGACAGGTTACCCTTTAAGAAGGGTTATACCTGTACATGTACATGTACTTTAGAGCCAGATTAAACCTTAGCAAGTATTCACATTTAAACAAAGTAATAATTAAGAGTAAGTTAAGATCTAAACACAGGCTACACCTTATGACATGTCAGCCTTGTAGCCAAGTTACACCCTAAGACGGGTTACACTTTAAGAAGGGTTCAATTCAGAGTAACATTAACCCTTAGGCAGGAGTCGCTCTAGACGGGAGTAACAATTAAGAGTAAGGGGACACTTTGAAGTTGCAGGTCCTCTGGTCATATTTTTTCTAAAGGCATAAAATATTCTCCCCCCCCCCCATTTGGTTTTCTTCATATTTTGCTGGACAGTGTAATGAGTGTAAATCAAAGTGTGTTTTACTGTGCAGATTTATTTCTTGGAAGAGCATGCAGTTGTCAGATTAAATTTCAAGGATTCACTTCAGAGCCAGATTAGAATGTTACATGTACATGTAGGACAAAAGCATTAAGCCTTGTTAGCCTTAAAGCCCAGTTACACCTTAAGACAGGTTACCCTTTAAGAAGAGTTATACTTTAGAGCCAGTTTTCATTTTTAAAGTAAGCTAAAACCTAGCAACAGGCTACACCTTATGCCTTGTTAGTCTTAGAAAGCCAAGTTACACCTTAAGACAGGTTACACTTTATGAAGGATTAAAAATGTACTTTAGATTAGAGCCAGATTGAACCTTAGCAAGTATTCACATTTAAACAAAGTAATAATTAAGAGTAAGTTAAGATCTAAACACAGGCTACACCTTATGACATGTCAGCCTTGTAGCCAAGTTACACCTTAAGACAGGTTACACTTTAAGAAATATTATACTTTAGAGCCAGAAGTAATAATTAAGAGCAAGTGCTATTGTATTATAATATAATAAATATACATAAATAAACATATCCATATTTTCGGTAAATGATGTGATGCCCTTCATGAACAGTTTGATCCAAAAATACGTCAAAGTCCTTTCTGAGAATTTTTTTTTCATTTCTTTCTTCTTTTTTTTTTAAATACTTCTTTGCCAATCTCGTCCAAGTGAAAGAATGCATGTAGGAAGTATGGTACATTACAGTGGAAATATTGCATGAAAGTAACATGCTAATGCACTCTTTTTTATCAAAAAGTTGACATGCTTTTGTGACCATTTTAAAAATCAAAATGGCAAAAAAAATTGCTCTTAAAAATTATGAATCTTATAACTTCAACTCCTGTTTTACCTAATTATTTGAAGCACTTGAGCCAAATATCATTTTTAATTTGTGCACACATGTCCAATTTACTGCGAAATTGCCCATATATGCAGAAAGGTTGGGACCCCATGACCCTGCTCAATGTTGCTCTAAGAAATTAATGGTTGAATTATGTAGTGTCGAAACAATATTCAGCAACACTTTTAGATATTTGATATATGTTTTCTCCTTTTAATTTCAGAGTATCCCCAAAAGGACAAGGACTCCGCCCGCATTGGATGCAGACACCTACGAAAGGATCTTACAGGCACTGAAAAGAGGTCACCATGGGGCCACAAAGGAAGCGAAACAGGAGCATAAGGACTGGTATAAAGTCTCAAGATTCTTGCGCCAGTGGCCAGAAGTGACAGTTCGAAGGATGTACAATCCAGTGTCGGGAGCACTCGAGGAGCGTCTTGTTTTCCCGGCACAAGACTCATCGGTCCGTATGATGATAAGAAGTGAAGAGATTAATCAGATCCTGGAAAATTTCTTCTTGGAGACTGTTGGCGATGGAGCGGCAAAGCTGGCCAAGCGCATCCAAAAGGTGTTTGGAGGACTAAACAAAATAAACATACAGAAATGGTTGAATACCAAACCATCGGTACAGAAGACCCAACCATTGTTTAGAAATTGTGCCCCTCTGATTTGGATAAAACTATCATTATTTGAAAGTGATTTAAATTTTGAGCACTTTTTATGTGTGATATTCTAACTTTTATACCTTATGCATCAATCTATGATAAAAAATTCGGAGGGTGAAATAACCTTTGTTTATATTTAGATTTTTACCCTCATGCATAAGGGGGCTTGAATTGGCTTAAATGTGGAAAGCCATATAGGATTATAGTTGTTGGATGTATATTGATGTTCAGCCTGTTGGCTTTTGCATTCTAAATTCTAATCTTATAAATATTCTGGAATGGCATTTCGGCACATGTTCAGTTTCATTTATTGCTTCAAGTTACTTGTTCTTTGTAAGTAATGTATATTTTATCATGGTCTGTTGCATTTCGGCACATGTTCAGTTGCATTTATTGTTTCAAGTTACATGTTCTTTGTAAGTAATGTATATTTTATCATGTATCTTATGTGTGTATATTATTTGTTTCTCATATAACTTGGCCATTATTTTTATGGCATCTTCATGACTTCACAATTTATTGGACCGAAAATGTGAAGAGGTTTCTTCTTCGTAATTGTCCATCATTACCAAATAAAATTAGAATGACAACCATTTAGTGAGAATAGGACATTTCAGATAATTTTGGGTTCTGGTAGCTACAGAAAATTATTGTTTTCAGAATTGAATAGAAATTATTTAAAATGCTCAAAACTACAAATAAATGATATCTACCAGGAAATGTGTACGATAGAGTAATATAGCAATGGCCAAAATGAATGTAGTTCAGATGTTATCTTTACCAAAACTATGTTCTGGCTAAAAGACATTAAGCAAAGTTAATCCAAAGTCTATTCTTGACAGGAAACATAAATTGGGTCAAAATTATAAGATGCTTGAAAAGTTAGAAGAATGGATAGTTTGGTGAGCTTAAATTCAAGTAGGAAATGTGAAATTTACACTGTCTCATATTAGCTAAACCATGATCAAAATGTTTTCTTCTGGAAAAAAAGCATTATTGGTTGTAATATATGCTATACAGTGCATTTAGTGTGTGCTCAGAATTTTTGATATGATCAGAGAAGAAGTATGCACTTTTCTGTTGCTTGCCTTATGATCATTTTAGAAAAAAATACAAAGTACAGTATACTTGCAATATTACCTTGTTATATTCCACTAGATTATTTATCTTGCCAGTTTGCTGCCATGGCATCACTATGTATTTACTTCATACCTATGTTATATGTATACTGAAGGGGCAGCTGCTGATTCAGCCCCTCCCCCTCCCCCCTACCTTTGACAATTTGTGGTCATGTTATTGATTCTCTCTACCTGGTGCAACTTTTGATAACATTTGAAAAGAATTAAAAGTTTTCCTATGTTTCGTACACCTCTTCTTCTTCTTCTTCTTCTTCTTCTTCTTCTTCTTCTTCTTCTTCTTCTTCTTCTTCTTCTTCTTCTTCTTCTTCTTCTTCTTCTTCTTCTTCTTCTTCTTCTTCTTCTTCTTCTTCTTCTTCTTCTTCTTCTTCTTCTTTTTTTTTTTTTGGGGGGGGGGGGGGGGGAGGTGTAGGCCAGAGAGGGTCAGATAGCTAAAGTGATACTTGGATAGGAAGTTTCACTAGTACTTGCTTTTCAATATTATGACTTGTAAGTTAAAGGCATACAGTGAATATTTTGTTTGAGCTGTGGCTGAGAGAGTTTTAGGCAAGGAAGGCCAGACTCTTATATGGTAAGAAAGATGATAATTTTGAGTGAACGTACAATAATGAAAATAGCTTGATGGTAGTTGGTATTTCCATTCTTTATACAATGGAAACTTGCTATAACAAGGTATTTGGGACAATGAATATTGTTGTTGCACAAATGTACATTTATTATGTGCTGAATCAAGCAATCCATGAAATCATTCCTTGAAAACACCTTGCCATTTTTATAGATTAATAAAGTTGTTGCTTTGTTCTTTTGTAATCATTGATTTGAGTGAGAGTTTTTATTGTTATACTGTGGAATGTATGTTAATAATTAAATATCATGATGAGTAAGTTTCCAACTATTTTGACCAAATTATTAGGCAATCACTCAGTATAAATGATATCCTGGGTGATATCTATGGAAAACTAAGATTCTCTACATTTAGCAGTTATACATTTTACTTTTTAGGTTCCATACATTAATGAATTAGAACAATTGACAGTGATTGGATAAAATTTGAATTGTTACAAGAAATTAACTCGAAATACTTAGGTTAGCAAACATGGAAGTACTGGGAAAGAAATGCATGTTCTAGAGTTGTCATCTACATGTTTATGACACCTCTTCCAAAGAGATTGAATGAGAAAGGCAATAGAAAATAGGAAATGAAATTTACCTATACCCAAGTGAGTTGGTAGATCTGTTAGAAAATTACAATTTTTTTTCATTTTTAAAAACGAAAAAATAAAGGATCTGACACTGTGACACACATGCACTATCAAGATATCTATGAAAATTTTATTTATTATCACTAGGAAAATGATTCCACTGTACAGTGTATCTACAGAGGGTATATTTTACATTTTAGCTCTTTGAAAAACACTAAATGTTGAATTTGAAGCCTAATTTTTTTTCACATCTTTATTTGTGTACGTCATTAGATATGCAGATATCATTTCAGTGAAATAAGATCAAAACAAGCCTGAATTTATAACCATCATAATATATATTAAAATGATTTTCATACTAATATTGAGTGTATGTGTGCGTGTCTGTGCGTGTGTTCCTGTGTGTGTGAATGCAAACACAATCGATCACTCACCATAAAATTGAGCCTTAATAGCGGCAGATCCGGGGGGAGGCAAATCGGCCCCGGCCCCCCTTTTTTTGGCTGATGACCTTTTTTTTAGTAATCACACACAAACAAATCTGCTCCGCCCCCCCTTTTTTTCCTGATGACCTTTTTTTCCCATCACAAAAAAAAATCAGCTTAATTTTCGGCCCTCCTTTTTTTTTTTGAAGGGGGGGGGGGGGGGAATCCTTGATCCGCTGTTTAGATTTTGGGTTCAAGGGGTCAAAGGTCACATGTCACAAATTTAACAAAAATGGAAAAAAATCACCAAAAACAGATTGTGACCGCAACAACTTCAAAGATCTTCCTTTTTTTTTTTAAAATAAATTGGCTCAATTTTTGTAAGGGCATGTAAGGATGAACTGATTAAATTGGGGGGGGGGGGGGTGTCACAGGTCACAAGGCAGAAAGATTTGTGGATGAACATGTAACCATGAACTGAATGAGTTTTCGGAGTAGTCGTGGAGGTTACTATTAGAATACTTTTCTGATATGGCAATGGCGGAGGCATAAATTTCGACCGCGCGCAGTCGACAGTGAATCTACTTTACCTCTGTATTTATATTTTTGGCCATGGCCGTACTCAGCGGGGGGGGGGGGGGGGGCAATTGCCCCCTGACATTTTCAAAATGATATATTTTTTCATAATAATTTAAAATGTTCTTAAATTCACCCCAAATATGCACCAAATCGCTCAATTTCAGGTCGGAAAAAGCAAAAACTTTCGGCTCGGCGCTTTCAGTGTTCTAAGTTATTGTTAAAAAATTTGCCCCCCCCCCCCGAAAAAAATTTGTGCGTACGGCCTTGTTTTTTTTTGGCCCCTCTCATCAAAATAAAATCAGTTTTAGCAAGTTTGGTCAGAAATCCTTCGAATGGTTTTGAAGTTACCCCAGTCACAATGATTGGGCGATTTTTTTTTTTTGTTCTGATTTTTACAAGATTTTTGGTCCTGTGACCTTTGATCTTTGATCCCTGAGCCGAAAATCTAATTACTTCATCATTACATTCTTATACCTACTTGTGCCAAATTCGGTTAAAATCCTTCAAATAGTTGAAGGGTTCTTGAATATATAGGCTTACTATCCAGTAAATGTATAGGCAAAGGCTTTTGAGATCTCAGAAGATCCCGAGCTTTATCCTTTACCAAAGTTTACCTCAGTTTTTTGGGGAAAAAGAAGCCCTGCATGCTGGGAAATGGTTTTGGAAGGGTGTAATTGCTCCCATCCTTAGAATGAGCGTAAAATATTTTAGCAGAAGAGTTAAATTTGAATACACAAAATAATTTTGATTTTAAAACTCTGCCCAATGAACAAGTTAAGAAAATACAGATGACCGTGATATGCGAATAGATCTGCAAAAAATACATTTTGAAATGTTAACCTTACAATTTTTTTAGTATTCCGCGTTGCAAAAGTTGATCTCACTTCGAGTGATTCCAATTCACAAGAACTTGTGCGCGACTGTAACATCTCGGTCTTTCTTTCCACACACCATTCAATTAACATGATTAAAAGTAGGATTTTTAATTGGTAGTATGAATATAATCTATGATTATGACAACGACAAAGATATAATTATAATGATACTAATAATTGGAAGACGAGTTATAAAACAACAGAAAAGTAAGGAAGGGCGAGAAGAAGAAGAAGAAGGAGAAGAAGAAGAAGAAGCCAGAGGAAGATGGAGGAAGAAGAAGAAGAAGAAGAAGAAAAGAAGCCGGAGGAAAAAAGAAGAAGAAAAAGGGGGAGAAGAATTAAGAAGAAAAAAAGAAGAAAAAAGAATTAAGAAGAAAAAAAAAAAGAAAAAGAGGAAGGAGAAGAAAAAGGAGGAGAATTGAGAAGAAAAAAAGGAGAAGAAGAATTAAGAAAAGAAGAAGAAGAAGAAGAAGAAGCCAGAGGAAGATGGAGGAGGACGAAGAAGAGAAAGAAGAAGAGGAGGAAGAAGGAGGAGGAAGAAGGAGGAGGAGAAGAAGAAAAAGGAGAAGAAGAATTAAGAAGAAAAAAAGGAGAAGAAGAAGCCAGAGGAAGATGGAGGAGGGCGAAGAAGAGAAAGAAGAAGAAGGAGGAGGAGGAGAAGAAGATAAAAAGGAAAATATATAAAAAAGAACCAAGAAGAAAAAAGAACAAGAACAAGAACAAGAAGCCAGAGGGAGATGGAGGAGGGCGAAGAAGAGAAAGACACATGTTCATGTTATGTTCATTCTCCTGTCATTTGATACATGAAGGCTCAGTGGCGGATCCAGGATTCACCAAATGGGGGGGGGGGGCGAAAATTCGGCCGAATATTTTTGTGTGATGACTAAAAAAAAAAAAAAAAAAAAAAAAAAAAAAAAAAAAAAAAAAAAAGGGTCATCAACAAAAAAAGAGGGTGCCGGTGCCGATTTTTTGTGCGTGATTACTAAAAAAAAAAAAGAAGGTCATTAGCAAACGAAAGGAGGGGGGGGGGCCGCGGCCGATTCGCCCCCCCCCCCCCCTCCCCGGATCTTAGAAAAGGATAGGCCTAGTTCTCGCATTAATCGTGGACAAGGCTGCTGCAACGAGGTAGCGACCATGCAGAGAGCAGGGTTGTGAACACACAAAATATACACCGGCCACACTTTATGTATGCATACACGAATGTGCTGCTTGCCCGCGCGTACGCACTGGCAGATACTTTATTTCTGGTAGCATAGGCGGCGAGTTACGTTTTAAGCCAAAGTTACGGTTTCGAACCTCGACACACGTACAACCGTTACGATGTCATGTCATGGTGGGTGTGTACGAGCCATACGAGCGCACCACAATATGCACGCTTTCGTATAGTTGCGGGACACTCCTCGTAATTAATGCTCTTTAGTCGTATCGTTTGTAGGTGTGGTGTGGACGTGCATAATTATGCACAGTGCAGGTTAAAAGGGACTACATTTCTATGGCTATGTTCAGCTAAAACAACACTCCATTCCCAGGTAGCGGAGTTGGTTATCATTATCACTTGAATTGAGCGAAAGTGGTACAGCTGAAGTCATCGCTGAGCAGTGCATTCCACGGTCTGATCAGGGAAAATTTCCTGGTCTGATAGCATCTGCGAAAAATGTCCGTTAAAAGCCAACACTAACAGTTCTTGCATTAGGGAACAAGGAGCTAGTGGGAGTGTCAGCGACTTTCTTGGATTACTGGGCGAATAACCACTCTAAGCCAAATTTTCTTGGAGCAGTATTTGACACTTGGAACCATGTCTATAATCACTTGCATAAAGAATGTTGGATTCATAGGATTGCTCTTCTCCGTATGCCTTTCGTGGGGTAAGCTTATCAGACGATAAAAAAACAACAAAAAACAAACAAAAACAAAACAAAACAAAACAAAACCCCCAAAACAAACAAACAAACAACAACAACAATAAACAAACAAAGAAAACAAAATCATTCTCGGATTCACTGGCTACATCGAGGAGTTACTCCTTGGTTACATCTACACTCACATCCATGAATAACATGATGGGAAACAGTTATTATCTTCACCTTTGTGGGTTATATTATCATGATTATGATGTCCTGGAATTTGTTTAAAATAGAGACTTGGTCATCCCTTTGCTTTTATCTCTTGATCCACTGGAGAGAACGGTCAGATTTTACTTCAAGACCTTACAAATATTGCTCTTGGATCTAATGTCTGAGAAAGAAATCAATTACATTTGGGTTTTTAAGTTTTTCCTATTTTCTTCACAATTTTTGATTTTTTAGCTAAATAACCGGGACGTAAAGGAAAAGAATACAACGTTATTAAGAATGATATTATCCTTGGTGAAAACCTAACCTAAATCATACATGGAATACATATAGCATACCATAAACACAGTGAAAATAACCTTCACATTGTACAATTGATGTGTGAATAACAGGTAAGTCTGAGAACCGAACGACTTATCTAGAGCTGTTGTTTTTAAGCAACTCAAAAATTCTGACACCCCTACCGGCATATTACAGCAGAATTATTTCAGAGAATATATGATTATTATTACCTAAAGAAAATCCCCACATGTTCTGAATGGGATTATTGATTCATGGACTATACAGTTATTGTGATAATGATTTCGAACAATACTGTATTGTTCCCACAACTTGTTTCCAGCCAAGATTATAATGTATACCATCACAAAGACAGGCCTGTTTCATTAGTTTGCTTCCTACTGTTTTTGTAATCGAAAAGATCCACAATTTACAGCTATCATGCCAAACTTATTCAAACAACATGAAAGGAAACAATAGATATGCATTCCAGTTCCATTAACATACAATACATTTTTCATGCCTTTTAAATAATTTCAATTATTTAAAAGGCATGGGCCTTTTTAAACAAAATATTATGATAATATGTCCAAATGTTTCTGCGAGCATTGCCTTTCTGAATACCGATGTTGTCCCAATACTCCCGCCATCCAAATTAAGGGTCTTGTTCGACAAGTCAAGTAAAGGATTTAATTTAATCAAATTTGATTTAAATTAGATATGATATTGATGGATTTTTTTTTCTGTCAATGGAAAGTTAATATGAGTGGTCATCTAATGGCCCCAAAACTTTTCCCACTGGCCGCGTGTGATGAATATCGTGAAGGGCAAAACATTTCAAAACGGTTCCTATTCATCTCGGTTGACGATATATGTGATGTCTTTTAAGCTTCTAGGACGAAATATTTTCTTTAAGTGCCCATTTTTCAAATAAAGCCCATTTTATTTTCCAAAGCGCAAAAAACTTATTGAATTGTAATATATGTGTAATGCTTTAAATTGATCATGCGAACATTATGTCCTATGAAATGAAATCAAATTCTTGACTGGAAAGCATAAAAACTGAGCGAAGAAAAAAAAAAATCGCTATGTGTATAGTGGTGAAATAATAAGGAACACTAACGTACCAAAATGCCAATACCCAAAATATGTTTTTGCACAGGATTAATCCTATATTTGTTAGAACTTTTTGCACTCTATATCTAAACACATTAAGACATAATTATGTGCAATCCCCTCCTCCATGTAATGATATAAATGTCCCTATCTTTTTCCCAAGAAAAAGAATCTACCCCCCCCCCCCCCCAGCTCCGGCGCCTCATGGGAGACAGGGTTTTGAACAATGTTGAGAAGCACTGCTTCTTTTCCTTATTCGAGGGATCGTGCTGACTGAACGAGAAAAATTGTATTTTGAAAATGCTAAAAGTTTGCATTTTAGAATATTAAAAAGCTTATCATTCATCGTTGTAAGGAAAATGATGACATGCAATTTTCACCCAGGCCTAGGTATCGCAGCCCCTACAACATAACTATAAGCTTATCTCATTCATTATGCTGTCCATTTACAATTTAGGATTTACGTTTTGTGGACTTCTTATTTTTTTCTGCGTTGATTTTTACGATTGGCTTAGTTGTTTTTAACGAAACTTGGTCCTACTAGGGGGCAGGTGCTTCTCTCTGCAAAACGGGGGGGGGGGGGGGGGGGCAAAGTCGTTTTTGTAGTCCTCCTCACAAGACAAAAAAATGTTATATGATATAAATCATCATTTTGCAGTTTAACAGTCGAAAGAAATTTGTGCTTTAAAATAAGTAGTTTCAACATTAAATAATTTCCATTTTCTCACTCGATTGCGTTTTAATAAATGCAATGTTTATTACTGTAGAAACCCAGCCTACATGAAAACCCCGGGTGTATGGAGCAGGTTTGTCCCTCGGTATAAGGGATAGGGGCAAAGTCGTTTTGTTTTATCTATGAAGCCTTGCCTTTGATCAATCTTATGTAAATCATAAAAGTGACCTGCCTGTGTGTTTTAAGTTTAGTGAATGCAAAATTTCAATATTATGAAAGCAGTTTTTGCCGCTTGATCGCTACATGCTCTTGTCTCACATACCAAAAAGTGTGTTGCATTCTCAACCATGCGCGCGCGCGTATCACTTTCCCTCTGCGATTCCCTCCATAGAACCCTGTACATTAATCATGAAAAACGTAAATTTCAACTTTTAGAAATACTTATATCTTTTTCACTTTTTAACAATTTAATTCAGTTAAAAATGAATATGAATATTGAAGAAACAAAGAAGCTGCTGAGCATAAAAATGTAATCATCTCATATGTAGAATTCTGGCCAATTTTGTTTGAAAACGGCCTTTTTATGTTGCCTCACAAAAACGTAGAACACCCAAATTACACGTGTTTCTATGGGGAAAGTAATCGACTCGCAGTGACAAGGTAATTTTGTTAATTGGTTAGCAGTGCTGTTAATGGTGGGAATTAACCAGTTAAAAGGTTTCTTAAAAGAGTAAGAGTTCTAGGTTTGACCTTTCTTATTTTGACTTCTACTGGTTTTGTAGAATTCTGACCTTTTTATGAATTAGTTATGAAATATTTGTGTTTTTAGACTGATTCTGTGCGCGCGCACCACTGATCTCTACAGAGATCAGTGGCGCGCACGTGTCATTCTGATGACATTCAGGCTACGCGCAGATGCAACAAATTGCGCGAAACTTATTGACATGAGTAAAGTTGCATTTGGTTCTTTGTATAGCGAAATGTTAAACGCTGTGGAATCTGCATACCCGGTTAATATAATCATAAGAAGATCCAAAAGGCGGTATGAATATTAGGCAATACTGTCTCATCATATTGTTTTCTATTTTATTGAACAATGTATATAGTTCGATGTGGACTGTTGTAGCCTCCCCCCTCCTTTCTCCCGTTCAAGCCCTGTTGTCACTAATGATATCATCTGCATTCCTGCAATCGCTAGTGTACAATTTGATGTAGGATATTAGTTCTACTTGACAAAGACATGGAAACCTAATATACAATTCTGTGTACATGTATTTCAAGAAGAGTGGAAATCCCCACATACGGTTGGTTGTGACGTTTATCCTGTTATCACATTTCAGACAATGTATTGTACAGTATGTGTGTGTTTTAATTCATGCGGGGATTTCCACATGCGTTTGCCTTGTTACTAGTCTACCTCACAGGCTCTTTACGCGCGATCGCTAGGCTGCCAAGTTGCATTGGGTTCTTGGTATAGTGAAATTTGAAACGTTGCAGAATCTGCATACCCGGTTAAATAATATGGACAAAAGATGATCCAAAAAGGCGGTATGGATATTAGGCATACCGTCTTATCATGTAGTTTTTTTTTTAATTAATTGAACAATGTAGTTCAATTTGTTCGATGTGAACTGTAGCCTTCCCCTTCATTTCTCCCGTTCAAGCCCTGTTGTCACTAATGATATCATCTGCATTCCTGTAATCGCTAGTGTACAATTTGATGTAGGATATTAGTTCTACTTGACAAAGATGTGGAAACCTACATGTATTTCAAGAAGAGTGGAAATCCCCACATACGGTTGGTTGTGACGTTTATCCTGTTATCATATATCAGACAGTGTATTGTACAGTATATATTTCAAGACATGAGGGGATTCCCACATGCGTTGGCCCTGTTACTGGTCTGCCTCACAGGCTCTTTACGCGCGATCGCTAAGTTGCCAGGTTGCATTGGGTTCTTTGTATTACCCAGGGGGCAAAGCAGGTTTTTGAGACATGGGCTGTTGTAAAAAGTTGTTGCATTTATCTGCAGAATAAGATTTTAAAAAATATATTTGGTTTGAATTTTAGATGGTAGACATTAATTTGGAAATCAGGGTCATATTAAAAAAAAACCGACATTAGGAATCACATGGGCCCATTGATGGCTCACCAAAGACAATTCTTTCTATCACAAGAGGGCTCAACACCGCCCCCAAAGTGTTTGAATGTGCATAAAACTTTGAGTTTGGGCTTTACAGTATAACTATTGGCAAGGTAGTATGTTTTATAAGGAGAAGACCTCCGTCAAATTGAAAAATGACCACTGGTCTGTTTCACGATGTGGTTATTTGCATTACGTTTGCTGGTCTTGAAGCTTATATCTTATAGGAAGAAAGTAATGGATGTTGGATTTTTTTGTTGCGAAAAATAGACATAAGCGAGTTACAATGGTGTATTTAATTGAGACACAATGAAACCAAGGTATCTCACAATCGACTGACCCAACTACCAATTTGCGATTCAAATAGTGATCTCATTTCTCAAACATTGATAACTTTCTTATTCTTTGTCCGATTTCTTTCAAACTTTCATCATTATGTTTCTCTTTTTTTTCCTTCTGATTTTCCGCAAATCAACTTATAACATAGTTTGGATTGCCCTATATAATTGGTTTGAATTTTAAATGGCAGACATTAATTTGGAAATCAGGGTCATATTAAAAAAAACCGACATTAGGAATCACATGGGCCCATTGATGGATCACCAAAGACAATTCTTTCCGTCACAAGAGGGTTCAAAATTGCCCCCAAAGTGTTTGAATATGCATAAAACTTTGAGTTTGGGCTTTAAAGTATAACTATTGGCAAGGTAGTATGTTTTATAAGGAGAAGACCTCCGTCAAATTGAAAAATGACCACTGGTCTGTTTCACGATGTGGTTATTTGCATTACGTTTGCTGGTCTTGAAGCTTATATCTTATAGGAAGAAAGTAATGGATGTTGGATTTTTTTTGGCGAAAAATAGACATAAGCGAGTTACAATGGTGTATTTGGTTGAGACACAATGAAACCAAGGTATCTCACAATCGACTGACCCAACTACCAATTTGCGATTCAAATAGTGATCTCATTTCTCAAACATTGATAACTTTCTTATTCTTTGTCCGATTTCTTTCAAACTTTCATCATTATGTTTCTCTTTTTTTTTCCTTCTGATTTTACGCAAATAAACTTATAACATAGTTTGGATTGCCCTATATAATTGGTTTGAATTTTAAATGGTAGACATTAATTCGGAAATCAAGGTCATAATAATAAAAAACCGACTTTAGGAATCACATGGGCCCATTCATGGCTAACCAAAGACAATTCTTTCCCTCACAAGAGTGTTCAACATGGCCCGAAGTGTTTGAATATGCATATAACTTTGAGTTTGGGCTTTAAAGTATAACTATTGGCAAGGTAGTATTTTTTATAAGGAGAATACCTCCGTCAAATTGAAAAATGACCACTGGTCTGTTTCAAAATGTGGTTATTTGCATTACGTTTGCTGTGTCTTGAAGCTTATATCATATAGGTAGAAAGTAATGGATGTTGGAAATTTTTTTGGCGAAAAATAGACATAAGCGAGTTACAATGGTGTATTTGGTTGAGACACAATGAAACCAAGGTAAAGGTGTATTTTATAATGCTGAAAATGTTGAATAGTGGGGAATTTCATTTCCAAGATTGTCATCAAATTGAAAAATACTGCATAAGAGTTGAAATGTAATTTGCATCCGATAATTTTGCATTTTGGCATAAAGCATCAAAATGCAAAATGGTTAATATACTAAATGATAATGTATTCAGGCTGTGTACAACCTGCACTCAATATTATTAAATACGCAAGTCTATTGACAATATCATTCTCACTATGTATTGCATATTGTTCTATCTTCGTTTATGCATTATGCACATTGACTGGGAATTTTGTCTTATGACCCATAAGATACTCCGAATTATACTGTTTTTTTCACTTTAGTAAAATAATTTTATTATAAGGATGGTTCAATATATCGGTAATTCCGCTCATCAATTTTCTTTCTACTTATATATTAAATTTCTTCAGAAATGGTAATATGCTTGCTGTATACCTCAAAGTCATGGTCATGTTAATAAATAAATAAAAAAATAAAAAAATAAAAAAAATAAATACAATACATATATAGCAAACAATTATGTTGAAATAAAAACACCGCAAGACGTAAATATATATATATATATATATATATATATATTGACTGAGCTTATCGAGTTTCTGAAGGATTTGCATGCATTGTTTAATAGGAATTTTTTCTTCAATATTATCTTCATTTTACTTACCCTGTCTCACACTGTGTGCAAGATTATGTTTACCTCCATTTTAGTTACACTCTTAAAAAAGTTGGGCAAAAAAATGCCCAATTTTTAACCAACACTGGGCAACATACTGTCCACACAACTTTTGGTTAAAATTTGCCCAACTGATGTTGGGCAATCCATTTACTATGTTGTTGGGCAAATTAAATTGCCCATCAGTTGGTGACCCATTAGATTTTACCCAATTCTACAATTGCCCAACTGTTGGTTATATTCTCAGTTGGGTAATTATTGCCCAACCATCCCAATAGGATTGCCCAACCCTCTATTTGTTCAGCTGTTTGGTAACAAATATCATGTGGTTGGGCAAATTCAGCTGCCCAATTTATTGTTTCATTTTTTCCTCCAACCTAGGTAAAAAAAAATGAAATCTGCTTGTTACGTCCTTCTGGGTCTTAACCTAATCAATCCTAACCTATCCTATTTTAAGCAATCCTATCCTATATCTTAACCTATCCTATCCTAGTCCTATCCTATCCAGTTAGTGCAAACTAGTGCAAGCTCTTATATACCCCTTATATTTTTTTATGCATTCGGTGACAGTTAGTAAATCGGGCCACCCCAAACCATACGCTACTAAAAATTCATGAATATTCATATAAGTGTTTTCCCCAATATTGGGTAAAAATATTTACCACAAGTTGGGCAAAAGCGAATTTCTAACCAACCATCAGTTACCCAACAAAATTTACCCAACTGGAAAAGGAAATGTGACAAAATTACACAACTACAGGGCAACAAGTACCCAACCCATAATTACCAAATACTGTTGGTAAATATATGCCCAATATTTAGGTAAAAAGTATTGACCAATATTGGTTACACCACTCGAGTGTCCAGTTGGTTAATAATAGCCCAGAATTGGGAATATTTTTAACCAACCAGCAGTTACCCAACTAAATTTACCCAACATTTTAAGAGTACTCACTTAATGTGTCAATATACTGCCTAATAATCTCTTTCTGTAGCGCTAAAGTTTTACCTCATAACTCAGCCTATCTCTTGCCCTTCCTCTTGATGTTATATTTTTCTCGGTTTGATCTTTATCCAATATGAAGATTGATTTGATCTTCCTTATTTCGTTTCCATTTCCCCAAAAATATTTGCTACAATTTTCGTTGATGATTTGGTATAAACTAACATTTTATTCTGCTGATATTTTATACCATTCTATTGTGTTGCTCCTTCTTTTCTACATGTTATTCTGTTTGATACTGTTTAATTTGTATTTATTGATCCCCCAGGGGTATTGTGGGTCGGAATGGGGGACCCTAAGGGTTTCGGTGATTCAGTTTGCCTGCCTAATTCCTGGCAACTTGTCAGTACACTTGGGGGATCGATTATATTTTTTTCAACCTTCATGTATTGTGTTTTGTTCCTCTTTGTAATTATACATCTATGTACTTCGATTTGCTGAATGAAATAATAATATATATTATAATAAAAATTAATGTATATTGTTCATGAATAACTCTTCAATAAAAAGAGAAACATGTTATAAATGTTAGATTGATATTTTCTGTTTATAGAAATTTCCAGCATATTAGTACCAAATTCCACACTTTTATACCAAGTTATAGGCTTCCAGATACAACATAAACTTAAAAATGCCAATAGTCACATCTTAAATCACAACGGAGGCCATTTTGAATATGACGGTCATCTTGATGAAATGAAGTGACTATTCTGCCCCAGATTTGGCAGCTAATTTAAATTTGTCGAATTTGGCCAATTTAATTGTCTAAAATGGGCCATCGATGGGCCTATGTGGCCTGCTAAAGTGAACTTTTTATATAACCTCGCTCTCGAAATTGATGTCTATACCATTATAAATTAGAAACAACGATTTAAAAAAAATTATGTTGCAGATATATTATTTTTGGCCTTTTGGAGCCTTTTTTGGTTATAATGGTCACCTGCGCCACATATCTCATTGATTTCAAAGACGTAATGTCAACTCAGTGACTTTATAATATTTCGATATATAGGATGGCCCTTTATTTGAAAAATGGGCACCTAAAGCATTTGTCTGATTCTAGAGGCCGTGAAGTATTACATAATATTTCATTATGTCAAACTTGATTTGATTTGATTACTTTGAAGGGGAAAAAACCTTGAGAGGGCCAATTAAAAAAAAAAATCGGACCCCAGGGCCCCATATCCAGAATTATTCAGCATTAAAAAAAGAAAAGAAAAGAAAATCTACATACTCTGTACAAGCCAAATTTCATGGTTTAGTGAAGAAGTGCACAGTTATTTCACCAATCTGCCGGACTAATATGTATCACGCAATGGCGTCAAAAATGACTCACTCCGCCGCCGTTATGAAAATACTACAGGCGAAGTGGACAATTATAAATCCACGACCCTGAAGCGAAATATCAACGAGCACGTGTCGCCTCGTCTATGCCCTGAAGTGCAGTCTAAATAGTTGAACATTTCAGACCCTTGCTACCTGCAATGATTGCTAAGATTTTCTGCCGACAACTATTTATAAGCCCATAGTTTCATAGATGTTGAATTGTATTAAATTTTCCTTAAGAAAAACGCGACGAGACCTTACAGCCAAAAGTGACATGTTTTATATCAAAGTGAGATATGGATACTCTAGTGTCATAAACATTCAAGAATTCATTCACGAGTAATGAGAGAAAGAAGACAGCGTGCCTCAAATTTTGGGTCACCTTATGGTCATTCTCCAAAGACATTCTTCTTTGATTGATTGCGTAAGGGCAAATATAATGCAAAAACGCGACGAGATGATGAAAGTTATGGAAATAACCCAAGGTATTTAATAAAATATAATATTTAACCTTCCTATTTCTGAACGCCCCAATGTTATATAATCAAGATTTCCTCTCCTCTAACCCTTCTAGAAAAACAAAGGACATTCTCTTAAACGAAATGTTACGTGTTGCAGCGACGCACACACATGCCAAAATGTATGGATAATGCACAGGGTTTCATTTCTCTTTTTTTTGTTGAAGGGTTCCATTTGGGTAGGGCTGTACACAGCGGGTAGTAAGCTTTTGAGGTGGGCCCCCAGAGTCCCCCCCCCAAAAAAAAAAAAAAAGAAAAAAGAAAAAAAATGGAAACCTATTCATTATCCATACATTTTGGCAGAAATGCAGTTAAAAGCAGGGTGAATTTCTAAATACACGATGAACATTTTCTTGTAACGAAATCTTCTGTATAATGAGCCAAAACCGTGTCTTCAAGTTCAATACCGTAAGAGGTTGCACAAATTATGACGCATGGTGACGTATGAATCTTGCTCTTTCAGGTATGCTTAGTCATATGACCAGTGGCGTATCAAGGTATTTTGGCGCCCGGGGCAAACTATGGAATCTGCGCCCCCCCCCCCCCCACAACCATGCCCAAACTCAGATTAATGAGCGTTTTAAATTTAGAAATGATGGTAAGAATGAGTTTTGGTGTACATAACCCGGGGTTGTTAGCCCAAATGTGATGAGTTATTGTATTAGCGAGGGAGCAACGCGACCGAGTGGCAGTTTTTTTTTTTCCTTTTCATCCCTCAAACTGAAATTTATTTTGCATTTTACCTTTAGAAAAAAAAAATCCAAGGAAATACAGCGATCTAGCAGTAGATTGTTTTGTTGAAATTTTGATCGTTTCTATTTGGGGGCGCAAAATAAATGAAAACCCTGAAGAAATATATTTCAGGAATTTAGTAAGGCAATTGCAAGGCAAATTTATGATTTTTTTTCGAATGTTCTATACTTTGAAAGTGCATTTTATGCATTTATATCCCTTCTGGGGGGGGGGGGGCGCAAAATTTAACAAGCTAATGCCTTATGCAAGGGGGGGGGGGCAGAGTAACTAGAGTCAATTAATGGTTAACACTTTAAAAACGCCAATTGGGGCGCGAAATAGCTAGATCTTGAACATAATTATGCGAGGGAGCAAGGCGACTGGAAATTTTCGCATATCAAGCCCTATTAAACACCATTTCTTACGCCTTTTGTTTTTGACTGGGGCGCAAATAACCCTCAAAGACCATACATTTTTTGTATTTCTCCCCCTTTTCTTTCTCTCTTTTTCGTTTTTTACGCCCCCCTTCAAGTGCCGCCCTGGGCACGTGCTCCCTCTGCCCCCCCCCCCCGTAGATACGCCACTGCATATGACGATATATTACCCAGATTTTCAAAATCTGAAGTATTTGCAAAAATATGAATAATTTGTTCATCAATAATCCTAGAGTTCTTTTGCATGGATTAATTTCCTCCATTATTATTTGGGGGCTTAATCTTAGCATGATATGGATACTAGATAGGGTGTATTACGCGCGTGTTACAAAATTGATCATTTTGCACCATGCATACATTTTGATGCAAGCAACAGTGAAAAAACATGGTGAATTCTAAATTATGGAAGTGAGCCTTTACAGCACTCGTAAAAGCTGAATGTGTATCTTTTATTTCCAGATCAATGGACAAATGAATCAAAATGTCTGCGCGCAGGAAATGGCCATTCATTGTGTAGTGAGCGAACGTAAGTACGTGTGTTCAGTATCATGAGTACAGTTCACATCTGGTGTATAGTCGTACCAAAGACCTTTGATAGTGCCAAGACAAATTACTCTCACCTACTTCCGTAGTACATTCAGCAGGAGTAAATCGCTGTGTTTAAAAGGCTCGCCATAGGTATAACACGTGGAAAGATGTCTCATTTTTTCTTGATAGGTCTTATCGTATTCTATCTTTCTCACGTCCGATTTTTGAATGAGAGGAAGGATAGAAAACTAAAAAATGAAAATTTCTTTAAACCTTTCTTTTCAATGAATGGCACTATAAAATCCACGGGATTATGTCGCTTTTTGACAGCATCATCAGTTATAGGATTAACACGTGAAAACAGGGATTTTAAAAATGATAAAAGTTCCCTTAGTATTATCATGAAATTACTGTAAATGTGACTGACATGTAACTTGAGACTCTGACAAAGCCTAATAATGGCACTAAAAATGGAAGAGACCCCTCATAAATTTCAGGGACTATGCATACTTTTGGCCTTCAAGCTGCCATAGGTTACACGCGAAAACAGGGATTATTACTGATTTTGATGTCACAAAATTTATTGAAATTATGAAAAATATGACGTACATGAAATTTAAAACTCTAAAAAAAATATAATTATGGCTCAACGAATCGAATAGTCCCCGCATAAATCCCAGGGACTATGCATACTTTTGACCAAAAGTCAGCTGCCATATAAGACGTACAGCCGTTACGATGTCATGTCATGGTGGGTGTGTACGAGCCATACAAGCGCACCACAATATGCACGCTTTCTTATAGTTGCGGGACACTCCTCGTACTTAATGCTCTTTAATCGTACTGTTTGTAGGTGTGGTGTGGACGTGTATAATTATGCACAGTGCAGGTTAAAAAGGACTACATTTCCTATGTGCAGCTAAAAAACACTCCATTTCCTGCTAGCGGAGTTGGTTATCATTACCACTTGAATTGAGCGAAACTGGTACAGCTGAAGTCATCGTTGGGCAGTGCATTCCACGGTCTGATCAGGGAAAATTTCCCAGGTCTGATAGTATCTGCGAAGAATGTCCGTTGAAAGCCAACAGTTCTTGCATTAGGGAACAAGGAGCCAGTGGGAGTGTCCGTGACTTTCTTGGATTACTGGGCGCGTAACCACTCTAAGCCAAATTTTCTTGGAGCAGTATGTGACACTTGGAACCATGTCTATAATCACTTGTATACAGAATGTTGGATTCATAGGATTGCTCTTCTCCGTTTGCATTTCGTGGGGTAAGCTTATCAGACGACCCCCCCCAAAACAAAACAAAACAAAACAAAAACAACAACAACAAAAAAACAAAAACAAAAACAAAAACAAAAACAAAAACAAAAAAAGAAGAAGAAGAAGAAGAAGAAAACAACAAAAAACAAAGAAAAAAAAAATATCGGATTCACTGGCTACATCAAGGAGTTACTCCTTGGTTACATCTACACTCACAGAATAAATGCACAGACTTTGTATATTGGTTAATTCAAAACGTTTGAATCAAATTTGCTAGATAACAACGTTGTATTTTTTTTTTTAAATCCACCAACTATGTGCTCTTAAACTGTAAAAAAAATCCCTTTCCCTTAGTACAGAGTTTGTTCTTACAATTGAATTGAAATGATATTTATTAGAAATCAACACGGTTGAGAAGATAACCATTACGATGATTTACGTTTCTTATTAGGATATAGTCGCAATGATTACATTTAGATAGTTTGGGGAGCACGTCGTCAAAAAGAATTGGGAGAGACGGCCATGTGAAATCGTTTAGGTGAAAATTGCAATAAGGGATTAGCTCTTACTAATGAAACCAGTCTGCGATATCACTCGGGAATGAATAGGGTAAACATTGACTTTGCACCCTATTTTTATCATATTTCAGATAATGTACTGTGTACATGCACTTCAAGATACGTGGGGATTTCTACATGCGTAGTCTACCTTACAGGCTCTTTTTGTTTTCGTTAGGCTGCCAAGTTGCATTGGGTTCTTTGTATAGACTATACTATAGTGGAATTTAAAACGTTGCAGAATCTGCATACCGGTTAAATAATATGAACCTAAGAAGATGCAAAAGGAGGTATGAATATTAGGCATACTGTCTCATCATATAGTTTTCCTTTTTTAAATTGACAATGCAATTCAATTTGTTCGACGTGGACTGTTGTAGCCATACCTCCCCTTCATTTCTCCCTTGAAAAGCTTAAGCCCTGTTGTCACTAATGATATTATCTGCACCATTTTAAAAACATCACTCTACAGTTACTTGCCTTCATCGTGTTGTTGGTGATTGGTATGATGCCCTTAATAATCATGAAATGGTAGTGATCTTGTGACCAAGTTACAATTATGCATAAAATGATATAAACGACTGGTATTATGATAACTGTCTTAAGATAAATGTTGTCAAAACAAATATCACGCTTTAATATCTCTACTTGTAATTCAAAATCGGAGGGCAAGTTAAACACAAACAAGTTGCAACAAGTTAGTGTATGTTAGATATCTAGGTGATGAAGTTGATCGTTACCTTTCGTGGGATATTCATGTCAAACAGCTATGTAGATCAGTCTCCCCTAAATTACATGCACCTAGACGGCTAACTTGAAACCTGAATAATAAGTTGTTAAATACTCTTTATAAAACAACCATACAGCCCTGCATCGATTATGCGAGTTCATTCTGGGGCAATTTTTCATTTAATAATAGTAATTATATATATATATATATATAGTAAACAAAATATGAAAAGTTCTGCGTCGGTGTGTAATTAGTAGATTAACTCAGGAGTCAAATAAAACACCGCAGGAGCCAAAAATTTGGACTGACGTTTCGGTCAAAGACCTTTATCAAAGTGAGACTGAACATAAACAATTATATGCAGGAAATTAGGAAGACGCATACGTTACCAAGATACAAATAATAATAACAATAAAAGTAAGCTCTACGCATGATGTAAGCGCTGGAAGTGACGCCACAAAGGAAGGAAAGAGTTGGTGCGCAAAAATTTAATCAGACGCATGAGTTTGAAGTTTGAAGTTTATTAAGACTCAACGACCCACAAGGGGTATGGGAGTATAATACAAAGTATGTACAAAATTGAAATATAATTACAAACAAATAAACAAATATATATACATTATATATCAACAATATATCAGAATACAAATAAACACAGTATGGAGAATAATGCAGGCACTGCCTGAAATTGTAAAACATAAAATTGTTACATATTAAACAAGAAATAATCACGATATAATTACAGAGTATAGTAATGTTGGATATCTAATGAAAAAAGGACATTATTTCTCTACAAAACCTCGAAACATTGGACAGAGTCCTTTTTTTACTGGAATTTATTACTGGTAGCCATGATACAAGTAAAAAAGTAAAAATGCTAGACGCGTAAATGACGCAACAAAGGAAAGTATGGATTAAAACCCCCCCCCCAAAAAAAAAAACAAAAAAAAACGCAATTTACAAATTACGTGGCGTCACAAAAGAAGATACTACGCAATGAAAAAAAAAACACAAACAAAACAAACTGAATTGCATTGTCAATCTAAAAAAAAAGGAAAACTATATGATGAGACAGTATGCCTAATATTCATACCTCCTTTTGCATCTTCTTATGTTCATATTATTTAACCGGGTATGCCATGTAATTTGTAAATTGCGGTTTTTTTTTAACCGGGTATGCCATGTAATTTGTAAATTGCTTTTTTTTTTTTTTTTAAATTTGTAAATTGCGTTTTTTTTGGTTTTTTTTTAATTTGTAAATTGCGTTTTTTTTTTCGGTTGCCCCCCCTCAATAAAACATGGGGGGCATATCGTTTCCCACACCCCCCATCCCCAATTAAATAGGGAGGTGTACAACAAAATAAGGAAAAACTAAAGCAAAACTCGGGAAATGAAACCTTCCAAACCATGAAATAGAAAAGCTATTTCACGATCAGACTTCAATTTCGCCGCGGGCTCCGCGGAGTCCGCGCGCAAACTTATTCTTTAATTTTCACTGCTTCATGTAACCGTGGAGAAGCTGGTTTTAAGAGGCGTTACAAAATCCCGAAGGGTACTATATATATATATATATATATATATATATATATATATGTATATATAATTGTGAGAAATGAAAATGAGAGAATAATGGTTGCGTAGCTTAAATCAAAGTTCCCCAGAGCTGTCCTCCCTTTTTGAATTTTTGCAAAGGTTGAAAAAATGTCTCCGCCGGGAATCGAACCCGGGTCGTTGGCTTGCAACGCCAATGCCTTAACCACTAGACCACGGAGACGGGCCAGTGATTTCGGCGACACCAGATTCAATTGACCGACAGATTGACAAATCTTCAACCTTATTAATTAATTCCTTTGTCGGGGGCAGGTGAGTTTTGAACAAAGACAAGCCGCATGCCTCAGCTGGATCCAAGCGAATGCTTTGAGATACATGTATACATTAGAATAATAATCATTATAACAATTGTAAGGAAATAACATATACAACAGCTTCGGCAACTCTCGCGGAAATAATTATAATTGTGAGAAATGTAAATGAGAGAATAATGGTCTAGTGGTTAAGGCATTGGCGTTCTAAGCCAACGACCCCGGTTCGATTCCCGGCGGAGACATTTTTTCAACCTTTGCAAAAATTCAAAAAGGGAGGACAGCTCTGGGGAACTTTGATTTAAGTTACGCAACCATTATTCTCTCATTTTCATTTCTCACAATTATAATTATTTCCACGAGAGTTGCCGAAGCTGTTGTATATGTTATTTCCTTACAATTATATATATATATATATATATATATATATATATATTATATATATATACACACACCTTCATTTGAAATGACGCCATTAAAAAAACGTTCTAAACATACATAATTCAGTGTAAAGTTTGAATTTTCATATTTATTCAGGCTTTTTTCTCTACTTTTACATTTTTTATTAGTGTTTATTTTTTCTATTATTTTGTGTAATATCTTCTCTCCTCAATTTGCTCTTATGTAAGATATATTTTCCGATCATTCTGTCGTTTTCCATGTGATCTTTAATTCCATTTTCTGTTCATGATGTCGATATGTATACTTTACTTAAGTTCAGATTGCCATCATATCTTTATCATTGCTATAATGATCAGAGGCGGCGCTCCCAGGGGGGGGGGGGGGGGGAGGCATTGGGAGCACAATGCCCCCTCACTTTTTCAAGTACCCCAAAAGTGCCCCCTTTTCATAGCTAATGAGTGCTCCTTTTAACCTCAGAAATTAGTGCCTCTTTTGTTTTCTGATCTTTAAGTGCGACATCGGCAGATCTTGGTATATTTGCCTGGATGGTGCATTAGGGAGACACATATCAGTGGGATTTATTCCGTCATAATAGTGACCGGTGTATTATGGAGACACTCGGTGTCATTAGGGATGCACCATGGACAAAGAACGAGACAAAAAAAACTGTCTCCCTAATGATATATATATATATATATATCTATATATATATATATATATATATATATATATATATATAATTGTAAGGAAATAACATTGATATATATATATGGGTATACGAAATATAAGAACAAATAAAGATCGTTTAGGGGGTCAGAGGCCGGAAACCGATTTGCCCCATAGACAATACGTGTAATGCATGAGCGGAAACTGTGCAGGATCCGTACTATGACCTGACTTTAATGGCGATTTACTGAAAATTTTCTGTGAGACCATATACCGTGTTTGGGGTATCAGTGCATATGGAATTTCATTGCGGTCATTTTGAGCCGACTGCCATTAGCACACCATTTAAAATAAGAATATTATTCAATATAATGCAATGCAGGGTAAATTAAGGTTTTTGACAATAACTTTGCAATGACGTCAGTTTTTTTTTAAACCAAATTTAATTGACAGTTTTCAAATACATATATACACCTACCCACCAAATTTCAAAGACGTAGTTTAAACGTTCGCAAATTTAGAGCAAATTGAATTTATTCGGCGTTTCAGTGAATATCGTAATTTTAACGAGCAATTTTCACAAAATCGGTGAGAGATAAGGTATATTTAAAAAAAAAATGACTGAAAAGGGTATATCTTTAAGTATCTAAGTCCCCCAAAAGGTACGGGTTAAGCCAGGCATAATGGAGATACGGCCACAAGAAGATATCCATTTAAGAGGGCGCTATTTATATCATGCGTGATAATTGATGCATGAAATTTAACAGGGACATGTGCAATCATAAAACCAAGACACAGTGTAAATTTGAGACAAAAATGAATTGATATGAGAAATTTTTAGGAATTTTTCATATTCAGGAGTGAATATTTCAAGAAATTTAGCGTTTTTCAATATATGAGTATGAAGAAGGAATATTTGTTTAATATTGTTATGGTTATGTAAAGGGCAACTCTTGGACTATATAGAGCAATTTGTTAGAACTCTGTAGGATGTAGGATAGTGGAGATGGCCATGAAGAACGAAAGGCATGAAAATGGCATGAAAATGGTCCCAAATGGAAAAAAATGGCGCCTGGACGGTCATGCATGAGTGATTTTGAAAAATGAAAAGTTTAGTAACCAAAATGAAAATTTCAAGGAACACGCATATCAAATTTGAAAGGAAATGGACAAGAGGAAGGGAACTAGAGAGAGGCCACAAGCACTACGTGCAAAACAAATAGGATTTGGGTGGGAAAAGAAGAATGTGACGCATAGTAAACCAAGGCACATCGGCTATGTTTAGAATTGTATTGAAGCAAATATCCTTTAAAGTATGAAGATAGAATTTTTCGTATTAACTTCTTTATTGTAATGTAAAGACCAACTCTTGGACTATCTAAAGTTTTTTTTTTATTATTTCTTTTTTAATCCTTCTGCTGTCTTGTCTTTCTATCTTTCTTTTACCCCATTTATCATATCAATTCATTTTTGTCTCAACTGTTCTAACTCTTCATTTTTCGAAATCACTCATTCATGACTGTCCAGGCGCCATTTTGTCCGCTTTGGGGCCATTTCATGCCTTTCGTTTTCCTTCCCTATCTCCACTATCCTACACCCTACAGACTTCTAACAAATTGCTTTAGATAGTCCAAGAGTTGGTCTTTACAGATGAGAGAAGATGAGAGAAGCAGAAAACAATTTAAAAACATGTATAAAAAGATAGGCAAAGATAAGATGGGAACCCCCCCCCCCTCAAAAAAAAAAATAAATAAAAATAAAATAAATAAATAAAAAAAATAAAATAAAAATAAAGGCATACTGTGAAATGCTAGAATGCTGAACACAAAGAGTAACATAAGGAAAGTTTAAAAATAGAAGATGATATGTTTAGTATTCATATTACTTTTCAGAACCTGATTAGGGTAGATTTCATTCGTTAAAATGCCAATATTTAATGTATATTAATCCTTAATCTGCCCCCATGTACCAACCTCAGTGCCACAGTGCTAATCCTTATTGTGCCAGCCACTAATCCCCCTCTGCCGAGTTTAGTTTAGGGGGGTTTTGATAAGCGCGAACCAACAATGCGACTTAACATGTGCGTGGCACCGCTACGGAGGCTACTATACGAAGTTATGGCACGCGAGCACAGGCTAGTGCATATGTACGCGGCACTGCTACGCAGATCTGTACACAAAGTTGTGGCATCGTATGGGTTAACAGGGGGAGGGGTGTTGTCAATTTGACCCCCATGTAGTAATTTAGCGACTCCGGAACCGCGGCAGATATCAAGTTATTATTTCTTGACTTTTTCCTTTGAAGTCTTGCGCAACTATTGTACTAAATTTGCGAAGATCGGACCAAACATTAGAAGGTCACATGAAAATTAAGGGTCAAAGGTCATCCAAAAACAGTGACTTTTCCATACATGTGTGCATATGTGTGTATAATAAAATGTTCTGAAACTTGTGAAATACAAACCATTTTCCCAAAATAATTGTGTTTTCCTTGCTTTTATGTTTGTCATATCTAATATCATTGTCAAAATAATATCCCCCTCCCCCCCAAAAAAAATATGAACAATAAAATACAAAATAAATGAAAAACAAAGTAATACAAAAGAAATTCAAACACGATCCTAAAAATACTCTTATACTTGATAATTACTGCTCATATTTTCTCTCTTATTTTATATGTGTGTGAGTTATCACTTCATCACTGTTCATGTTGAAAAGGGAAGTAATATAACATTGTCATAAGATGAACAAACTTATAAACAATCTAACAACACTTTGTATGGAGAATCCAAATACAGAACATTACATGTACTTCCATGCACAAACTAATTTATGTGCTTTCAGTATAAGTAATGCAAATTTTAATGCATAAATGTGTCGCCAATACTTTAATGTACCTCCATGCAAAATTTCGCGTGAATCTGACATTCAGTCTCCGAGATCTTGGGGGGGGGGGGGGGTACCCATAGGGTTAAATCACGATTTACTAAAAAAATTCTGTGAGGCCATAATCCTGTTTGGTATCCCTGAAAAGGAAATTTCATTGCCATCATTTTGGGCCGACTGCCATTAGCGTGCTATTTAAAATAGGCATATTATTCAATAATATATATATATATATATATATATATATATATATGTATATACATAGTAAATTAAGGTTTTTTTTCGTAGTTACTTCGCAATGACGTCAGCTGCTTTTATGAAATTTTGGCTGCCAGTTGTCAAATAAATAAATACACATACCCACCAAATTTCAAAGACATAGGTTAAAAGTTTGCAAATTTAGAGCAAGTTGAAGTTATTTTGACATTTTCGTAAATATCTTGATTTTGACGAGCAATTTTCACAAAGTCGGTCAATGATAAGGTATATATTTTAGTTATTTGGCTGGCTGAGAAGGGTGGCTGGCTGAGAAGTGTGGCTGGCTGAGAAGGATATACCTTGAAGTATCTCAATCCAAAAAAGATACGGGTTTAGCCAGGCATAATGGAGATACGGCCACAAGAAGATAGCCATTTTGAAAATTTTAGAGGGCGCTATTTATATCATGCGCAAATATTGATGCATGACAGTTAGCAGGGGTGTGTGCAATGATAATAGCAAGATACAGTGTAAATTTGAAACAAAAATGATTTGATATGAGGAAGTTATATTAATTTTTCATATTTACAGTGAATATTTCAAGAAATTTAGAGTACGAAGATGGAATTTTGAAGGTCTTTAAAAAAAAAACCAAATTGGAAGAGCAATTCTTGCACTCTCTAGAGCAATTTGTTAGAAGTCTATAACATCTAGGATAATGGAGATAGGCAAGAAGAAAGAAAGGCATGAAAATGGTCCCAAAACGGACAAAATGGCGCCTGGACAGTCGTGCGTGAGTGATTTCGAAAAATGAAGAGTTCAGTACTTGCTATGACAAGGAACATTCATACGAAATTTGAAACGAAATTTGAAACGAAATGGACGAAGGACGTCATTGCAAACAGAAAACAAGGAAATACCTAAAGAAAATATTCAGATAAGATGAAGGAAGAAAAATCAAATCAGACATTGGTCTCCATTCGGGCATGCGCAATGTGGGTCTAATAATATCGATATTATTCGCTAATGAGACTTTTATTTTTTCGGACGTGTGAATGGTTGCAGTAAAAACGAGATTCTGATCGCGATCAGAGTTTCGCTTTTTGGTAGCGGGAGAATGACCCTTAAATTCTCCAGCACTGTCTTCACGAAAGACCGGCTCACCCAAGGCGTCGTTTCACTCGCGTCGAACTCTCTAGCTGTTGTTAGATTCAAAGGGCCCCTGCAACCAAATGCAACCTAATTGCAAGTTTATTGCTGTTGATGTGCAGGGATGCATACGACTAATATTCTGTTATTAAAACATCTTGATATGTTTCATAGATTTTATAAATGTTTTTTTGAAATACTCTTTTATTATTATTATTATTATTATTTATTTGACCATTCATAAAAATAAGCACAGGTACAATACAACAAGGCAAAATACAAGTACATAATAAGAATGCGGAAGATCATGTAAAGGACATGTAAAAGGATTGGGAACAACAAGTGGGTCAGGGTGCACAAAAGTGAAGTACAACACTGTTGCCCGGAGGCATGTGCCCCCACACTTGCTGCTCCCAGTACATGATAAAATTTCTATACATAAAATATTGCACATAATGAAACAAATTTTCTCAGTAAGAACCAAATGAATTAAGATTAAATACCAAAAAGTTGATTCTAATTAAAATGCTACGTAGAACAGACTGTAATCATTAGGAATATTGCATGTGAGTGGTATGAGATAAACTTGGCAATTCAAGAATAGAATATTACAAACTAATGTTTGAGTATAATAGAAGTATAACTGGGCAATACATGTATCATTCTAATCAAGAAAAAAAATGTATACATATATAAGGGCATGCAAAGTTATCTCAAATAATGAACAAAGAAACAAATGGGAATTTAGGCAAAAGTGGCTACTATTATCGCCAATATGAACATAAATGATATAGTCTGACAATATTGCAAAATGAATTGTGTATATATGTTACTGCTGCAAAGTAAATCTGGAAGGTATGGAACAAAAATGGGAGATCATCTCAGTATAGCCTAGAGTAAGGATAATCAACACGCTAGGGCATAACCAAATAAGAATTAAAAAATTTAAGTCTAATGGAAAAGTCCATGATAAATAATTTCAATATGTACATGTATGCATATGTAGAAATAACTCTCAGTGAACAAGCTGTCAGTTAGTGAGAAAGGGAGAGGGAGAGAGAGAGAGAGAGAAAGAGGCAGAAAGAAATCAAACAAAGAAAGAAAAAGAAAGAGAGAGAGAGAGAGTAGGGGAGAGGGAAAAGAGAAGGAAAGGAAAATGATCACTGTATGAATTATATATCAACAAGTATTGAATAAATAATGAAGTGAAATCTTACAGAAAACATTTTAGAAGCCACACACACTATAACATGTATGCTATTACATGTGCATGTAAGGCAGTCAACATTCAGGAGAGAAATACAAGGGAGGAGCAGACTGAAAGAAAAGAAGGGAGAGGGAAGAAAAGAGAGAGAAAGAAAGAGAGAGAGAGAGAGAGAGAGAGGGCTGGCTCTGATAAGACATAATTCCGACATCATAACAACTAAGACGGAATAAAATAATATGCATCTAGTGTAATCAAATAAAAGTAATAGGGCAGAAAAAAGGAGACAAAAGTTCCTGTACCACTTAATCAGAGAATAAAATTGCACTCTTTTAGACTTTAGGAATGTAGAAGGAGAGAGAACTGCAATGTCCTTGATGTCATTTGACAATGTGTCCCACAACCTCCTAAGCTCCACCCTAAAAAAAGCTCCAGATGTCATTCCTGCAATGACATCATCTGTCAACCATCAGTCAGCTACAATGTCATTCTACGATAGACAGTGGAATGTAACTTCCCCCAGCTCAGCACATGCTCACAATAGAATTGCATGCTTTCAAACAATACCTCCTCATTACCATTCTTTTCCTGGTTATGCAACAGCATGTCTGACATGCAACTTCTATGTAGGCATTGAATGTTCTATTAGAACGATGGTCATCTTTGGCAAAGCTACATACCATTGTCTCTTCTTAGCTCACTAACGATGAACAGATGATGTCACTGTAGGAATGAGATCTGGAACATTTTTTTAGGATGGAGCTTAGCATGTTTAAGAAAATGATTTCAAAAAAATATTTGAAAATTTATGAAACATATTTAGATGTTTGAATAACAAAGTATGAGTTGTATGCATCCGTGCACATCAACAGAAATCAACTTGCATTTGGGTTGCAGGGGACCTTTCAATAGAATTCATACTGAAGTGAACACCCGACATGTGCGATTGACCAGGCAAGCGTATGAAGCTCCATCGTTTTCGCATTCAGTGGATTTGTATGTAAGGTGCGGTGGTTTTGCGCTAGGAATCTCGGTTTCTACTCTACTCGAAACTAGAGTCTCTAGTAGAGATTCTATAAAATCGAATACTGCGGAAACAACGACGGAGCGTCATATGCTTGCCAGACCAATCGCACGCGTCGGATATTACAGCATGAATTCTATTCAAAATTTAAAGCCCGGCTCACAAGAGACGCAATTTGCTGACGTTAGGACCACGCCAGTGACTTTTACCGTACGGTCTTTTGTGCGTCATGAAAGAGAGATATCGTTTAAAAAGTGATGGCAACATTAACAATCCAAACAATACTTTTAATAATTGGCTTATGCGTGGATTGCCGTCAGAGGCTAGATTAGCGCAGGCAGGGGCGGCGCTACAGGGGGGGGGGGGGCAGAGGGGGCGACCGCCCCCCTATGATTTTTCAAGTAGACGGATATATGTAGAATCTTCTCATACGGTAAGATGAATTTATCATCAAATTTTAACTGCAGTAATAATAATTTAAAAAAAAGATGATAAGTAAACTGTTTCCAATCTTGAAATAAGCAGCTCTGTAAAGCATTTACTGCCGGACTCCTCCCCTGGAGTTCAGCCAGCCAACCCTTACAACAGCTCAGCCTCAGAGTGCTGGCGTTGCCGTGACAGAGTACCGGCTTTATATTGTAGAGAAGAATGGCATCAGTTTTTAACTAATTACGGAGAAAATAGGGACAAACAAAGTCCACAAATACTATACTGCAACTTTTTTTGTTCTCATAAATGTCACTCATGTCCAAAGTCAACTCTATATTACCCCTGTTATTTAATGGAGAAAAAATATGACGTCATGTTTAGGTCGTCTTGCCCCTCCTATCAAAATACCCTGGCACCGCCCCTGAGCGCAGGTACTGATGCAATCGAAATGACGCCTCATCTGAGCCGGGCTTAACAATACTATTAGCCTGGTTGGAGCGTTCGACGCCTCGTGTGAGCTGGGCTTTAGTGACAGCATTAAGAAATCATGATGATAATGATGATGACGATAATTGTATTGGTGAGGAATATGATGATTATGATGATGATATGTAAGGATGATGAATATAATGTCATTACACCAACTTAAGTTCAGGACTCTGTACTAAGTTCCAACTTGACCGTATCGTCTTGGAGATAAAGACATAAAGTGGGAACAACGTTTGACCCACTACTGACGCAATGTTGACGTGACGTAATCAGTATTCATGTAGCTAATTATGACTACTTAGTGGTATAAATGGACAAGTTTAAACTTGATTACCCGCCCCGTTTCGGAGATATAGACACTAGCCTATCCGATGGGGGGGGGGGGGGGGGGGGGGGGGGGGGGGAGGGGGGGTTCAACCATTTCAACCATGAAAATAACTCTTTCAATCATCATGAATCATGAATTCAAAGGAAATTGAAAATTGAAAACATGAATTAAGGAGAAATGTTAAAAAGCTTTCTCCCTCGGTCACAAAGCGACCTCGCATATTAAAGGGTGACTAAAATAGAAAATTAATTGTTCATTTTTCGTAGAAAGGAGTCATCAGGAGCTAAAAAATATCTATCACACACTTTTTTATGCATTCAGTCGTATTTCATAATCATTTGAAAAGTACATTTTTGCTGATTTACACAGTCATAAGCCCCGCCCCTAAAAAAAAACCATCGAAGCGACATCATGATCACGTGATCTGTGACGTACGAGAAGTAAGGGAAAATATTCCACCAACCACCTATATACCGTGCGCGCCCGCAGGCCCCGGCAGGCCCAGCCCCGGCCCGGTGCCGAGCATGACATTCACCGTATCGACCATTTGCATTGCATATTTTTGTGTGTTTAATTCCTCACAATAACTTTGATTTTGGGACACAATTTCATCAATAATGCCAAATCGGTGTATAGTTGCGGGCTGTAGCAAGACCCCTAAAGATGATGTAAGCCTACATCATTTTCCTAAAGATGAAAATCTACGGAAATTGTGGGTCACAAAGGTATGCTCACGCGGGCAGAGTGGCAAGGGCCAAGTGAGTGCAGTACAAATTTGCAGTGATCACTTTTCTGCTCCAGCAGCTGCAGCAGGTTCGCCCGCGGCCCCTTCCCCCGTGACCTCTTCACCATGCCCTGGCGCGTCTTCTGCGAGGGGTTCAAACATATATGGTCACAGGGGCGGCGATACAGGGGGGGGGCAGAGAGGGCGACCGCCCCCTATGATTTTTCAAGTAGTGAAAAAAGAAAAAAAAAAGAAAAAAGAAGAAAAGGAGGAAGAAAAGGGAAGAAAAGGGAAGAAAGAAGAAAGAGGAGTATTAAAAAGAGAGGTCTTAAACATGTAACTCTATATTACCCCTGTTATTTAATGGAGAAAAAATATGACGTCATCTTTAGGTCGTCTTGCCCCTCCTATCAAAATACCCTGGCGCCGCCCCTGTATGGTCGAATTCCCCTTGCCACTGCACTTGAGCTTCTTCTCTTTCGGGATCTGATAAATCATCTGATAAATCAGAGTTCGTATCTGGCTCAAAAAAGTCATCCAAATCGGACTCGCTATCCTATCCTATCACTATCCATCTCTCTAAGTTACTCGAAGAATTCAGTCAGCCAAAAATCTAAGTCAGTACTACCGTAGTATGTAAAGCGCGCGAAGTAAAAAAAGGCGAGAGTAAAAAAAAACAAACATACAAAAGCGTTCGCCAGTCGCTTAGTACGAGGGGGAACATAGTTGCCGTACTAAAGATGTGTAGTACATTAATGCACAGACGCATAAAACGGCTGTGTACGCGTTTAAGACCAATGCAAAACTATCGTTCGGCAAGCTCAGATGGATGAGAACATTGTTCAAAGAAAAGTTAAAAAAACAAAACAAGAGCTGTATTTGGGCAAAAGTGTTCACTGATCTTGTAGAAAATATATTGATAATGATTATTCACTCCTAAGACTATATTGATTAATTTCCCTTTTTCATAAATTGTCCGTTGAACAGAGGGGTCAAATACCGCATTGTGTGTACAATGTTACATTGCTGCAGCCTGGAGATATTGTGCCTCTTACTCTTCATACGTCACTTGGGGGGTGTGACGTCAATTAGCCAATCAGCTCACGAGTTTTAAGGAACGGTCCCAAAACCTCTACCTTTCCCCCTTTTTCGCCAAAACGAGATATAATTTTGACAATCAATTGCCAGATTCATGATTTGAAAGCAAAAATACATGGAAACAGCACCTTTTTTCTCTCTAATTTAGTCACCCTTTAACAATATTGTTAACTAGACATTTTTGGAGCCAACCGTCAAAAAGGTATAAGCAGAGCTAATTAGGGGACACGGGTAAAGCCAAACAGAGTGAAATTGAACACCTCTCTTTATCATTCATTGAAACAAAATCTGGGTGCCATTGCATAAAGACTTACTATTATAGTAACTTTGCCATCAATGGTAACTACCATGGTAACGTTGCTCAAGAGCCAATCAAAATCCAGTATTCCATGAAAATTTACTATAATAGCAAAGTTACTGTAATAGCAAGTTTTATGCAACGGCACCCTGATGTAATTATCTTCAAACATATAAATGAAATCAATAGTTCATGCATGAATAATTATAAAGAACTAGAGTTGAACAAGTACAATTATACAGGTGGGTTGTGGAAGAGTTGAAAAGTGGAAGTGTGAAGTAGCCATGTTCCTACATAAATACTTTGACGCAGTGTATTAAAAATGTCAAAATGATGCACAATCAACGTTAGAATCAATTATAGACCATTAAAAGCATTTCTACACGTTTGCGCGCATGCGGGTAATGCGCGCGTGCGCGTACTAGGAGTTATAATGCACGCACCTATTGCAAATGTCCAACAATGCCCTGTAAAGCATGCAGTCTATTCCAGTCAATCTAAGGCATTTTTACCGTTTGCGCGCGTATGCGCGTACGTACGCTTACGCGCGCGTTTAAGAAAATATTCTAGAAATCATGTAGGATCAATTAAAATGCTAAAACAGTCCAAGATAAGTCATTTTCATGCTGAATACGGAACTTAAGGCTACTGACGCGCGCGCATGTGCGCACGCGCAGAAAATTTTGAAATGTTTAAAATGGCCTTAAACATGCCCAAAATTGATTATAGACCATTTAGAGCATTTTCAGTTTTTACGCGCGCACAACTTCAGCGACGCGCGCGTTCGCGCAGGCACCCTATGTTCAATCAATTTCATTTTTAATTAACTTGCATCATGCCAAATATTGTTATGTTATGACCAGGCCCCTTAAGCTCCGTCATTTTGTCAGAGACATTTGAACACGATTTGAACGCGCCTGAAGCCCCCATTAACATACTATGAATTATTCATTTCTTAAGATGCTCCCAGCATCCGTACATGCTCTTCATGCAACAGAAACAAAAACGCCGGTCTGCGCCGAGCATGCGCATTAAGAGAGGTCAAGTACACTTAATTTATTCATGTATGTTAATGTATTCATGATATGGATTTTGACGACTTACCAGTATTGGCCAATCAGTGCCTTCCATTTTTGATTAATTATAATAACCAACAATACAACTGAAGTGATAAACAGTGAGAAGCTACGTGCCGAACTTCAATTCACTGTTGAAAAATAAATATAAAATCAAACTTGGTTAAGCTGTGTCACAAGAAACGAATCCAAATGTGGGAACTTCTGACAGTAATTTAACAAAAAAATGTAATTATTTTTCTTTTTTTATGTTGACTTTTTTTTCTTTAGCAAACTTGGAATTGAACTCCCGGCCCCCACCCCTAGGGCCAGAGTTACCAGCTCTCTCTCTCTCTCTCCCCCCCCCTCCCCTTTTAAAAAGAATCACTAACTCATGCGGCATGGGGGGGGGGCAGAAATATTGGAAACTTTCTTTTCCCCTTTTTCTTCCCATCTCTCTCACTATCTCACATCGTTGCCTTTCTCATTATCTCTTAACTCTCTCTCTCTCTCTTTCTCTCTCACACTCTATTTCTCCCTCACGTCCTGTTTCATCACTCTATCTGCAGTTAGATTTGATTCATTGAAAAAAAAAAGAAAAAGAAAAGAAATACATGTACTATTGGATTACTGCTAGTTGAATGTTCATAAAACCAATTTTAATTACATAGCTTCTCAGAATAATGTAATTTAACATGTTTACAATTTATGTGATGAAATCTGCAATTATGATGCCCAGTCGATCTAAAACAGATTTGCTCACCTTCTGCTTGATTATTTCTCCACATGCTATCTTCGATCACAAACCGATTGTTGTTTTACCTTATGTTTTTTGCATCTTTTTCTTGCATCTATGCCATTTTTTCAGTTGTGTATTCCATCATCCACTATTTTTAACACAACATATAATTATAATGTATTTGTTCTACTAATATGAAAGGTCCCTATAAGTATTATTCTAAACTTTTATAGAAATAAATCATATAATGCCCTACACGAAAACTTCAAACATATACTTTATATTACTAACAAAGAGTGCATTTTCATCACAACTGAATTATTAAAATCAAATGACCTCACGTGCTACATGGAAGTGTTACATCTTTAAATCTTTGCATTTGTTGATTTATTTGGAATATTTGAACACATTATAGGTTCCTGTTATACTTCGGGGAGTTTATAATATGATGACTTATGCAACATAGAATACTTGAAAATCCTGATGAAATCATCAGGATTTTTCATAAAAAATTTACCCCAACTCAGTGCAGTATGCAAGATTTTCTAAGGGGGGGGGGGGCACACAAATGCAGGTCTGTCAACTTTAGGGAACTGCTTGGAGGAAGATTCGTATTTTTTTCTTGTTGCAAGCCCTCCAAAAGTCGCTCAGTGGGGGGGGGGGGGGGGTTGATTTCATGATTTCATGGGGTCCAGTTTTCCGCCTTAATTCTCTGACAAACAAAAAGAGTTCTAAAAGGGGGCACAATAAAAAATAAAAAAAAGGAGGGGGCACAATGTATACTGTTCTTTCAAAAAAAAGGGGGGGGGGAGGGGTACGGGCTGGGATTGCCTCCGTCCCTAAATCCACCACAGAGAATTTTTCATGAACCCGATAACCTTTTTTTTTTTTTTTTCGTCAAGAGTTGTCAGGTGGCCGTCTGCCCCTCTGCCCTCCTCCCCCCCAAGCTACACTAGTGCCCTAACTCCAAAACCACAAAGTCTGCATTGAAACAATGACCAACTAATGTACATTACAGAGTCCTAAAGATTGTTGGTTGAAATTTGATCCACACATACCAAGGGCATAATTATTTGACTTGAAAATGAAAGATGGTTATGTTAATTTTCTCTACATATATGTAAGGCTCTAGAGCTAGATGAACTAACCTGGTTTTTTCAATTTCACAATACTGATTGTTTTTGACATTTAAATAGTTTTATATCATATAAACAGTACTTGATAGTACAAACTTTCCCAAAATGATAATTTCAATCATCAGATATAAGATCAGTTCATGGGATTAATTTTTTTTTTTTCACATTTGTTGAGATGCACAATGGATCGAAGCATAACCTAATTGGGCCTGGCAATCACTTCACTAATGTAGGACAAGCTAATACAGTAGGGCAATTCAAATCTGCACTAAAAAAAGACTCATTCAATTGATTAATATAATTATAACATTTCCGGCAGGTTTCCTACTTGTTTCTCTTTCTCACCCTTTCCTCAGTGCATTGAGACCTTTTTCAAAACTATTATACGAAGTAAGAACTGTTCTCTTATTGTTATCATTATTATCATTATTATCATAAACATTAGGGGCCAGGCAATGTCCCTAGGCCATCTCGAAGAGGAAACCCTCAACTCAATAGGCCTAATGAGCTAAATACATCTACATGAAAGAATTGGCTGTATTAGAATTTATAAAGTGACATGTGGAGGGGCGGGTGAAGGTGCCACATGTGAAAAGCTTTAGATGCAGTATCCTTTTCCCTTAAATGAGCTTGTTACACTTCAGACTCTCCAGATTGTAATACGAAGGATTTGATCTGTTGTAGCCGCCATCAAAGCTGAAGAGGTCAAGTTGAACTCCATGTATGTCTGTTGAATGAAATGAGAAAAGAATGGAATTAATCACGTTGAAATCACATTCTATGCAAATCATTAAACACAGTGGCAGTTTGGGGGGGGGGGGGGGGACACTTCCGGCCTCCTCCCTTTTCAAAGAGCAGTGTACATTGTGGTATCTCTTTTTAAAATTTTGCCCCCCCTTGAAATAATAAGCTTCTTTCTTTTTTTTTTTTGTTGCTTGTCAGAGAATTTTGCAGGAAAACTGTACCCAACAAATCTGACAACCCCCCTTTTTTTCTTCTTCTTCTGAGATTTGTGCCCCCCCCCCTTACAAAATCTGTCTTTGTAAATGAACCAAGGACATCCTTTAGTACCTCAGTTGTGGGAGTGTATACAAAGAAACTTATTCATACAGCTGAGCCTACCTCTCTTAACTTCAGCAAGTCGGTAGTTCTTTCTTCCTCTCTGAATTGTCTTTACTCAAAGTGGGATATATGCCTTCAGCATCTCTTGTTTAACTGAAGAAGAGAAGCATCATCCTGGAAAAATAAAATAGTTCATACATCACATAATAAGTATTTATACTCCATTCATGCTGGCCTCATTGATTCTCAAAGAGAATACAAGTAAGACATAGATTCCTTTCACAGATTCTATCTGAAATTGTAATGTCTTTCTTCAGAAATATTTCAAAATAAATTTAAGTACATAATTTTTTTTCATTTGATATTCTACTTGCTATTGTTTGTGTACATGTATTATTGAAAAGGGTTGAAGAACACTCTCAAAGGAAATAACATAATGTATTTACTTGTCAACACATTTTAGATCCCATAAAACCCTCTTATATTTATGACACCATAAGTATTAGCTCAATCTATCATTCCATCTTTAAAATCTGTAACTCCTCAACTGGATCTTAACATTCCCATTGAAATAACCATGGAGCTGCCACTTTAATTGATTTCCAAGATTAGAGCTCTAGATCTAGAACTACCATACCTGTCATGCAATCAGGGAAATGAAAATAAAGTGGCATCTTAGCAGATTTACATTGCATTTCATCCGTCATCTCCAATAGTTAGTGGTAGTAGTACGTTCAGCCATGCGTTGATGGGTAGATACATGTAGAACAAAACACTTGGTAGGTCTGCATATTCTTCCTTTCATGTCCATCTGAAAAAAATCAAACATTAACTTTTAGTTTCATTGGCTAAAGGTTAACAACGCTATAGAGGTTTATTCTTTTAATTCTAATCTAATATCATTTTAACATTACAATGAGTTGAATCGGGCAGAACTAGAGTAAAGACTAACTAGACCAGGACCCCCCCCCCTCCCATTCATAATTCAATCACTGACCAGGCTTTCTTCCATTAGGCTAGCTTTGCCCTAGACTCTAGTGTCTAGGACTATGTCTAACTGTTACGATTAGATCTACATGTACGTTAGACTAGATCTAGATCTAGATCTAGAAAATCTAGACTTGACCACCGAGTAGGAGTCTAGACTCTAGATCAGATCTAGATCTAGACTCTAGTCTATGTAGATTCTAGGACTTGCCAAGACAAGACCTAGGCCTACGTCAATGACTGGATAGGCCTCGCATGCCCCCCCAAAAACAATATATAAATAAATAAATAACCAATAATATAGGCCCTACAAAAACAAAAAATCATCTGTAGATCTAACAGTTAGATCTTTGTGTAAGTTAGATCTAATTTAGGTACAGAGGTCTAGGCCTACATCTATTCTAGACTAACTTGTTAGGTCTAACTTTCAGATCTAGCTTAACTAGATCTAGACTCTATGTCTACATCTAACTTAGATAACCGATTTGTCAAAGAAGTTTGGCCTAATCAACTAATTTTGAAATGCAGATCTGCGATAGGTCTGGGTCTAAGTTACATTCTACTCTTATTAACTTAAACATAAAATCAAAATCATGGAACTTGTGAACTGCTGAAATATTCACACCAGAGCTTGAAAAACTGAATTAATCTCGACAAGCCACCTGGTCCTAGTTAATATGTTAATGTCACATTAGAGTGTTACTAGTTATTTTTCCGACTAAGTTTTGAAATTATTTGTTCCAACAGTTAGTTTGGATCACTGTCATTGACATTGATGGGGATGAAATTGTTAATGTATTTGATTTTATGACACGGTCCCGCCCGAAACTCCTGGTAAGCTGTCAAGAGTGGCAGGGGTGGTAATGGCAATCGAGCTGAAACATAAGCTCAGAACGATAGAAAATGTAATGAAAGTTTGACAAAAGATTGCCGACATTTTTATAGCATACAGTACTTTCAAATACTTTCAAAATGTACAGAAATTCCAGGAGATCCCTCACATTGGTAGTAATTCATATGAATGTTATTCTATTTATGAAATTTAAGCGTAATTATAGTTGTACTCACCGGTAAACTTTTCACAAGAAATTCACACTTCGTGCGGGTGATGTCATAACATTGACTTTACACACAGCGGAAGTGACGAAAAAGGTCATATTTGATGTCGATTAATTCTTTTGGATAATTGTAATATTCATGAGGTAAGGTCCAATCAGAGCTGAATATTGTCGGGATACGCAAAGCAAAAATAAATAATGCATGAAGTGAAATCGGATATTTATGCTAATGGGGGCTTCGGGAGATATGAAATGTCTCTCGGGGGGCGGAGCCTAAATACGCTTAAATACGCTTAGATTGAATGGTGACGCTGTAGCTTATATGCAAATGAGGCAAATCCGCGCGTGCTACCTTTTCGTCTATACTATTTAATTTGTCTATGGTTATGACTTTGTATTGCAGAAATAAAGCATATGTCAGAATTTTACAAAATGGCGCACGCAACCAATGTTCTATCGATTTGTTTTTTAATGAACTTGTATCATGCCAAATATGGTTATAACTTTGTATTACAGAGAAGGCATTTTTACCGTTTGCGCGCGTACGTACGCGTACGCGCGCGTTTGAGAAAATATTCTAGAAATCATGTAGGATCAATTAAAATGCTCAAACAGTCCAAGATAAGTCCTTTGATGCTGTACATGGAACTTAAGGCCACTGACGCGCGTGCATGTGTGCGCACGCGCGGAAAATTTTGAAATGTTTGAAATGGCCTTAAACATGCCCAAAATTGATTATAGACCATTTAGAGCATTTTCAGTTTTTTTACGCGCGCGCGATATAGCATATGTCAGAACTTTACAAATGGCGCCTAGATGACGTCACGATGCATTGATTATGTTGAAAAAATTTCTGTGCTGAGACAATAACCATATATAAACCATCGTACCAAATTTGAATACATTTGAATAAGCCGTTTTGGAGATATCGTGCGTACAAAAAAGTGGGTAGAAATAAAAATAAATAATAAGTATAAAATAAAGAAAAAAGCGTACAAAAACAAACATGTCAGTGCGCGCTCACGCGTACGTACGCGTTCATGAAATGAAATTGACCGGTATGAAACTGACTTTGAAGATGAAAAGAATTGAGTAAAACTTGATTTTCATTATGAAGATATGACAATGACTTGAATTTTTCAAAATGCCGTCTTGATGATGTCACGAAGACCCGATGACCTTAAAAATGAACATGACCTTATAAGGACTGATGACTGTCCCAAATTTAAAGAAAGTGACCTTGCCGCTTTGGACTTATCAGAGTGACAAAAAAGGGGGGAAGATAAAATAAAAAGGATTATGAAATGGTGCCGTAGATCCTAATCAAATGATTAGTAGAGAGCGTACACGTGACTAGGCATTAAATGGGATTTCACACCAGGCCTGCGTAGAGTTGCGCTGTGCGGCGTACAATAAGGCTGCGTACTCATGAAAAAAAAAACACATTTCTACACTCAGGATTGGCGTAGTCCCTGCGTAGGTTATGCATAGACTGGCGTAGGATGGCGTATGATTGCGTACCCTGTGCATACGACATATGCAAATGGCGTACCTACGCGTAGGATTGCGTATAACAGGCGTAGGGTTGCGTACGCATACGTTGGTATGGCGTAAAGGGTAAGTAGGTTTGCTTACCGTTGAGTACGGTTGCTTGCTGTGTGCGCAAGCGCCGAGCAGCCCTTACCGCTATATAAACCTAGTTTTCTGCCTCTCAATTTAGAAGTGCAGGAAAACTGATAATAAGTCCAGGGCCCCGTTGCATAAAATTTACCATTAATGGTAACTCTGCTATCAATGGTAACTACCGTCGTAACATCACTCAACAGCCAATCAAAATTAAGGTTTCCAAGGGAGTTACCATTGATGGCAAAGTCACCGTTAATGGTAAGTTTTATGCAACGGGGCCCAGCAGTGGCTGTGCGCAGGTAGGACGCCTTTAGCCGCTTTTACTAGCCAGAGTATGCCAAATCTGCGCCGGCTTTACCAAACTGTAAGCAACTTTACGCAAATATACATCAGGTCTACGCAAGTCAACGCAAGTGTATGCCAAAGTAGTACGCCAATATTACGCTGATTATACGCTAGCCTACATAGCTCATTTCCACGTACTAGTTGCTGAACCCACACGAAGCAAAAAATACAAACACTACGCATTTCCATATAGAAACTACGCCAGCCTCAAAGAATATTTCGTCGGACTGGCGTAGGGTAGCGTACTATTGCGTAGGCATGGCGTACAGTAGCTAAGTGTTGCGTAGAATTGCGTAAAAACTGCGTACTTTATGCGTCCAGTGCTCTACGCCGAAAGTACGTGCAAAAATTAAACATGTTAAATATTTGCGTCCATCTCGCGTACCCCTTTGCGTCTCTCGGCGTATTGCCACGTAGGCCACCGTAGGCATAGCGCAGGGCAGCGTAAGCTCGGCGCAGTCGTTAAGCCGCACTACGCAACTCTTTTATGCCTCCGCCCACCGAAATAGTGCCGGAGGCAGTCCGCCCCGCTTTCTCGTTAACGCGAAATCTCAAGAACCATTTAAGGTATAAACTTCAAACTTGGTGCTAGTATGTAGCACTTCAAACCTCAAACTAAAGGCCTTCCTTTTCCTAAAGCGAATGTTATCTTTTGTGTAGGAACACCGACCACATCATGATGGGTAAAATGGTTTCTCGTCCGATGATTATACAGAATCGTACTTTTTTTGTCCAGTGGTATTGCAAAACGTTAAACTAAGTAAAGCAGTGATTTTTTGACCGCAAAACTATTGAGACCTCGTGGTATTAAAAGAGTAATCAGACTTTGACATAATTATATTGTTAAAAAAAAAGAAATATAAAAAAAAACACGATGAAATAAAAATTATCAGAAAACAAATCACAAATTGGAACTAGTATTCCATATCTTTAATGGAATGTGGTACTCTGCGGAATATTTTCTGATTCAATGCACTGGGATGCAACCTGAATAATAGATTCATATTTAATGGAGTTAAAGTACTGCTAGCGGGACCATGAAATGCTTTTTGTTCTGCGATCGTTGAGCATTTTTGAAAGTTTCATAAGTCATTATGGGTATGAAACATGAAATTCATAATAGCGTATCCTCTATAATTTTTTATGTATTTTAGGATTGTTGTAAGAGATTTTTAAAAAAATAAACAGGCAGTATTTTATGTCTTCGCTAATCTAGACCTCGGTATTTCTGGGCAGAGTGTTGACACAAAGCCACATGTTATTCTGGAGGTGGGAACTAGAGGTATTCTACCATGTCCTATCGACAGACGAGCATTCTTGGTTGAATGGAAAAGACAGGGAACATCTGAACTTGAGTCCCTCGTTTCGCTTGACCCATTCTTTAACGTTGGTGCCAGAGTTGGGCCTGGTTACGAGGCAGGGTTGTTCAATATCACAGAAGACTACTCGCTAGTTATCAAAGATGTCGAAGTACAGGACGAGGGACTCTACTTATGTGAAGTCCTGGACTACGAAACGGGGATACGCATTCTGAAATGGACTCAAGTATCGGTGCAAGGTGAGACAAACACAAACACACGCACCCCCCCTCTCTCTCTCTCTCTCACTCACAGGGGGTTAGAAAGAGAGGATGAGAAAAGAAGTGGGTTTGAAAGGGAGAGGAAAGGGGGTGAGCGAGAGACAACAGACAGAAATACAAAGAATAAGGAGAAGGAGTGACTTATAGTATATGACTGACGAATCTATCCTTTGGGCATTACAGCCTATAATCAATTAAATCATTTGATAATTATTCAGCTATTCGGTCATATCTATTTCTATTTTTTGTTAAATGTAAAGATAGAAATGCTGAACTGAAACTGTTTCATTTCCTTTGCAACATGCTTAATATGATTTTAAGAGCGGGCCTGAAACTGGGGTTGTCGAAGTTATACTGACGATTTAATTAAATAACAAATTATGGACCATAATTTGATGGTAAAAAAAAAAAGTGATATACCCTTATCACACTCAGTGATGTATATAAACAAACAAAATAAATTAACGTGCAGTGCAGATGACATTGGACCGTATCTATACAAAAAGCAAAAATGCTTTTTCTAAACCTTTTGCTTGCAGCTTAAAAAAAAAATCAACCTAGAAGTTTTTTTTCCCCCGAATATCAAGGCTACTTTTATTTTGTAAAAAGATATGATTTCAAGTGGTTAAAATGGGACCAGCATGACCCTGAATTGAATTTTCGGATCAAATGTCGGAAGATGCAGGAGACCGAAGGATAAAAAAAAAAACACACACACAAAAACAAAACAAAACAAAAAAAAAAAAACAAAAAAAAAAAACTAGTCAATCTAAGGGACTTACGGTCAACGTATGGTCAACTTTTTTGTTGGACTTGTGTGTTCAATGACATTATTGTTATTATTTATGGTATTATTGCCATACTTTTCTGTACAAGCTTTTCCTGATGAACCGTTTCCAATTATCCGGGAATGCATGAGGAAGGATGTACACCCTGGGGCCTGCATCCTTAAAGTCAACTCAACTTCAAAACTCACCTGCCTTGTGGAGGGATACTATCCGCACATCGAGCTCTACTTCCTGCACGGATCTGAAAAAGTGGTATCCACTATATATGAAGAATGGAAAAACACAGATGGGACAAAAAATAAGAGTATAACAATTTTGATCAGCGTTAGTGACGAACCCTACAAATGCGTGGCCTCAGGTTTGCCGGGAATTGTTGGAAACAGAACTGTTATGGTCTTTGCTCAGGCAAATGCTCCGCCACAAGCATCCAATACTGTAGAGATAGTCATAATAGTTTTCAGTAAGTCTTCAGTCATTTTAGGCTGTATTTCACATGCTAGACTTGAATGCTATGTTTTATCTGGAAGTAATTGAGCACTTTTCTTTCTTTTTAAATACAGCTATCGCACGTACATAGGTATATGACATGGATAGAAGAAAGACCTCTATTTTAAGAGAGCATTCATAAAATTGGTGATTGTGATTACAATTCATCTTGTCAATCATTGAGTTGTGAAACATGAATATTTCAACATGTCATAAGAAGCCACCTTAACTAGTGATATCCCACGTAACACATTTTTCTGATGAAAATAAAATGTGATCATTTGTACACTTACAGCGCGTTTATTTGCTTGCCCAAAATAATGTAAAATATTCAGATATCAGGCCTACGCATACCCAAGTCCATTGCTTATCATTATTATTCTTTTTTACAATCAGTATATGTCAAAAGTAAACGATATAATAGTTCTTATTTGGTAATAAAGCGAAGGGAGATCATTCATTGATTATATCCTGTATCGATTATTTTAATTTTCTGGGTTTTGTTTTATTTTTTCATACTACTTTTTGTTGATGATTCAGTTGTGGTCCTACTAATGCTTGCTGGAGCTGGCCTTTTCATAGTTTTCATACGGTATCGAAGAAATGGCAGAGGTAAGCTTTTATAATGAATACCTACCTTTAGAATTTGCATTATGTGAGTTGTTATAATTTTCGCCGTGATATTGATAATTACGAGGTCGTTGAATTTTGTAGATTGAATCCACAGTGAATCCGTACATGTTTTTAAGTGTACCAATCACCTGAAAAAATAATTTGTGTACAGTTAGAAGGTATAAAATCAACCTCAAAGAACTTTATCTGGCATTCTGTGGGTCAACCGTTAAATAGTATGAATGAAATAAAGGATAGCATGAAAATGCTCGCGCAGAACCAAACTCGGAGTTCGGTTCTGCGTGGTAAGATATATTCAAACAATCGGATGGGGTTCAAGGATGGAAAATTTGATTGTCTGTTTTTTTTGGCATCTCAGGCCACTGATGATCCGCTTACCATGCTTACTGTCTTGTTTCGTCTTGAACTCCTACAAGCTTACCCACTGTAATATTTTTTAAAGCCCTAAAAAATAAAAATGAAATAACTGATTTTATTATTGGAAGTGTAGTGATATTTTGGTTCATTCACTTAACTTTCAGTCAATAGGTCGAGGGTTCGAATCCTAGCCCGGAACTAACGTAATTTGGCAAGATATTAATCCACATTTACCACTCTCAACCCGGGTGTAAATGGGTACCCGATATGGTAAAGCGCTGCATAGTTGTTTAGCCGCCCGGCCAGGACTGAAGTAATAATGTTGGAGCCTGGAGCAACAAGAGCGCTATTAAAGTAGTCACAATTGTTTGCACTGTCGACAAAATTGGTCTCTTTTCATTACTTAAAAGACAAGCAAGATGCGAATTGTTTATTTTTACCAGAATAGATAAGATATTGAAGCAGTGGCGGATTTAGGGGGGGGGGGCACTTCCAGCACGTGCCCCCCCCTTGAAAGAAAAGAGTACATTGTGCCCCCTCTTTTTTAGATTGTGCCCCCCCCTTATTTTTTTAAACTGATAACCCTTTTTACAAAATCCTGGAGTAAACTTGTACAAGATAAATACCCAGTCACATTAAATTGGCGACCGGTCGCTGACCAGCCATAATCAGTTAGTTGTCAGTGGTTGTAGAAAGGTTGTCGATAGTCTTCTGAAGGTCTTCATTGGCCGGCGACTGGTTGCTCGAGGTTTTTTTTTTTTTTTTTTTTTTTTTTGTTGTCCGCTTGAGGTATTTGATGTTGCATCGAAAACCTCCTACCGGTCAGTTTGGTCGGTAGAAGGTTTTTCCGACCTCTATTCGATCGTCCGAGGGTAGGTGATCGGTCTCGCATGGTTATCGATGGTAGCCGAGCATTTTCTTTGGTCGATGACCTTCACCAGCCAACCTGCAACCATTTTTTTTTCAAATGATATTTTATTGAGCAATAATATATATATATATATAGGATCACAAGATTTCCAAATCAATGCAAAACCACCACACAGTGTGCATGTAGAGCAGTGTTGTAGTCAAGGCCCAAACCTTCAAGGCCAAGGCCAAGTCCAAGGCATTGATAAAGAAAGGAGGGGAAATGGAAATTATAAATACGGAGGTTCACACAAAAAACAGAAAATAGGCACTGCCTTCAAGAACCAAATGACAGCAAGGGTGACTGAACATTTTTTTTCAAAGGGGGGGGGGCACCTACGAAACGTGGCGGGGAAAAAATAATTTTCATAACCCCGCTTTTCATGACCTACTGCTTGTACATGTGTTTATCTTCCTTTACATAAATACCTGGTATTAACTGGTTGTTTATCCTATATTCGGGGCAAATACTTAAAAAGGGGCTGATAAAGCAGCGAGAATAACATTTATTCTCTTTTTAATTTTTTAAAACCCTTTTGAAATCCATTTCTAAACTATTAGGTGTTACAAAAAACATTTCTCACTTTTGATCCTTAATAGTTCAAAAACTATATATCAGATAACACTGACATTGATTGAAGCAACGTGAAGTGAGGGAGCAAAGCTAAAATAGCACTTGCAAAGGTTCAAAATTTGAAATAAATCTTAACTTCCGGCCTAAAATTGTGAATTGGGCCTAACAGGGAAATCAACTGGAGAAAAAGCACATTGTGGGTTTGAGAGCAGTGACAAATATTGTGGTTAATCATAATGAAATACAGTACCTTGTGTGACTCATTAACCGAATGCAAGCTCCCAGTCAAGTTTTGTCAAAGAGAAAGTCCTGATATTTGAGGCAAGAGCACTATAAAAGAATGAAGTCCCTCTTTATTAGCTCACTACACTTGCTCACAAATAAATAAGCAGTTAATTACCAGGTATTCATGTCAAGGAAAAAGAAAGAAAGAAAAAAAAAAAAGAAAATCAATTTTCTGCTTCAATAATGTAAAACATGGTTTGACTCCTTATGGAACATGTAAAATCATCATTATTGTAACTTATTTTGATACAAAGGAGAGATTCTTTCTTATCACATCCATAAAAATTGAAATATTTGAAATTTAATATAATAAAATACATAAGGAAAAGTAAGTGTGTGACGTCATTGGTTCACTCATTTGCATACTGCCCATGTTATGCATAACACTGTTTCATGAAATGATGCAAAACTTCAAAATGCCGTAACTTTCTTATTTTACATCCGATTTCAGCGAAATTTTCACTGTTATGCTTGTTTAATTTTACTCTATTTATTCAAATCAACTTAATATTAGTGTGGACTTGGCCTTTAAGTCAGATCTGTATCAAAGTTTTAAAATGTTAAGTCACTTTTTATTACAGGATATGCTTTTAATCATGATTAATCAATAGACGGTTGGAAGTGGAGAGACAACCACAAGTCTTATGATTAAAATTTTGGTTTTGTTTAAACATTGTTACATTTCTTCTTTTCACCTATTTGATATATTTGGATAGGTGAGGTGCAATGCAAGAACCAGTGAGACTGCTTTGACATATTCTTACATACTCTTAAATCTTTGTGCTCATTATGCTTGTTGAGAGTAATAAAACATTTCAATTTGGTCTTTTTGTTCACATTTAGTTTATAATTTAGGTTTCATTTTTTATAAATCAGAGGGCCAGGGTGGAACGGGAACTATTTCCCCCCATAAAATTTAGAAATTTACCCCTTCCAAGTGAACATAATTATGCCTTTTCAGCTATAAGACAAATATTCATCCTGAGGCAATATTGTCCCTTAAACTGTAATTCTCTCAGTCTATGCTCAATAATAAGCAAAATATGGCTTTTCTAGACAATATTCGATACCCCCCCCCCACACACACACACACAACAAAATCGTCCCTTCCAAATGAACAAATGACCCTCTTACAAAAGGATAAGTGCCCTTCCTCAGGTAGTTTGCCCCTTCTTTTGGCTGATATGAGATGTTCTTTATTTATGTAAGGTAGTTGTACATCTGTTTTGTTTTGTTTTGTTTGTTTTGTTTGTTTTTTGTTTTACTTTGTTCAGTCACGACCTCAAGTATAATCAAGCCGAATAAGGCTTTTCATACTAAATCATGTTTTGCGACTTCTCTCCACATTTTTTTTTTCATTTAGTCCATCATCCATGATTACTTATAAGAACAGTCCTTAAATTTCTTTCCTGAAAGTTCATAAAAAGAGGACAATGCATTAATAGGGGAGTTTAAAGATGTCAACCCGTATTAGTATATCTGTCCTTCCACCAGGCTTGTGGAGTTGCCATTTTTTACGAAACAGTGGCAACTCCTCAAGCTTGGTGAGTTGCCACTTTGGGGACTTTGCAAATTTGGGACTTTATGTAACTTCATCATCAAAATTACATATTCGGGAACCTCGACGCCCAAATATAAGGATATTCGGGCATCTCGTTTCCTGAATATGATGCGATCGTTGCCCCAAAATCGGAACTTTTAGAATCCTGGAGGGGGGAGCTACAGCCCCCCCTCCCGACGGCCTCGTGCGCCTGTGAATAGGCCTATAATTTCTTATAAAGATCAATCACAGTTTGGGTCGGATATGAAAAAAAAATTCCCGTTTTCGTTATTATTATATGAAATAATGTGATACTTTGATTATTATGGTGTGAATATTTGGCTTATTAATTAGATGAAAGTTGAACGGGATCGTACCGGAGTCCGGAACGCAACCCTTCATAGCGATAATAAATTTAACTGTGGCAAAATGATAAATTTAATTCCCCCCCCCCCCAAAAAAAAAAAAAAAAAAAAAGTTTGAATGAAAATACACATTTGAATCTATATTTTTTCCAAATGTTTATATCATTGTTTTGTTGAATAGTAGTGAGTAGTGTTTTTTTTTTTTTTTTTTTTTTTTTTTTTTAAGAATGAAGTGCGCCATATTGAGTTACTATAACAGCTTTGACTGGCGCACCTTATTTTTAATCGAAACGGCATGCAGCGTGCGCCATATAGTGTACTTTTGTGTTATCATCGATTATAAATAGATTGAAACAATAACAGGTTTCAGGCATTTTATTTTTCTACAATCATTAAATATTTCGTAATTAAAAATCACGTAAATAAAGAGTAGAAATTACGTTCAAATTTGATTGTTGTTTTATTACAAATATGTGAATTTTTTCCTGCCATTGAAGTTTATGATCATTTCTTCGAGCCCGCCTTCCCGCCCCTGTAAACGGTAAACTGATCATAAAAAGAGAAACCACTAAACTCTTGTTTACTGAATTTTTAAAATTAGCAGTTAACATGTTTTTACATTTGTGGTAAATGGTCTTTCTGTATTTTTAGGGATTTTAATGGTCAGGGAACATCACACACACGTTTACACACCCACATACTCACATAAATCTTATAATAACTGACATAGGCGCATTATGCAAGCAATGAGTTTTTACATTTGCGGGTTGACATGTTATGACATTTGAGGTAAAAACAGAAATTTTTACATTCGTTGGCGAAATGTTTTTACATTTGTGGTTCAACAGATTTTTACATTTGTGGGCTAAAAATGTTACATTTGTGGTTATTTCATCACTTGTGGTTGACGTGTTGATGACATTTTTGGTTATTTTGACATTTACGATTGTGGTTATTTTTACATTTGTGGTAGATTTTTACATTAGTAGGCTCTATAAGGGGTTCGGTCAAACCCACAGTTTTGTTTCTTTTTAGATCCAAACATTACATTATAATCACTTAAAGTGGAAGAAAAAATGCAGACACCTTACCGGTAAGGACAGTTGAGGAATCCATTATAAATGATAATGTCATGTAATAATTAATGGATTATCTCCTATAGTACTGTTGGCCAATCAGTATGCAAATTACTCCCACGTAATACTTTTATCTGAAGAAATACCAGTCATTGCCAGTAAGATAGTCATGATAGTTTGTTTATATATATATATATATATATATATATATATATATATATATATATATATTAAGGTGAAAACATGTACACATTTTCTCCTCCTAATCCATTATAAATAATAATATTACGTAATAATTAATGAATAGTAGTTCAGCCCCTATAGGACTGTTGGCCAATCAGTATGCAAATTACTCCTACATAATAGTTTTATCTAAAGAAATATCAGTCATTGCCAGTAAGATAGTCATTATAGTTGGTTTTCATAAATATAAATAAATATATATATAAAGGTGAACACATGTACACATTTTATCCTCCTACTCTGTTTAATGTAAAAGAGTGAAAAAGCACTCAAAAGAGAGTGAAATTCCAATCTCACAAGGAATTAAATGAGGGACAACCCCTTTTCGAGTGAAAAAAGAATGGTGACTATTTCACTCAGGAAAGAGTGAAACACCAATACTTTAAATAGTGAAAATTTTATCACTCATGCGGATAGAGTGGAGATAATTCACTCTTTTCTGAGTGAAATCATCAACTCAGTCTCAAGTGTATTAACAACTCTTTTTCAAGAGTGGTGCCTGTAGTTTTGTCCACAACAAAAAATGTCACTGACAAAGAATTTCAAGGGCAATCAGTTTGTATTTTTAATTATTAATATTTTAACATGTCATGTTTGACATATCAGATGTATCGAAAAAAAAAAAAAGGTTGGCTCACTCAGCAATATGCTGGTCTCTTGTTGGACCCTGCAGTACATGTATTACCTTCAAATATCCTGGTGATTTCGTCATCAAATACATTTTCACGCAGAAAGGCAGAAACTACTAAATTCGCAATGTTGAAAAATGATCATTCCCCAATATGTTGTACGTACGTGCCTGATTCTCTTTGGGAGAATTCAATTTCACTCCTCGATACGCGATGGGCTTCTTCACTTTTTTTGCGGGACGTACAGGCTTATCATTGGTTGCCTCACAAGTGAAAATAATTCAGTCTGCATATATTATGTACATATGATATTGAGAGGAACACGGGCTCACTCTGTCAGTGAGTGAGACGGCTGATGAAGGAACATCGGCATGCTCACTCAAACGGGAGTGCTTTACCACTCCATTAGGAGTGAAAGTTCCTTCACTCTTAACTTAGAGTGACAACTTCACTACTTTACATTAAGAGAGTAACCAGCGGTTTCTCTCTGTTTACTTTCTTTAAGTTCATGTCATATTGGCTGTCGGTCTTCTTGGCTGACCCTGAGACGGCAACTCTTTTGAAAAGTAATATTTTACATTTTGGCATGGTCGTGAGGTTTGTTTAAATTATTTGGCGAATAATGTGACAAAAAAACCTTCTCTGGAAGTTCCACCTGGTAAATTTTCAAGTAGAAAAAGAAGAATTCCATTACTACAGCGGTACGAATAACTCTAAAATCACAAACGCCATTATCTAGAGAAATAACTTCAAGGGAATACCATACTAATGTTACCGTCATCGATTAGACTGATTATTCAACGTTTACTTAAATAGTTGAATACCTTAGAGTTCTCTTACATGTGGTCCTAGATACATCAGTCGCAACGTCAAACTGAGTCCACCTTTTTTCACCTGTCGGTTTGACAAAGGTATCACGACAATTAATCTTCAAACACATCTACATATTGTTTTCTTTGACCATTGAACAATTTCGAATACCAGTAACACATGCATTAAGCTCCCTTGCATCTTGATAATTCAAATAAATCATTTTCTCAAGCTTTTTCAAGGTGTTAAATGCTTACACAATTATACATTTTGTGTTTTCTTTTCATACATTTTTATCGCAGACATAACGATGACTCATAGAAAACCTGTCAAGATTAAAAAGGTAAGATCAGCTATCCATATAATTTAAGGTGCCTTGCATTTTTGCATAGCTATCAAACACATGTGATACTTCAAGAAGAGCCAAGTAAACAAACATTTATAGGAAAAGAAAAAAAAATACTAGGTATCAATTGATGCTTTAACTATAATTTAATGTTTACATTTGTTGCAGTGTTAAAAGATTTCTTTTCCAATTCATTATATCATTTTTAAAAACATTTATTATTCTGTTCAGGCATTGGTGGATAACCCTTCCCTTCCGTAGCATGTGCGGTCTTTTTCTTTAAAGTCAGATATGTTGTACCCCGGTGATAAATGGAATAACCTTTTGCATATTGTTTCTTTGTTGTTGTATTTGTTTGTGTGTGTTTCTTTTTTCTTTTCTTTTTTTATAAAGTTTTTCAGCACTTATTTACACATGGGGCCAAGGACATGTCAGAGAATCCATGACTGATAAGAAATATTTTCTGTCATGAAAAAAATATACATTATCTAAATTTAGTCGATTTCCACTTTCATTATTATTTATTTTTTGTTTTGATGGTGGGGGGGGGGGGGGGGGGGGGGAGGGGGCGTTCTTCAAGTTGAATGAATCTTAAACGTAACTTCATTTGTTTTCGTGAGGTACATCTACATTTTCGAATTAGGAGTCCTATAGCTGATGATTAACCATCTGTTGCTATTCTGTAACGTGATGCGTTTCTCTGGCTACAGTACGGCAATACTGCTGTGTGCCTCTTTCATCTGTTGCTATATAAATATTACAGTCATGAATTACTTCAAAAGCCGAACTGTAACTCTTAGAGCTATTCCTTTTTGTTGTAGATGGGTACTAGGTGCTTCCTAGTAATATCTGTAATAAAAATAATTTAAAGGAAACCTCACCCCAAGAAATAGATGTAGTTATTCCGAGAGGTTTTAATGTATTCTTGCCTATCAATCTACAAACATCCCCACCAAAGTGTACAGTGTATGAGAGATGTATAAAGCAAGATATTATTCTTAGCGTAATTTAAAGTTTCTCAGCTCGACATGGACATCTTCATTTTCTTGATAACGTGACGTACTAAGCAAAGTTGTTTATTAAGTAAACGTATTCAAATTCATGGATACCCTATTATCACGTTTGTGTGGTGATGAAGTATTTCATTCACCTGATATTAGAGGGTTTTCGAATGTGTCAACGTGAACTCCGTCCTACACTGTTAGAACGTTGATTAAAATTTTTAATCTTGTTGGTTAAAATTTTAATCAACCGAGGATTACCAGGTGAACCACACATTTGTAGGTTAAAACTTTAATCAACGGCCTGTTGATTAAAGTTTAACCTGTGGTTGATTAAAAGTTTTAATCATTTGTTGGTTAATCGCATTTCGCTCAACGTTGGTTAAATCGGTGTTGATTAAACTTAAACATATTGTTGGTTAAATGTTTAACCATTTGTTGGTTAGTTTTATTTTGTTGGTTAAATGTTTAACCATTTGTTGATTAATCGTATTTTGCTCAACATTGGTTAAATTGGTGTTGATTAAACTTAAACAAATTGTTGGTTAAATGTTTAACCATTTGTTGGTTAGCCTCATTTGGTACGTGAGAAACTCTTTTCATATCTGTGATTGTTGTTTAGCTTAATCTTATAAAGAAATAGATCTCATCTACTGTGTGATCTTGCTTTCTAAGTTAAGCGGTTTGGGAAGTTCGACCTGCTCAGACCTGGACTAGACCTGACTATGCAAGGCCCACCGGCCGTAGACTACACCTACGCCTACATTGATGCTATATCTTTTTTTTTTCAAGTTCTAGTTTCAGTTTTTGTCGTATTGACCTGTCCGCGAAATATGGACATCCGCGAAGGTGAACACACCGCCATACCGCCGGCGTCGCCTCCTAGCTACCGTAGGCGTAGTCAGTAAATCTACCAGTGGGCCTGGCTTAGCCAGGTCTAGTCCAGATCAAGCAGGTCGAACTAGCTCCCAAGCCGTTTTAATTAGAAAGAAAGATCACACTATAGATCTATTTCTTCCCAAGATTAAGCTAGACAACAATCACAGATATGAAAAGAGTTTCTCACCTTCAAACACGCTGACAAGCTCTTTGAAAGTCCCCAATCATTCAGCGACTTGAATGACAACGCCTTCGATTTTTATCGCAAACAATTTCTGTGATAGATATATGCGCGCAGCAAATTTGTTCCAAATCCATATCCATGCGCGCTGTTATAAAGTCACGCGATCGGTATTTTAATCAACTTTGATCAAAGTTTAACCAACAAAAAGATAAAGTGTCTCGACAGTTAGCTCTATCATTTTGGCGGGAAAGCCGAGAACACTGTTTTTAATCAATGTTGGTTACAAAGTAACCAACAAGATTAAAAACAATAATTTTAATCAACAATATTTTTAACCCACGCAAGATTAAAAGTCATTTTTAAGCAACACTCATTTTGTAACCAATGTTGAGCGATTTTTAATCAACAATTTTTTAATCCGTATTTTTTAATACATGTTTTAACAGTGTAGATCCTCCCAGCTACAATGGACTGCCTTTGTGTTAACTGCATACAAAGTAGGTGAAGCGAGGTTCACGTTTTAGAGAAGACGGCAATACCATGTTGGACGCGTTCTCGATCTGACTAGTGGACGAGGGAGAAGCCAGTGGACGGGTGAGCCGTTCTTGAACAAAGCGCGGTATGCAATTAACACAAAGCAGTCCATTGTAGCTTGGAGGATCTAGGACGGCGTTCACGTTGAAACATTCGAAAACCCTATATTATCTTATGGACTATAAATGTCACAACGCAAATTACATACGCATGCTGTTGCTCTTCTTGTGTGAAGGTTTCGCATAATTGAAACAAATTTTTGTCAACTGCTATATTTTAGTATTTTTTAAATAAATGGGCAACAAATTTTCTCCTTTTACATAATTTTTACAAGATATCACTTTTACCTTCTCGGCTATGGTTTCTGTTTATTGAAAAGAACCGGTTTTGTTATTGAATTAAAATGTCTCTTTGACTAGAGCTTGGCCCATAATACATGTACAACTTTGCCTGGGAAGTCACATTATCTAGAAAATGGCTGCCCCCAAATCATGATAAAAGACCTTATATCACAGGAAGACAATCTTCTTTTAAATATCTCTTGCACATTGTTGTATGGATTATTGAACACCAATAGTCAGGAATAAAATTCATCTTTCAGCATACCTACATGTATTCTTTGGGGTGAGGTTTCCTTTAATAATCAGATCTGTGTAGTAAGTTATCTGGTTATAGAAAAAGAAAAACATTCACACGAAATACCGGAAATGATTACAAATGGCCTTTTCTTGTTTTCTCTTCAGTTATTCATGGACCCTGTCCATGGTAGTATGGTGTTTGAATACCAATTGCTGATCAATATAATTGACACGCCACAATTCCAGAGACTTCGGAATATCAAACAACTTTTTGGGTGTTACTATGTATATCCTGGAGCCGCTCACAACCGATTTGAGCACTCACTTGGGTAAGTAATGGGCCCATCCGTGAGGGGGGGGGGGGGGCGATGACGATCCGATGACGTCTTGCTACGGCGAAAAGAAATGAAATTATATAAGCCATAACTATCATAGCTACTGCTACGATTAAAAAAAAAAGCATAAAAAAGTACACACTTTGAAAATATCCTCCAACATGATAACTTCACAATATGGATATGATTTTGGCTTACAGAATCATGGGTGCGGGTCTGTTTAGAAGGATGACACTATGATTATTGACAATATTTTACGCTTGAGTGAATCCAAAAAAAAAATCATATTTTATTGATCATTCTTTGCATTTGTGTAACTTCTTCAAGGAAAATAATGCCTAAATGAAATGAATAATTGTTTGTCATGGGATGTGCATTTCTTTATTTTTCAAAGTTTTATTTTATCACGTTTCGAATAATAAAGACTTCTCATCAGAGAACCCGCCCCTGGTAGCGACCACAGCACGGCAGGTCTTTGGCATCCAGCTGGTCAAATTGTGGAAGTAGTTGTTGAGGAAGTCACTAGCCGTGCATTATGGAGAATTTCCAACAGAAGAGGCTCACTTGTTGGGCATTTTCCTCGAACCTTCCTGTCAAGTTTTTCCCATAGCATAATTTTCAGCCCCTTTCTCTTCTGTTTTCTAAAGGTAGTTTTGACATTGCCTTGAGGAAAGTTTAGGGGGGATTTTTCTGCTGGAAGACAAACTTCTGGAAGTAGTTATGAAAGTAGTCACTGGAAATGTAGTTCAATGCATTCAGAAGAAGAAGCTCACTTGCTGCTCATTTTTATCAGACCTTCCTGTCCAGCTCTTCCCATAAATAGCTCTACCAGATTTAGATCTGGGGACTGGGGCGACCAATCCATGATTTTCAGGAACCCTTTCTCTTCTTTTTCCTCCAGGTAGTTTTAGCACAGCCTTAAATGATTGGGGTCATTGTCCTGCTGGAAGACAAATATGTTTGTATCTTCAGATGGCATAGAAAGACATTTCCAGTGACTATCTCTGCAACTTAACCAGCCGAATGCCTAAGATGTTCAGTGCTGTGATGGCTGCCAGGGGCAGGTTTTTAGATGCGAAGTCTCTATTATCCGAAACATGATAAAATAAAACTTTGAAATGAATAAATGTGCATCTCATGACATACCATTATTCATTTTAATAGTCATTATCATCCTTATAAGGGTATACACTAAATGCAAAGAATATGACTTCCCATGAAAAAAAAAAGAAAACCAAAAAGCATTGCGGTGTTCCCAAAGTCCTGATATGTTTCCTAAATGAAAAACTGGTTTTCTGCATGAGTATGGGAATGCTTGTTGTATATCAGTCAACAAATTTTTAATATTCATCAGGACAAACGAGGGTCAGACTTTATAGAATGCCAAAATGGCAAAAATGCTGGCCCAACTGACCAAAACCGGAGACGTTCTGATTGCACTGGAAATTATATTTTTTGGGTAGGTTTCCTTTTTAACGCATGACTGCCCGTGAAAAGCTTTACAAATGTGTTGTCAACTTGAAGGATGATGTCTATACTCTTCATTTTGATACCATATGGTTGTAGTGCAACATATCTAATGATAAATGAACTGTGGGTGATTGTGAGAAATCAGTTCTTATTACAGGTGCACCCAAACGTCTGGAGGGCAGTGTATATATGCATATATTGAATCAGTTTTCAAATTTTGTAACTTCTAAACAACAATATTTATCACGTTTCAGCAAACATAAAGTATGTAAATGTTAACTATCTAAAAACGTTACTAAATTCTCAGGCACAATTTGAAGAGGATTATACATAAAGGTGAAGTCCAAAGGAAATCACGAAATAGGGTGAATTATATATGACTGGAAAGCGGGAAGTATGTAGAAGACAAAGACAATGGCGTTCATTATTGCTCCTACAGATTTCAATAAATCAATCTAAAAACGTAATCCCTAAACGCCCTCCGATTCTACGAGCCCGAAAGTGGCAGAGAGTGAAATGGGTCCCTAGTTATGACGTATGCATATGGACCTTACGCACCGCGGCTACTCTGCTAGTTAGCCCCCCGCTTGTAGTTTTGCACGTAAATACATATCTTGACAATAAAAATGATCTCATCAATTTTGGTGGATTCTAGATACTGTTATGAAGAGAAAAAGCAAATACACAGTAGAATGATATTTATATTGCCTCTTTGATGGGTCAATCCTCTTTTCTTTTTGGTCAAATTAGGTAAGAAATTGACATAGAAATAATAATTAACTTGTTAGATTTAACGTTAGACTCGACGTTTGATTGAAAACAACCTTGTATTAAATTTTCAGAGACAATAACAGACGTGCTTGACAAAACATGACAGTATATGAAAGTTAACAAGATAAACTTATTGTCTAAGGAAAATGGATTATTCTTGTAGAAACTATCATGATCTACAAAAAGAATCTCGGGTTTTCTTTGGCAAATCTCGGTTCAATATAGAGTGACATTTTGTTAACGTTCGGAAGAAGTTCCTATCGCACTCACACAGGTCACAACAACACAGCCACGGCTGCTGCTGCGCCTGCGAATGAATTGTATGAGCTGAGCAAATGAAATAGCTAGATTATTTACCATAAATAATCCTGATATTTTGACTAAAATTAAGTTAAAATTACATGATATTGGCGGTCGTGTTATGGCAAAACAATGTATTTTGTTAAAGTTCGGAAGAAGTTCCTATCGCACTCACACAGGTCACAACAACACAGCTACGGCTGCTGCTGCGCCTGCGAATGAATTGTATGAGCTGAGCAAATGAAATAGCTGGATTATTTACCATAAATAATCCTGATATTTTGACTAAAATTAAGTTAAAATTACATGATATTGGCGGCCGTGTTATGGCAAAAACGATATGATGCCACATGATGTCTTGCTACATAAACTTAATTCAAGATTTTTTTATTTTTGGTCAGCTTTGGTATTGGATTCGATCTTTTCTTACAAACAGACAACAACGAGTTTTGTACAAAGGTGCTACCTCTTCCTGGTTTCATGTTCGTTCAGGAATCGCACAGGGGAGCGTGTTAGGGCCCTGTCTCTTTAATTTATTCATTGATGATCTTTTGAACCAAACCGATTCACTAAGCGTTTTGTTTGCTGATGATACCCTTCTTTATAGACCAATATTTAAGCCAGATGACGAAAGAATTCTTCAAGATGATTTAGACCGTTTACACGCTTGGTGCAAAACTAACAAAATGCGCATTAATATCAAGAAGTCTAAAGTAATGAGAATCACTTGGTCTAGAAATCCAGGCATCCCAAACTACTTTTATGATGGAAAAGAACTTGATGTCGTGACTGACTACAAATATTTAGGAGTTATGTTAAACAATAAACTTACTTGGCACACTCATGTAGATTATGTTCTTCGGAAAGCTAATCGTATGCTAGGTTTTATTTTGTCAGTTTCCAAGTCACTTTCTCCATCTGCAGTTTTTTCAATTTATAAGTCTCTTGTTATCCCAATTTTAGAGTACGGACAGCCAGTATGGCATTTGCATACAAATAACCTCTCTCAAAAAATTGAAGAAATACAACGTCGAGCTACACGGATTATACTAAAACAAAAACGTCAAGAAATGTCCTATGATGATAGGTTAAAAATACTGAAGTGGTATTCACTGGAATCAAGGAGGAAGTTTTGTTTAATTACTTACGTTGTTAAGGCATTGTATGGGATTGTTAACTGTGATGTTGTCGGAGATGGTGTCTCGGTAAATGCTCGGCACTTGGACACTGTTAAATTCGTCCACCTCAAAAAATTACGTAAATAAACCGAAACCAAAACACACCCCCACCCCATGATTTTCCCGACATAATTTGTTATTCTGACTTCGGTTCTAGGACACCTACCCCCTGGACAACCACTCCCCGGATAATCACCCCTAGGATAACCACCCTCTAGGACAACTACCCCCTAGGACAACTACCCCCCAGGGCAACCACCATAGAGGACGACTACCCCCCGGGACAATTACCCTCTAGGATGATTACCCCCCGACTAACTACCCCCTAGGGCAACCACCCTCTAGGACAACTACCCCCCGGATAACTACCCCCAGACAACTACCTCCTAGGACAACCACCCTCTAGGACAACTACCCCCCGGACAACTACCCCCCAGACAACTACCTCCTAGGACAACCACCCTCTAGGACAACTACCCCCTGGACAACTACCCCCCAGACAACTACCCTCTAGAACAACTACCCCCTGGACAACTACCCCCCGGACAGCTCCCCCCGGACAATACCCCCCGGAAAACTATCCCCCCGGACACCTACCCCCCTGGACAACCACCCCCCGGATAACCACCCTTTAGGATAACTATCCTCTAGGACAACTACCCCCTAGGACAACAACCCCCTAGGGCAACCACCATATAGGACGACTACCCCCCCGGGACAATTTCCCTTTAGGATGATTACCCCCCGACTAACTACCCCCTAGGACAACCACCCTCTAGGACAACTACCCCCGGATAACTACCCCCAGACAACTACCTCCCAGGACAACCACCCTCTAGGACAACCACCCTCTAGGACAACTACCCCCTGGACAACTACCCCCCAGACAACTACCCTCTAGAACAACTACCCCCTGGACAACTACCCCCCGGACAGCTCCCCCCCGGACAATACCCCCCGGAAAACTATCCCCCCCGGACACCTACCCCCCTGGACAACCACCCCCCGGATAACCACCCCTAGGATAACTATCCTCTAGGACAACTACACCCTAGGACAAATACCCCCTAGGACAACCACCCTCTAGGACGACTACCCCCTAGGATAACCACCCTCTAGGATAACTACCCCCGGATAACTACCCCCCAGATAACTACCCCCGGATAACTACCCCCCGGAGAGCTACCCCCGGACAGCTACCCCCCGGACAACTAACCCCCTGGACAGCTACCCCCCGGACAGCTACCCCCGGATAACTACCCCCCCGGACAACTACCCCCCCCCCCGATAACTACCCCCTGGACAGCTACCCCCGGACAGCTCCCCCCTGGACAGCTACTCCTCGGACAACTACCCCCCAGACAACTACCCTCTAGGACAACCACCCTCTAGGACAAGTACCCCTGGACAACTACCCCCCCCCCCCCCCAGACCACTACCCCCTAGGGCAACCACCCTCTTGGAAAACTAACTATCCCCCGGACAACTACCCCCAGGACAACCACCCTCTGGGAAAAGTACCCCAAATTGGACTTAAAATCACATTGAACAAGATTGTGCCCGTTCGCTACGCTACGCTCGCTCGCCAAAATAGAATATGGCCTTTAGCACAATATCTGCCCCGACCTGCAACAATAAAACCCAGATATTAAATATGCCACAGTTTATTGAAAGAGAAAAAGAGAAGTGTTTGTTTTCGCTCATGCTTGCTCGCTTAATTGTTCCTACTCCAACCTCCAAAAATAAAACCTAGTTTATTACATTAACCCCCCCCCCCAAAAAAATAGTTTATGTATCTATCATTAAAAAAAAAAAAAAAAAAAAAAATCCGGGGGGGGGGGGGGGGGGGGGGGTGCTCTGCTCCCTCGCTACGCTCGCTGGCCGAAATGGAAGTACCACTAAAAGCACATTGAATACGATTGAATACTAGTAATTAATTGTAAAATATTGCCTTAGATTTCTCCAATGCATGAAGGCAGATATGCCCATGTGCAATATCGACTCTCTATTTGACGTTTTGCAAGGTCAACAACTAAGGGGGGGGGGGGACGGGACGGAAAGCAAATAGTGCAGCCGTTTTTCACCACCCCCCCCCCTCTCCCTCACGCGCTCTACAATTATGCTACTCGTTACGAAGCTACCACCCAAGCTACCACCCAATCGAGTATTAAAGGAAATTAGCAATGTGGTTGGTCGATTTAAAAAAGAGTATGGGGTGTACAATCATGTTAAGATGGATGAGAAAGCAACCTAGATCACAACGTTCAGAAATTTATGCCTTTTCACCATCAAGAAATTTATGAATACTAGCATAAATGACTTTTGAAACATTTGTTCCATCAAAAACGCTATCATAATCACGGAGAGAATAATCAGATCTTCACACTTTTGAGTCACTTAAGATTATTATGAAACAACACAATTTTGACACGCTCATTTCATTGGCATTTGGGGCAGGGGGCACTGTGCCCCCTATTTTTGGAGAAAAAAAAAATGGGCAAAGGTCTGGCAAATTTTGGCCAAAATTTCAGTAATTTTGGGCAAAATTCGACGAAATCCTGTATTCAAATACCTGACACTAAGAAAAAATTGGCAAAATTAATTGAAAAAGAAAGAAAATCATGTTTACAAATGACATAATTTCCCGGAATTAATGTTTTTTTTACACTTTCTGTGTATTATTTCAGTAACTGTTATTATTAAGAGGAATCAAAAGACATATTTGTTGGTATTGTAATAATCTTGGATAACTCTAAAGCGCATACAGCAGTTTTAATTGATTATGCGCTATACATGTTACAGTTATAATTATCATTTGGGGCCATAGATTCTGTCTGAATTTTACTCGCAGTTACACGGCAAGATATTGGATTTATTATTTATGAAAATGCATAGGCCTACTTACACTCACTCAAACCCTTGGTTGTAACCCCCCCCCCCCAATTTCCAGAAGATCTTACTGTGGGACAGCAACCTCTTATACCCTTCCCAGTTGGTATTTAATATTGAAAATATCATAGAATTCTCAGAACGGTACCTTTGAAAAAAAAAAATCGCCCTAATTTGATGAAAAAATTCAACAGTTCATTTATTTATTTATTTATTTATTTATTTATTTATTTATTTATTCACAATATTTAATCAGGAAACCCAATCAACAAATGCTGCTCTCCCTTGCACCATCAAACACTGAGTTTAAACACCCAACTTTTAAAACAAAAATGTAATACCAGGGTAAATCTCCCCCCCCCCCCCCCCCCCCACGGTGCTCATGGGTATAGGCACATTCAACTGCAATCATATAATTCTGCACGTGGTGAGGTGAATTTTAACATTATAATGCACCAAAATCCTTATATTTATAACCAGATTTCCAAAAATTTCTTACCTTGGGGGTAGATACCCCTCCTCCGGGTACTCATTATATCCTTACTGATCGTTGGTCACCCCCCACGTCCTTCCCTGGCCGAAATCTTTTTAAATGCCATCGAGTACCTGGGAGTTTGGGGGATAGGACCTACATGCCATGGGTGAGAGTATGTTGGTTGTTGTTTTCCGATTGATAATTACCCTAAGTCGTAAATGTCCGGGGGTAGTTATTTGGTTGGTAGTTACCTTAGGTGGTATTTGTCAAGTAGATGTCCTAGAGGGTGGTTGCCCTAAGGGGTAGTTGTCTGGGGGTAGTTGTCTGGGGGGTAGCTGTCCGGGGGGTAGTTGTCCAGGGGGTAGTTGTTCTAGAGGGTAGTTGTCCGGGGGGAAGTTGTCCTAGAGGGTGGTTGTCCTAGGGGGTAGTTGTCTGGGGGGGGGAGTAGTTGTCCGGGGGGTAGTTGTCCTAGAGGGTGGTTGCCCTAGGGGGTAGTTAGTCGGGGGGGGGGGGGGGTAGTTGTCCAGGGGGTAATTGTCCCGGGGGTGGTTACCCTAGGGCCCCTGTTCTTAAAGTGCGGCCCACGGGCCACTTGTGGCCCGCGAAACGATTTCATGCGGCCCGCCAAAAATATCTGAGTAAGAAGAAAAAAAATCTTGTTTTAAGAACTATGTTGATACATAATATATCATCCTAACTATTGGTGAGAATAAAAGTATCAAATTTTTTTGCTCGCTCGCAAATAGCGTATCATATTTATCTATTCCCTGCCCTACCACATATTATTATAGTTTTTTTTTTTTTTAAAAATCAAACAAAGAAAAAATAAGGAGGGTGTATTCAAAAATCGTTTAACCGTCCTTAGATGAGCCATTCGGGTATGTATGCATTAACGTCTGTGGCGGGGGGATGGGGCCTGGAGCCTTCTCCCCCGAGGATATCAAAAATTTTCCTGCATTCGGGCACCCACCATTTCATTTTTGGGCAGTGAAATGGTCTCTTTGTAATTTTTTTATATCTAATCTAAATTAGCACATTTTGACGACGAAATTACATTTTCACAATTCTAAAGTGTCAATTTTTTTGCTCGGAAGCTTCGCTCGCTCGCTGAATAAAAACAAAACAAAACAAAAAACAAAAAACAGAAAGCTAATACACAATGTATTCGGGCAAGAGTCGTGAGTCCCATACGTCTTTGTATGTATATATTAAACTCTGTGGCCCGCGACATAGTTTCAAGAATATTTCTGGCCCTCGTAACAAAATAATTAAGAACCCAGGATCTATGATATTCAGAGAAACTATACAGGAGGGTGATGAGAACTCTTTTGATTTTAAATGATTGAAATTTAAGTAGTCCTATATACTAAGCATGCAGGTATGGGAAATGTGTGGTTGCGTGAAGGTGAGGGATTCAGTGCATTAAAACTACGACTAAATGATAATGTTTAAACAAAAATAGGAGAGGAAATAAATGGTCTAATAGCATGTGTAAAAACTACAGAATCTGTAAAGATAAATTAGCTTTTGAGAAATAGCACTTAGCAATAAAGACATTATTACATTTCGTAAATTTAGAAGTAGATCGCACAATTTACCCGGCAATTTACCTAAATAAAGGTTTATAGGTTCAGTCAATATACTGTGGATGTTTATTGTTCTCTTTCTTTAAATAATGATATTGGGGAAGAATTCCACTATATTTTTATGTGTCCATATTTTGCAAAAGAACTTTATTTATCTAACGCAAAAAAAAAAAAACTTGACTAATGTTTACCTAACTATATAGTTTATAATCAAACTGTTTATTCACGTTTATCTCAATTTATATTACATGTACGCCTTGGTATGTTCACAGGTGCCGCAGAGCGTTTTTGAAAGTGGGGGGGGGGGGGCTGATCTGATTTCACTCATTAATGACAATTTTCGAGCCTTTTTTCCGACATTTTTTTTAACGTGTCTACTCAAAAAAGTCACGGGGGGGGGGGGAGGGGCTGCAGCCCCCCCAGCCCCCCTGCTCCGCGGCCCATGTTTCATGATTTTGATTGTACTCTCATACACCGAAAGGGGGTCGAAAGAGTCAATAAATCAACTCAACTCAACCCCACTATTAACAAAAATTATTTCGAGTCCTCGAACGGCAATGGGGACGTTTCCCACCTTTTTATGAAGCGCTATGCGCCATTGAATTGTGAAAAATATGGGGATGGTGAATGGTGAAAATGAAAATTAAGAAATTAAACCTAAAATTAGGTAGATATTTATGTAAGACTGCGGTATGGCTGAAGATGTATTTCCCAAAATTGATATAGGTAAGACCTTTCGTATGATTCAAATATAATTGTATATTTTTTTTCAAAGGTAATTTAACTAAAAGAGAGTTCCGCTCAGGTTTCGCTTGTCACCTGACTGAGTACACCTACACCTAGGGGGTAGTTAGTCGGGGGGGGGGGGGTAGTTGTCCGGGGGTAGTTGTCCTAGAGGGTGGTTGCCCTAGGGGGTAGTTAGTCGGGGGGTAGTCATCCTAGAGGGTAATTGTCCTGGGGGGGGGGTAGTCGTCCTAGGGGGTGGTTGCCCTAGGGGGTAGTTGTCCTAGGGGGTAGTTGTCCTAGAGGGTGGTTATCCTAGGGGTGGTTATCCGGGGGTGGTTTTCCAGGGGGTAGGTGTCCGGATACGTCAGAGGTTATCACAAAAATTTAACTTATTCTTCAAAATACAATTCTTTTTCCACTAAACTAAATACAAAATACAATTCTTTTTCCACTAAACTAAATACAAAATACAATTCTTTTCCAGTAAACTTAATTCATGAGCAATTCATACATTGATTGAAGAACAAACAAAATTGAAGATAGTCAGTTATAACAGGCGTTAAAATATCTATATTTCTTTCTCCCCCCACCCCCCAAAAAACAAACAAACAAACGAAAACAAAACTACCCTGCCCCTCCCCTACTCGCCCAAAATAGCTCTGCACTCATCATACACACCTACACACAACAACACACATACACACACACACATATACACAACGACTGCTATCAGTCTTGATGAATTAATTAAGAAGATAAATGTCTTGACATCTTGGTTGTAGTTCAGTGCTCTCCCATTTTTGTAGATGTTTACCTAACTTGTTTCTTTTTATAGCTAACTCATTTTCGTCATCGCTATATTCCAATATCATTTTAAACAATTTGTCTAGTTTAGGAAATGCGCCCTCTGAACCTGACCGAAATATGATATACTTAATTATAAAAATTAGTGTATTGCAGCACTTAATCCTAAATGAATTTCCCATTATACCAACGTGAATAATTTCCCACTGTACGTTTTGTAGTTCCACTAACCTAATTCTTTCAATCACTCCCTGCCACAAGGGCTTAACATATACACATTCCCAAAATATACGTGAGTATGACTCTGTCATTTGTCTACAGAAAGAGCACAGGTAATTTTGAAAAAAGCTAAATCTTAAAGTTACATTAAATTGAAGCTCCTAATGGCGCCATTTTTCAACAGGATTTGAAAAGTGTCCGTGGCTCTCATTTTCCCATCATGCCTCATTCTAGTTTGTAGAAGCTTAGAATGTATCTGTAGGCAATTTTCCACATGTGCAACTTCAAAAATAATAGTTTGAAATATAAAATGTGCCTATTTTCCAAACAGCTGTTTGTCGAAATTAAAAAAAAAAGGCTATTAATTTTCAAATTATAATCTCAATTTAGCAGTTACTGTAAGATGGTGCTGTTCAGGTTTTGCCAGTTTAATGCCATTTTAACAGATGTTCTTTTGTATAAATTGCTATGTGGAGTAATTTGTATTGAAATTCTTTAAATTCTAACAAAAGCGTTGTGATCCTGGGTCTTACAAAAGTATCTTTTAATTCCTTTTTTGAAAATTCAAAATCGTTTTGACCATCCCGAATTCGTAAAGTCTATGAATGTTGCAAATCTGTAATAAAATTCTGCTCTCCTCATGCAATATGGGGATATCCGTACACATGTTATCAATGAATACATCTCCCATCGAGGTTATTCAGAATAGAAATTGTCATAAAATGGTCGAATTATTTGCATTATAACATTTCTCTCTTTTGCTACTTCCCCTTTCTGTTTGCACAGTTCCGGTATAATTGTTTTCTTTTTTTTCCACTGAAGTAACTGCTCGTAATATTCTTTATTCTGCTCACCCTTTTCGTATCAAGCTACTCTTGACCTAACTTTAAGTCCCTCTACACTATTATATAATTTCTTTAACTGACTTTTTTATTTTCATTGTCTTTAATAATTGTAGAACTTTCAGCAGTAGTCACCTTTCTCAAGCGTTTTCATTTCATTTTCCAGTTGTTTTATACAAGTCCTATTCTCTTTTGATTTTTTTCTTGAAAACTTCATTGCAAAACTTCTCATTTTCATTTAAAGAAAATCCACAAAAGACGATTTAGATTCTAATTCCTTTAACCACTTTCTCTCTGTCGTTCACATTTCCTCTAACATTCCCTGAGAAAAATCTCTACCTAAGCATAAACTGTAATTGAATTTCTAATACGACTTTCCGTATCTTTCATTACTCCTAGTATAATGTTTCAATTTAAAAAAAAAATGCTCGAATGGTCAGGAGTTATTGATGTTACAATAATTACTTACTCTAGTTTCTAAACCTTTTGAGATGAACCAATAGTCTAAATGACTTTGGACCAATGGGTTATTTTGTCTATTAAAAGTAAATTTCTTCATTCGTGGGTTCTGTTTCCTATATCAATTAAGCCTTGTTTCTTTAAAAATGGTCTACAAAAGTAGTTCTCACATTAACATTTCTTCCGAAATAATCTTTATTTATTATTACATTAAAATCTCCCCCCAATATATATATATATGTATATATATATATATATATATATATATATATATATAGCGAGAGAGGTGTGGATGTGTGTACCAATCGGTTGAACCATGTTAAATTTAGATATGTGAAGAGAGAATAATGGTTCAGAATGAAGCAGGTCACTCGGTGTATTTGCAAGCTTTCGGCTCCTGGCCTTCTTCAAGTTTATTTGCTAAATCAAACAGAATGAAACAAATAATAATAATAAGCAACTTAACAAAACAAAACAAAACTGTCTTTTTTTGGCGATTATAATCTCGCCCCCCCCCCGCCTCTCCCTACCTCTTTCCCTTAACTTGATAATTACTCCTCATCTCTCTCTCTCTCTCCCTCTCTCTGTCTCGCTTGCTCCTCCCTTCCTCACTCACAATTATCATACACCTTCTTCAGAGGTAGGCACATATTACAATGAAATTGCATTCATGTATGACCGGGTACACGATTTGCGGAGACATGTATGTAGGTAGAATCATACACAGTATACTCATGTATAATCATGTGAACATATTTGTGTGCGTCAATATATACTTATTTATGATATGTTACCATATGATTTAATTATACAAATGTACAAGTATATGCACGTGTACATATTCCGTACGTATATCGCAGGTGAAGGTGCAAATGCATGTGAGAATATACATATATCTTTACACCAGTATACGGGCACTATGCATGTACATGTTCGCATGCATTTATTATAAACCTATTTGTTACACCTCTTTGTCATATACTTTTATCCATATCTCCTTACGACACGCACGCAGTTGACGTGGCGATTCCACGCATGTAGAGAGTAAAAACCAAATTAATCGTCTTAAAGCCAAATTGTCTTGCCTAATCATCCCCTCAACGCTGGAACTTCACTATGCCCCCCTTCCCCCTTTTTTACATTGTTCCGGTCGGACGCACCCATTTATTTACTTGTGTAGTAAACGCCCTCTACATGACGTCCGTATTACATGTAACGATTATTGCACAGAACACCTACCCATTACACACGAGAGTACATATACATTTGCTTCGACCTTAAAAGTCAGGTAATTGTTTACTTTGCTTACTTTTGTTTTTATTGAGTTCCATTTTCGTTATTTCACTTACTCCTGCCGAGTATAACATCTTTTCAATTTCACTTACTCCTGTTGATTTATGTTGCCAGCTTTATAACAATTCTGTTCTGTTGTCTTTAGTTTTGTTTTGGCGAGTAACATCTTTTCAATTTCACTTATAATTACTCCTGTTAATTGATTTATGTTGCCAGATTTATGATTAGTTCTGTTCTGTTGTCTTTAGTTTTGTTAAGTTGCTTATTATAATTATTATTTGTTTCATTCTGTTTGAATTAGCAAATAAACTTGAAGAAGGCCAGGAGCCGAAAGCTTGCAAATACACCGAGTGACCTGCTTCATTCTGTACCATTATTCTCTCTTCACATATGTATATGTATATATATATATATATATATAAGCAAACCGTTTTTTTTTTTTTGTTGATTGATGCAAGATTTATTTCATTTCATTTTTTTCCAAATACAAAACAATATGATTTACAAAGTACAAAATCATGAAATGAGATGAACTGTACTTTTGAAGTAAAAGTTTTTTAAACCCTCTACTGAAACTAAAATGTGTGGCTTTATTTCTGATTGGATCTGGGAGAGAGTTCCAGAGTTTTGACCCAGTAAATATAAACGTTTTATTTGAAATCAATGTTCTCGTTCTTGGTAGATGAAAAAGCCCGGCAGACCTAGTAGGGTACTGATGAATATTGAGATTCTTTGAAAATATTGAATAAAATACATTGGGAAGTTCGTTTCTATCTAAATTATACATAAATATTCCAAGATTATAACTATATAAATCGCTTATCTTTAGTATGTTATGTTTATGAAAGAGTGCATCGGTGTGCGCTCGGTAATCCGAATGACATATAACACGCAGAGCTTTTTTCTGTAAAAGTAAAACTCTATTTAACTGATAGTCAGCACAACTGCCCCATGCTACTGTACCATAGTTTAAATGTGGAAGGATCAGTGTGGAATACAGATTTCAAAGTATACGAGTTGGGAAGTAAAATTTGACCTTGTTTATTATACCAATATTTCTAGAAACGATTTTACAGATGTTATCTATGTGATCATTCCACGATAGCTTATCATCAGTAGTGATCCCCAAAAATTTAGTGTTTAGAACTCTTTGTATATTTGTATGATCAAAAACTACGTTACCTGGAAGCTCATTTATGATATTACTAAAGACCATGTAGTAGGTCTTTTGCAGATTGAGTGATAATTTGTTGGCTTTGATCCATTCAGAAACTCGTTCTAATTCTTGGTTGATTGTGGCAATCAAAACATGTGGGTCTTTGTGGGAAAAGAAAATATTAGAGTCATCTGCAAAAAGAATAAATGATAAAACATCTGAGGATTTATAAAAATCATTTATATAGACAAGAAAAAAGGAGCGGGCCCAAAATAGAACCTTGTGGGACACCACAGGTTACATTTTTAAAGTTAGAGTCGACGTTAGCAATAGAAACATACTGTTGCCTATTGAGGAGGTAGTTCCTGAACCACTCCAAGGCTATTCCTCTGATTCCATAATAACTGAGTTTATAAAGTAGTATATCATGATTAATTGTGTCGAAAGCCTTGGAGAAGTCCAGGAACACCCCAACAGTGTGTTCATACCTGTCAATCCCACTAGTAATCTTATTAAGCATTGTCAACAATGCATGTGTAGTACAATGTTTTTCACGAAACCCAAACTGCATCTGGTATAATAATTCGTGCGTATTTAAAAACTTAGTTGTACGTACAAAAAAAAATTTCATAGCTGTAGGGACAACTCCAGTAGAGATGGACAAATTGCAAATATAAGTCAGGGGTTTAACAATTTCGTTTAAAGTTTTTTAAATTAAAACATTACTAATGGTATCATGCCCTGAACTATGTTTATTCTTTAACTCATGAATTATACCTGCAACCTCCGTCTCGTCTGTAGGTGAAAAGTATATTGAGTTAGGGTTAGGATCCTTAAGAAAATCTGTGAAATGATTAGAAGAGTCAGGAATGATACTGGCAAGATTTGGGCCAATACCGGCAAAAAAGTCGTTAAATGCATTTGACAATCTTTGGGGGTTTTCAATAATTTCCCCATCTAAACTTATTTTTGAAACCGAACACTTTTTTTGTTGCCTTGTAAAACATTCTTAATAATTTTCCAAGTATTTTGTACGTCTGTTTTGTATAGGTCAAACTGGTTACAAAAATACATTTTTTTTTGGATCTTCTAAGTACACCTGTAAGTAGGTTTTTGTAATCAGTATACTTCTTTTTGTTCTTATCACATGGTTTTCAGATTGTTTTTAGATAAAGATTATTCTTCCTGTTAATTGAGCGTAAAATGCCTGGAGTGATCCAAGGGCATCTTGGAATCTTTTTATAGTTAGAACGCTTCTTTTGTATTACCGGGAAACAGCTATTCATTTTAGAAGAAACAATATTCATAAAAGAATCGAAGGCTTCACTAGCATGACTAGTATTGTGTATACTGTAAATTACAGACCAATCAACCTTTCCAAGCTCTTCTTTGAAAAGATTTATATTATTTTGAGAAAAATCACGTTGGCTATTAATAGTTTCTGTATTCAATGCAGAGATGTTTTTAATTTCAAAATGCGAGAAAATAGGAAAATGGTCTGACAAATCTGAAAGAATTATACCGGAAGAAAAGGTACAACGTGCATTTGTAAATACGTTATCAATGAGAGTAGCCGAATTGCCGAAGATTCTAGTTGGCTTAGTAATCAATGGAAGAAAACCCGCAGTTAGTAGTACATCCATAAAAGTTTGTACAAATATTTCCGTATCATACTTTAAGAGATTAACATTGTAGTCACCGAGTTACAAGATAACTCAGAAATACAGCTATCTAAATTTTGTAGAAAATCTACTCGTTGTTATACTTGTTCCCTTGTTGGAAAGTAAACATTTCCTGGTAATACATTTACCCCCATTAAGTCTCCTTTCAGGAATATAAAGCGTCCGTCTTTATCTTTCACCACCCTTTCCATCTTGATCTTTAATCCTGGAGCTAGTAAAACAAGTACATCTTTGCTGTGATTTGTCCCGTGACTGAAAATTATTTGTCCTTGCCAATCTTTTTTCCAATCTCCCTCAATATCCTGTGAACTATAAGTTTCTTGTAATAAAATGATATCACCTCTTTTCTTTCTAATCCAATAAAAAATTGTTTTCCTCTTGTGTCTATCCCTTACACTCCTGACTTTAACTGAAATGAAATTTAAACCCTCTACAATATATGAACTACATGTATTTAAACAAACAACCCGAGCTGGACAACGTTTTATCGAATAAACAAGCTAGCAAATCGAATGCTGTTGCATCAATGTCAAATCGAATGCTGTTGCACCAATGTCAAATCGCATGCTGTTGCACCAATGTCAATGAAAAATTGAAAGCATCTAAAAAATAACTCTCTAGAGTTGAATGTATCAATTTGTATTTTCATTACAAGAATGAAAGCAGCCACACACACAACACACGACACGACACCCAACATCACCCCAACAAACATCCAAACCCTGCTTAACATGCTCTACCGCACACATATACACATTGTAGTGCGAGAGCTTGAGCCCCTCCCTTTCCCCATCCTAACTGAAGCTAAATTCCACGTATAATCTAAAGTACATTTGCATTCCGTAAAAAAGTAGTTTCTTTTGCATTCCCAAATTATTTCAAAACGTTGTGCTGTGGAGAATGCCAACCTGTTTGCAATGTATTAAAGTGACCTTAGCCCTCTTATTTATACATGTACTTCATACCCGGCGTAATAAATATTGAAGAATCTCTGCGTAACGCCACATAAAAAGAAAAACAAAATATGCGTGCAATCTGAAACATGAGTGTTACCGAGGGAGAAGCTTAAAACAACTCTGATTAGAATGCATGTGTATACACACTTCCTAAGACACATATCATTATTGTCATCAATTAGTGTTACAGCAGCTGGGAGCCATGTATCAAAAAACGAAATCTACACAGGCAATATGCCTCAACTTGTGCACCCATTACAAATCAGCGTATGATTCATCTACCCTGAAAACTGAAACTATTGTCTGTGTGCTTAGTAATCCTCATATTTTTAGTTAAATATTAAGAAATATCTTGCCCAGTACAATCAGTGCATCTACCCTATGCAAATGAGCTGGTGATAGAACAGTAAAGATTCAGCTCTGCCAATCCAGTTCCAGCAAAACATACCCTCAATTTTGCATCTTGTTATCACCACATAACTTCTATTTTCATATAGTCCTGGAGAGCAGTATACATAGAGATAAAATTCCACTATAAATCAACCTCGCACTTCACATGCCCTACCACAATAATACATCAGTTCAACCAACTTCTTGTTTGCAATATTATTAAAAAGGAAAATTGAAATGATACATGTAAGTTCAAAAAATATACATTAAAATCAAACCAGACCACATCTTCCTTTAATTATATATACTTCTCATTTCATTGCTTTACTTTTACTATTTCTCTACATTTTACATATATGAGAGAGAGAGAGAGAGAGAGAGAGAGAGAAAGAAGAAGAAGAGTACCCCCTGGAACTTTTTCCTTCCTCTTATCCTTCTTTCCATTTTTCATAAGAAACTAATTCCAAAATCTCTTTATAAAACTTAAGTGCTATTGACCCCCTTTCCTTTCCTCTCCCCCTCTCTACTCTTGCTCTTAAAATAGATATAAGTAAGATTTTCACTTTCTTTCTTTCACTACTCTGAACAATAAAATCTACTCTACATGTGAACAAGTTTAACCCTAAAACGCGCAGAAAGTGCTACACGCACCGAGAGTCCTCCTCTACACCAGTAGTGTAACCCCGGAGGCCGGCCCGGGCCGCACCGGGGACGCCGCACAGTGGGCCAAAATGGCTCCAAAGTGCGCAAAAATTCATATTCACTGAGTTTTACCTAAAATTTGAATCTAAATGATGGCTCTATGGGTATTCAGACCCGTAGAATCCAACGAAAATATTTTCAAATACCTATGACGTCATTAAAATACCGATTTCTGCTAAATTATTTCGAAAAGCCTTCGCCTTGAAATAATTATTCACTGAAGCCCTTGTGAATTACTCAGAATGTTGGGTCTGTAAAAAAAAAAAAAAAAAGAAGAAAAAAAAAGAAGATAAAGAACATTTTGAGAGCTTAGTTTTGGTGTTGGACAAATTATGATACAAGTCATACTTTCTTCAAAGGTTTCAAACTTATATAAATTATAAACAACCGGTATGAATTTTAAACTACATGACAGTCATTAATCGCGCCCTCTTAACATGCTCAACAATGGGTCTATAATTATGTCCTAACTAAACAGTTTCCAAAGCCTTGAAGAAAAGAAAAAAAAAATCGAATAGTAGAGGGAAAATGTACATGTAGGTCTATACACTAATTAAAAAGAAATTAAAAACTAATTACAAATAAGAAACATGCTTATATATATTTAAAAAAAATAAACATATACAAATAGAGGAATACAGGTAAATAGATAAATAGATAGACAGATAGTTGGGTGCGTGTTTGAATAGATAAATGGATGGGCCTATAGATATATAGATGGATGTGTAGATAGATAAAAATAATTAATGCACTCCAAATTCGAGCTAAATCTTGCCTTTTGGACTTCATTCACTGAAGGAAAGAAAACAAACTGTACAGCCCAGAGCATTTTTCAAAGAAGAGAAACTTCACATTGTTTGACAAGTGTAGGTCGTTTAAAGAATTCTGGCTTGGAAGAAAGCAATATTGTTTATTTATACAAAATAGGTGCATTTACGGACAGTAGAACTTAATATCAGATCTTCACCTTACCCTAAATCATAACAGAAGCCTATTCTATTCATATAGCAATTGCACGAACATGAACTACATCTACTCTTAAAGGATATTAATAATAACAGGATAAGTCTTACCTTAAACGAAGAATATAACACAATAAAACAATTTCCTCGGGATATAAAAAGTGCAAAAAGTTGAGCACCCCTTAGAATACTGAACACCACTGAACATCTTTGGCATCAAAATATAACTGCGATGTTTGAAAAGAGCAACCAGATCAATTTAGGCAGTAGTGGTTGTCATTCTTTCTTTCGTTTTTTTTTCTTCTCTCACTCACGCCTTCTGCATCTCTCACTATATCTTCTTTTTCTATCTCAGTTTTCGTTTTCTGTTATGTTTCCTTCCACTTTTTTGTTTCCGAACTTCATTGAGGAAACTTGGGAATCTCTTCTTGACCGACGAGTGTTCTACCACTGAAGACTGGACTAAAGATTAAAATGCAATCCATATGTTTGGATATTAGTTGTTTTCTGACATGTCCCATCATCTAAAAAAAGGCCAGAAGACTATTATTGAAAGCTTCTTTCGGTACTCCTGTCAAAAAGCATATTGAACTTTTATTCTTTGCTGTGTGTGCTTTGCCTGCGCATTTTTATGAACACAGTGCGCGCTTCTATCGCATGGAAGATTTAGGCGAAAAAAGAGGCGAACATGCGGGTGGAAAATGGGTTCTTACTCAAAAAGTTACAAAAAAGTAGCAGGCAAATTTGGTAGCATGACCTATAAGAAAGGCGAGCATGATATTTTCAGCGCGGAAATCGACGGAAATGTTGACCATCTTTGCGCTTGAAAAAAAATATGCTCTCCCCCCCCCCCCCCAATATTTTGTGTTTCATCCAAAATTACTTTCGAGAGGAATAAGAGTTTGCCTGTAAATTCTATCATTATTTAAAATAATTGTTCTGGAATAAGTGTGTTCAATTTGAAGTGCATTAAACAACCCGTTTGGCAAAAACCTTTAATAAAACGCAGTATTGCATTTTACACAATGCATAAAAAATAATCAAAGTTTCGGGTCTGTTTGAATAAAAATGACCCACTTAAAATTAATTCCAAGAAGAAATACTGCTCAGAGGTGTTCTTCACGTTGTAATCCTTGCTAAGAACGTGAAAAAAATAATTTTGTTTCATTGACCAAATCCCTATTTTGACGCGTTTTGCTGACACCTGGCCCACTGTGCTCCGGTGCGGTTAGCGCTAGTGCAGTGCATGCTGGTGTGCGTGTGTATAGTGCTCACAATTATATCTATACCTGATTGGATGCTAAAAGTGTAACCGTTTCCTCTCAACAAATAAGAATCATTTTTCCATGAACATAGAGCTGAAAATATCTTTTTTCAGAAACTGTCCGAAGAAAATTAATACCACACTCCAGTGATATTTGGCAATATCAATTACTCGCCAAAATAGGGGAAAATGGCACAATCTCCATTGAAAAACTGAAAAGGCTGAAATTCGAACGTCAAAGGTGCAGGCGTATGGAACAGATGCGCGCAACTTGTCCATATGTATGTAAGCTGCATAGGTCCTTTTGTCCCCCCCCCCCTCCCCCCTTTTTTGTGATCTCCAATTTGAGTTAATTAGTTTACTGACAATGTTCTGTGTCCGTTCTTCATAATCACTTGAACTTAAATGAGTACGTACTGTTGGCTGGCTTCTTTAAAGGAACTTACTTGCTAAAGCTTCTTGTGATTATGTGTTGTATATTGGCTTTACACTTCAATTGACTTAGTCTGGGCCTGTCTCGTTGCATCGAAACGTTAGCACCAATGAAATAAACTCATTTAGCATTACTTGGCGTAGCTATGTGCTGAAAATAATTTCCGTAAAAGGCTCATCGCATACTCCACGTAGAAAATATTAATACTTAACTGGCAGTGAAATCAAAATTTTCCTATATAACATAACATCCCTTCGTGTTGAATCTCGTGACTAGGAATAAATTCATTGACTTTTGCATAACTGAAACTCTGATGTTCTCCATAAAAAAACAACTTTATGAGGTATAGCCGTGCACACTCAGGAGAGAATTATCTAAACTTAACCTTCCTTCAGAAATGGTATTGAAAACAAATGCAGAATTACTTGTGCACTTTCTCTTCACATAGTTACATGTATAAATCGAAGTAATACCTCATCGTATTTGACACTGCTAACAAAACACCAACCTGGACTCAACATTACACATATCTCTCGGGTTACTTTGCGTTGTGATACACTACATTGCAGATATCTCTCGGGTTACTTTGTGTTGTGATACACTTAGAAAAAAAGAAAAAAGAAATCAATTCGTAGCACCACTGAAATATCTTTGTCCTGATAATGTGCTGGAAGTATTTTTCTTTAGAAATTTGTCGCATACACCATGAGGTGAACATATTGGGCGACGTAGCCAGAATATTCGCGAAAGGCACACTCATCCGTGGAATATGTAGATATTAGCCTTACTTAAGAAATTACGTTGAAAACAGAATATTTTGGAGCTAATGACAGGTGTTCTCCCTCTGATGATATCCAAATGAATCATGCTTCAGGTTTTAAACGAGAACTCACAGTCGATGAATCGTAGTACCAGTGAAATTCCGTTGGCCTGAAAATGTGCTGGAACTAATTTTCCATAGAAAATTTGTCCATACAACATGTAGTGAACATATTGGGCGACGTAGCCAGAATATTAGCGAAAGGCACACTCATCCGTGTGTTATATAATTGAAGAATCTTCTGGAAGGAAGTTATTTTCCAGTTTTCTTTATGTGTTTATGGACATAGACATTTCTAGAAGAGAAATCATTATTCAGATGTAAAAGTCAGTGTACTCTGTAACAGTGAAAGAATCATTAATTACAGATTAAATAATGCACATCCAGTAGAGGAAGAACATTCTAGATCATTACATTATGTGTGATGTATTGAATGAAAGTAAGAATGTAATTGCATGTTGTGACCCGTTTACCTGACCTTTGCATGAACTTCTTAGTAAGAGTGTATTACATTGCAATGAGTCTATAAATAGATCATTGGAATCCCCTTCTTTTGTTTGTTAGAACTAGAAGTATGTGGAACTTACAAGAAAGTTCCAAACCTTCATGAATGTTGTAGTAGAAGGTAGAAAATTATAATTAAGGGTTGAGATTGTATATAAGCTGGGAGCTTCCACAGAAATTTCAGAATTTATATCCTGACTACATCGTGGAGCATATTGCGTAAATTCTCATGATATTGAAATCAACCTATGGAGATCGTCTTGGACCTCATCTTGGACTTAATCTTGGACATCATTATTGGCATCGTACTGGACATCGTGTTCGACATCATTATCGACATCGCAGTCTACATTGTTATTGACATAGTGGTCGACGTCATCGACATCGTGATCGACATCGTCATCAACATCGTCGTCGACATAGATGACTTCCTGAATTATCTTGGACATTCTTCGGCTAGATCTTCTGGAATCTTCTTTTACCAGTTGGACACCATACCATTTGGATTAACTATTTTGATTTATTATTGTGGATTACTCTACACTTCAAGAACATTCTGGACTCATACCTTGCATTCATATTCTGTGGATTAGGAGTTTCCCCAGCTAAGAAATTGTAAGTCTTTGCTAGTTTAAGTACATGTACTGTAGTTATAACGAAAATTCGTAACTCCTTTATGTCTTGTACTATTTAAATCTTTGTAAATATTTTAATTAAACCATAAATCATCTAAAGTTAATATCTTTTGTTCGGTTCTTATCTTTTGAGGATTTTGGATCGTAACAAATTGGGGGCTTGTCCGGGAAACGAAGCCAAATAACAAAAAATGAGGGAAAATTTTTGGATATCTCTGGAAACTTCTAGAATACATATTGCAGATAAGTTCTTATATTCTGTAATTGTTTGTTACATGTTCCATCATGACTACAATAGATGTTGAAGTGTTTGTTAAGAGGACAGATTTGTCCCTCGGTCAATTGAAGTCACTAAGAAAAGATGACTTGAGTGCTGTTTGTCATCATTTGGGAGTAGTTCTTACACCAGGATTAAAGAACACAGATAATTGATCTGCTAGCTAGTCACATGAAGCTCAGTAAAGAAAGTGAGGTTCCTTCTAACGTTTCTACTAACGTTTCGAGTGATGTTCAACTCCAGTTAGCACATCTTGAGATGGAGAAAGAAAGAATGAAATTAGAATTTGAGCGAGAAGAAAAACAAAAACAAAGAGAAATGGAAAGAGAAAGAGAAGAAAGGGAGTACCAGTTGAAATTGAGAGAAATGGAGTTAGCACATGCAAATACTAACTCTACCAAAGAGAAATCTCCCCAAGGTTTTGATGTAGCGAAGAACATTCGCCTTGTGCCAAAATTTGATGAAGAGGGAGTTGATGCATATTTTGTATCATTTGAAAAAGTGGCCAAGAGGTTGGAATGGCCTCAGGAATACTAGACTCTGCTTCTTTACAGCAGTTTTGTGGGAAAGGCTGCAAAGTCTACTCATCTCTCTCTGAAGACCAATCATGTGACTATGCTACAGTGAAGAATACTTTTCTTAATGCTTATGAGTTGGTCCCAGAAGCATACAGACGTAAATTTAGGAATATGCAAAGACAATCAGGCCAGACCTATGTTGAGTTTGCTAGGGAACAAGAAATGATGTTTGACAAGTGGTACAGATCACTGAAAGTTGACGAAAATTTTGCCCACCTGAGAGAAGTTGTCCTCCTGGAAGAATTGAAAAAGAATGTTCCTTTTGGCGTTAAATCTCACCTGGATGACCAGAGAATTACTTACTTGAGTAAGGCAGCTGTAGTAGCTGATGAATTTGAGGTCACACACAGAGGTAGTGGGGATAGGCCTCCTTTCAAAAAATTTAGAATAAGAAAGGTAAAGAGTCATTTGAATCCCACAAGAAACTTGGTAAGGGAAAACATGCTGGCAAGGAGAATGACGCTGACAAGTCTCAGGCAGAGGGAGGAGCAAAATCAAACAAAAGATCTGTTGGTCAAAGTTCCAAAGTTTGTTTTCATTGTAATAAGCCAAGACATTTGAAAAAAAGTCCTGTTGGGAATTGATTGAGAAACCAACCAAAAGTAAGAAAGATGTGGGTTTGGTCAAGCAAACAAGTGCTCCACCCAAAGGGGTCTGTCCAATTGGAATCAGTCCAAGATGTTGAGAGTGTTTCTCTGGTATTTGCCGAGAAGGTCAAGAATGTTGATGAGAGCTTTAGAAGCTTTTTGCATGATGGTGAGGTATCCCCATGTTTGGCTGGTGCTGTAGGTAGGTCAGTGGTTATCCTTCGAGATACAGGGGTTGCTCAGTCCCTGATGATGTCAGGGGATTTGACTCTCCCACCAGAGAGTTCAGAGAATGCTAAAGTTTTGGTTCGAGGTATTGGTGCGAATTATGTGTCGGTTCCTTTACATAAGGTAGACTTAACGTGTGATCTAGTTAGTGGTCCTGTAACTGTTGGTGTCGTACCGGAATTACCCATGGAAGGGGTTGACTTTTTGTTGGGTAACAACTTGGCTGGAGAGAAAGTTGTTGCATCTTCAGTGGTTTCAGAGAAGCCGGTTGAGGTAGCTGAAACTGAACGGTTGCAGGAGGATTTTCCTGGAATTTTCCCGGATTGTGTTGTTACTAGGTCTAAGGCTCGTTGGATGATGCGGATTATTTGGATGTGGAGGAGAGAACTGATGTCTGGTTAGCCGAAAACTTTTTCAAGGATTTGGATGGGGATAATGTTGAAGGCTCTGTTGCAGACAATGATGGGTTGTTTAGCAAATCTTCCCTTGTACAGGCACAACAGGTGGACCCAGAATTGAAAGGCTTGTCACAGAAGGCATGTTCTGAGGCTGAGGCTGATAAGGTTCCTGAGTGCTATTATGTCAAAGGTGACATATTGATGAGGAAGTGGAGACCTCCCCGGAGACCAGCTAATGAAGAGTGGTGTGTAATTCACCAGGTTGTTGTTCCTCCCTGTTACCGCACAGAGATTCTGAGAATGGCTCACGAGTTGCCTATGGCAGGTCACTTAGGTATTCGGAAGACGGAGGATAGGGTCATGAGGCATTTCTATTGGCCGAAGATGCACAAGGATGTTGTGCAGTTCTGTAAGACATGTCATACATGTCAAGTTGTTGGGAAGGCACAGCCTTCTATCAAGCCTGCTCCCTTGATACCGATACCTGCATTTGATGAACCCTTTTACTAGGGTTCTTGTTGATTGTGTTGGACCCTTACCAAGAACTAGGTCGGGTCACAAGTATCTTCTTACGATTATGGATTTGTCTACATGTTTTCCAGAGGCGATACCATTGAGAAGTATCACTGCGAAGACAGTGGTACAGGCGCTAGCGCAGTTTTTCACTAGGTGAGCCTGATCGGTTAGTCACGGACGGACATTTGACAAATTTTGAAAGTTTGAAGGCCTGTAAAAAATAAGTTATGAGATGTGTTGAGCTTTTTTATGTTTCATTGTGAAGGGTACCGCTGAAGGTGCTAAATGATGATACAATTTGGTTGCCATGGGTACCTACTAAAAATAGAATCCATTAAATATTCATTGTCACGGACGGACAAGATAGAAATAGGTTTCTTGACTTATCGGTAATCTTTTGTCTTTTCTATCTAAACAAACTGTCACTGACAAATTTTTTTGACTGCAAATGTTAGTCAAGTTAATTGACTTCCCTGTCACATACATAGAATTTTAAAGCAAGCTGTAACTTTTGCTAGAGGTCCAAAAACTTTTTGTCACGGACGGACATTTGGGCGTCACGGACGGACATTTTGAGCGTCACGGACGGACATTAACTTAAAAACTGCATGTGTTCCTATCTAAAATTGCGCATATGTACTTCTTGCTTTCTACTTTTTGTTTGAAATTGATTTTATTCCACTATTAAGCAAAACTTAGCATGAAAAACTTAGTTTTTAAGTGGAATCTTTGTCAAAAGTGGATGCCTGTATTGTAGTGTATACACAATGTACAAGTGCATGTACTCGTGTAGTACATGTATGCTAAATACCAAAGTGAACATGTTGAGAAGAATGTGAAGAATGTGATGTAAGCTTTACATGACAGTCATGGAGGTGGACTGAAATCAAACATCAATATTTAGTATTTTAATTTACTTTACAGCTCAAAGTCATATATTTTGTTTCAAACATAGAGGTAATATAGAAATAGGATTATGTGTGATTGATCATTATCATATTATAGGAAGTAAAATTTCTCATCTGGTTTACAACATCAAATACCAGTACTCTTTATAGCATCTCATATTTTTTTATACTTCTGTTTAAGAGGGTGAAAACCAAATCATGAAATGCAGATCATTGTCTAACTCTAAATCTTTCACATACCATAGTTTACTTTTTCAGTAATGTGTCTATCACTTTAAGAACAATGTTGGCTTTCTGGACAAAGGCCCTAATGGCAACAGTTGAGTGTATAAAGCCCATAGAGCCTAATTATGTCCTGTTAGTTGAGGGATTGCCCAACACGACTAGTTTAAGTCATATATTATAACTTTCTGACCCCCTTCCCCATAAAAAACTGTTTCAGGGTTGATGCAATCAATTCAATTATGAGCATTTAATATCATATAGTATCTAAAAAGGTTTCTTCTTATGTTATGTGATTACATAATTTTTAAAAAATTGTTGGCTGTGTATGATCCTGAACTACAAAAAATCTCTGTCTCAAACGTTACAACTAATTCAAAGCATTCTTACAAAATAGAGTCCAAACATGGCTCTTGCAGTCTGATACCACATCTGACCTCCAATGTTTATAATTTTCAAGCACAACTTGTAATTTAATTTGAATATTGATCAAGCTTCGGTAGATTAATGGTCCATTCTTGAATGATGGGCTAAATTGGTCAATTTCAATTTATAAAATGAAAGGAGCTTGGTCAATGTTTCTTTCTTATGAACTTGGAATAATGAGCGAAGTCGAGGCTGTAGCCTGTATAATGTTGTCAAGATCAAGAACGCATACTCTTCGTTGCCGGCCGAACGCGATGATATCACGTGATCGGAGCGGACGCGATGAAATCACGTGATCGGAGCGGACACGTACGCGTTCGTCTCTAGGTATACGGGATTTACGATCCAAACAAGAATTTTGGGTAAAGTTGAAACTTTACCTGCCTTGACTGTACATGATGTAGATGTAGGTGATGTAAAACCTATCAAACAACATCCGCATAGACTTAATCCAAGCAAGTTGGAAAAAGTGAATGAGAAAATCCGGTTCATGTTAGAAAATGACATAATCGAACCAAGTCAGAGTAGTTGGAGTTCCCCTATCGTAATGGTCCCAAAGCCGGATGGCTCTCAGAGATTTTGTATAGATTACCGCAAGGTAAATGCAATCACTAAGACCGACTCATATCCAATTCCTAGGTTGGAAGATTGTATTGATAGGGTTGGGAACTCTGCCTTTGTCACTAAGATAGACTTGCTGAAGGGATATTGGCAGGTGCCACTGACTGACCGAGCCAAAGAGATATCGGCCTTTGTCACACCGGATGGCTTATTTCAATGCAAAGTCATGCCTTTTGGAATGAAAAATGCACCAGCAACCTTTCAAAGATTGACAAATCAGGTGATTGCTGGGCTTGACAATTGTGTTGTGTACATAGATGACATCTTAGTGTACAGCGATACATGGAATGATCATCTCAATCATTTGAGATTACTGTTTGACAGACTAGATGAAGCCAACTTAGTAGTGAATCTGATGAAGAGTGAATTTGGCAAGGCAAAGGTCACTTATCTTGGTCATGTGGTTGGTCAGGGGCAAGTGCTACCAAGAGAAGCAAAGATTCAGGCAATCTTAGACTTCCCCATTCCCACAACTAAGAAAGAGTTACTCAGATTCCTAGGTATGAGTGGTTTCTACAGGAAGTTTGTTCCAAATTACAGTACTGTGGTTGGTCCACTGACAAACTTGCTGAAGGCAAAAGTGAAGTATGTATGGTCTGATACATGTCAAAGATCATTTGAGAAGTTGAAGGCCATTTTGGTGAATGAGCCTGTTTTGGCAGCTCCAAACTTCACAAAGCCATTCAAGGTGGCTATTGATGCCAGTGATGTTGGAGTGGGAGCAGTGTTGCTCCAAGAGGATGCAGAAGGCATTGAAAAACCTATCTGTTACTTCTCAAAGAAACTCAACCAATATCAGAAGAAGTATTCCACTATCGAAAAAGAGGCTCTGAGTCTCGTACTCGCTCTTCAGCAGTTTGAGGTATACCTAACCAACAGTAATGGTGATATCATGGTCTACACAGACCATAACCCCCTTGTGTTCTTGGAGAAGTTCAAAACAAAGAACCAAAGACTGTACAGGTGGAGCCTTATGCTCCAACCGTTCCCCTTGAAAATTGTACACATACGTGGAAAGAATAATGTAATTGCTGATGCTCTTTCCAGAATGTAAAGAGAGAAATTACTCATTTTGTGACAAAGTTTGTCATTTTGTAATTGTATTTTTCTTTTTGCTTATCCATAAATAGATGTTTTATATATAATGCCTTTGTACAGGATGAAAGGCTTATCTGGATAATTTGAAGCAGGTTGAATCTTAAAGAAACCTTTACTACCGTAAAGCTTTCCTTTTCCCGGTGGGGGAGGTGTTATATAATTGAAGAATCTTCTGGAAGGAAGTTATTTTCCAGTTTTCTTTATGTATTCTCGGACATAGACATTTCTAGAAGAGAAATCATTATTCAGATGTAAAAGTCAGTGTACTCTGTAACAGTGAAAGAATCATTAATTACAGATTAAATAATGCACATCCAGTAGAGGAAGAACATTCTAGATCATTACATTATGTGTGATGCATTGTATGATAGTAACAATGTAATTGCATGTTGTGACCTGTTTACCTGACCTTTGCATGAACTTCTTAGTAAGTGTACATTTTTTGAGTTCCGCATGATGTTTTCTCTATCAACGTATTGCACGAAACGTGCCTTGATAGGGCCTGGCGTCGACTTCGTAGCAATTCTATTCCCCCGCTTGAAAGTTTGAAAGTTTGAAAGTTTAGTTGAAAGTTTGAAAATTTATTGAAAACTCAAGACCATTTTAGGGTACAATGATATAGAATACATTACATATATACATAGTTCAATATCTTCAGTGAGTACCAAAATAATTTAACAGAAAAAAAAAGAATAAAACAAAACAAGAAATACATAAATAAGAAATAAAATATATATAAATAAATAGAAATATGGCACAGCCTGAAAGCAAGGAAGGCCAATGTTTTCAGCGAAAAAACAAAAACAAAAAGACACAAGATCATAAAAATAACATATTCAATGCTTTAAATAATTTATAATATAGGCACAAAATTTGGCCAAATTTTAAAGGACAGTCTTCTTTTCACTGTTCAATAGCTAATTCATTTTATACGTATTTGGATTATTCCAGTAATAACGTTTCAGATTTTTTTTTCTTTGCTCATCAAAAACATTACATTTAAAAAGATAATGAAATTCATTACCAATTTGATTTTTATCACAAAAATAGCACAGTCTTTCCTTTCTCGGAATGTTATTATGCCTGCCCGTAACTATGGGCATTTTGTGATTCACACAACGAAATTTGCACAGCGATTTTACTTCTGATTCATTCAATACTTCAAAGTATTTTTCAAGATGGTTTGAATGTTTGAAGATTCGATAATTTAAACATTTCGAGTTTTCTTCGACATCACCGTGTCATTCTTTATTACCAGTATCATGTAATCTTGATTTAACAAATTTTTAAAATTATTCATACTCAGATTTGACCTTTGATTATTCCAAATATTACTTAACCCCAACTTATCTAGCAGATCCTTTATTTTACCAAGGTATACAAAGGAGTTATATTGTCTCCAAAAAAAAGAAGAAGAAGAAGAAAAGAATATTGATAACGATACAATATACTAGATACTTCAGAAGTCTTACTGCTCACAAGCCGATACGAAAACATCAGCATGTGTTGAGAAACAATTTTTTCAAGCTTCTGTCTTCCTATTTCGCCATAAATCATACATGTTGGGGTCCTTCTATGCACACTAAGTAATTTCTTACGATATCTTAAAAAGAATGTTTCAGTCTGAGATATCTTCTCAAAACCCCAGATTTCACTTCCATACAATAATATTGGTAAAATCAAATGGTCAAACAATTCAAGTTGTATACCAGTTGGCAAGGGCAATGATTTTTTTTTTTTTTTTTACTTTTCATTGAAAATAATGCACTTTTTGCTTGGGAAACCTGTTTATTAATGGCTTTTTTGAAATTGTTAGTATAATTAAAGGTTGTTCCTAAATAAACATAATCATCACAAACCTCGATTTCGTCGCTTCAAAAACGGAAAATAGGTCTTTTTCTAACCTTTCCTCGAGAAAAAATAAGTACCTTTGTTTTCGATGTATTTATAGTTAGGTGCCAAAGTTGGTAATAGTCATCTAAACCATTAACTCTTTGCCCTGTGCATTATGAAACCCATGGCTGCTGGATTATTTCAAAGTGCTATATCTTTTGTACGTGATTTCTGTCGACGATCGTCGACAGAAGCGAGAACCCGGAAGTGACAGTGGTCGACAATAGCGGGCTATGAGTTAAGTGCTAATTGTAGCTCTTCGGCAGATTCAGCCAGCACAATTGTATCATCTGCTGATATCCTATTCTATTCGCATCCTCTTCAGACAATTTCAATGCCTTTTTTATATCACAATTGTATCACAATTGTATCATCTGCTGATATTCTATTTTATTCGCATCCTCTTCAGACAATTTCTGTGCCTTTTTGTAGAAATCTTTCATGACGTTCTTTATGTCTTCACCTTCCTTCTCTGGTAGTCCCATAAAAATCAGATTCTCTCTTGCCACAGATGCAGACAGCTTATCGATTTCCATTTATTTTTCCTTCGTTTCATATTACTGTTCACTTTGAAAGGCAACGGCTTCTTTCACTTCTCTGAATTGTGTCTCAATCTGTTTCACCTGTTCTTTCAAACTGGCTTCGAAAGATGAAAACTTTCCTCTAACCTTTCCATTTGCTGCTCTAGCAGCATTCGGATGGTGGGAAGCAGACTGACATAAGGGCTTGGCGGGGAACCGGCTTCAGCCCGTGGCCTCTTCCCCTCCCGCTATTACGTGAACTACTAGCCATGCTTCTATGTCGCACTTGTTCCAGTTGGGAGAGGCTCCACAAACACGTCTTCACACGCCCAAACCCAAATCAACACACCAACACACACCCCCTACACACACACCCCCCACGTACACACACGCACCCACACGTACACGCACACACACATTCATGTAACGACTTACACTGTAAATTGGGGAAGTGAGCACGGCAAAACAACGTATTGCCGTTTACGTTGTTTTGCCGTCAACACCACGGGCGCGTGGTGAGAAGGAGCCCACGTATCGCCGCTTACGTTGTTTTGCCAGGAAAATTGAAACGTTCATTCTGAAGAAGGGTTGCCATATTTTAGTGACGGGGGGGGGGGGGGGCATTCGGGTTTCAAGATTTCATTGGTAGTTGGATTGTTCTCGTACAAAGCTAAATTCGACAAAAAGTCAATTTTTATAAAAAATCGACATACGTTGTTTTGCTAATACGTTTTTCTTAAGATCGTATAATATTGTGTGTGGGTGTCATAAAGATGATAACCTCAATGGCAAAGACGACCACCCCCCCAAAAAACCCAAACAAACAAAAAACAAAACAAAAACAAAACAACAAAAAAAAACATGTTGCTTCGTGATCGCGTCAACTCACAGGCAGCTTGCAGACTGCGACCAAGTGGCCGATTTCGCTTGTTGTTACGTACAAATGTACAAATGTATGTACTAAATGGTCTATGTGAGTTGAGTGAACTGCATCTCGATTGAACTAACAAAAAAAGCCATTATTTTGTCTTTTCAAGACGAATTATTGTTTTGATGACACCCATACCTATGCACGAATTAAAGAAATATATTTCATGGCATCATGGCTTTTAATTTATAGTAAAGCATATTTTGTAAGGAATTTGTACGAATATCCTACATGAATATTTCTGACGTTATACGACTGGTTTGGCATAATATTCTGTCGATCATCATGCACCATGATATTGCTAAAATTTATATAACTTGGAAATAAATCGAGAAACAAAATACCCACATTGCTATTCAGATTTCTATTCTACTGAAAAAAAAAGAATATATATATATATATATATATATATATATATATATACCTTAAACCCCGAAATAAGTTAAACAGTAGTAATTCTTGCTCGTGTGTTGAGACGGCACATTCAGTTATAGGCCAGGAGCCTCTCCCAAAATAGTCACCCCATTTACCCATAAGTTTTGACACCTTTTAAAGTTACTTAGACCATGTAAGTCATTGACAAAAAGGTTGTCATCCTGACCATAGCCGTAGGGTTTAGCCTCCAAAAGAGACCCCAAAGCCAAGTCGATTTCACCCCATCTTCCCCATGTACCAAACTTTGTCAGTAGGAAGCAGTAAGACTGGATATAACAAAACACAAAAAACTGACCAAAATTTCCGTCGGAACCAAATTCTGTCAGAAGGAAGAGCTATGGATGTACATTACAAAAACGTAAAAACTGACAAAATTGTCCATCGGAAAGGCGGTGTCAGACCCCCTGAAATGAAAACCCCAAAGTGCCCTTTTGCAACGCTTTGACCCCCCCCCCCCCACCCCCAATGCTCAATATGTAAATTAAAAACATTGTCTTACCTTCTATGATTAATCAAAAGTGTTTTATTCAATTCAATTCAAACTTTTACAACATAATTTTGCGTGTAATAATCTTCTTCCGGTGCAATTTGGTCTTAGTTGGTCCTTTGGTTAATAAGTTATTAAAGTGAAAAATTAATTTCTTTCTCAAAAGCAGCTAAAAAATATTGTCAGGATTATGTAAACACATCCATTGCCTTTCTTCACCCTTTTGACAAGGCATAATAGAAGAGCTTTTCAGGTATCTGTTGTAAGTGACCGCCAGGCTGAAATGTACTATTCATGTGTTAAAGGGATTCGGTAACTTTGTAGAGGCTTGATTTAATAAAATGTTGAATTTTGATATCTGTCTTGTATAATGATGTTCAGAAGGATAAATAAATAGCCAGGCATAGAAAGATTTTTAAATATATAATGCTATTATAAAGATATCTATGACTGAATACTCCCATTAACGAAAGCGGATGGCCATACGCTTTCGTCTAACACTGAGTCTATGGGGGAAAATGAGTCTGGCATTTCTGGTCCCTTTCATATGTTTACTTTTGTGAAGCACATGATGATTTTGAAGTGCTTTTTTTTCTTGGCCTTCATTTTTACACCATATTGCATACACTGATAGCATGTTAGGCCAGGCAGCTCAGATTTTATCAAGCCTCTACAAAGTTACCAAATCACTTTAATTACACAGACTCTAAGCAAGCTCCTCTATTATACCTTGTCAGATCGACAATGGGTGTGTTTACATAATCCTGACACTATTTTTTGGCTACTTTTGAGAAAGAAATGCATTTTCACATTTTAATAATTTATTAATCAAAAGACAAATGAACACCAAATTGCACCTTAAGAAGATTATTATATTCAAAATTATGTGACCCTCCACCACAAAACGACCAATAAGTCGGAAATTGTGGGGTTTTAATTTCAACACACTTTAAATGCTTAGATTATAAGCTTTTAAATGATATATAACTTGTCTTGTATGGACTAAGCAAACTCTTGTAATTTACAATGAGAATGTCAACGTGTCAGACAGGCTAATGACCAAAACAATAGAGAAAACGGGCTCTAAAGAGAGTGGCCATTTAAGAGCGCTTAATCTGTGTCCTATTGTTTGTCGCACAAAAAAGGTTGAGTCAAAACTCCCTAGCATACACTGTGAAGTACTAATTGGTTTGGTTGAAACTTTGCATACCTTTAGAACCGATATATTTCTTTGTTTCTCTAGATTCTGAATATCGGACAATGCATATTTTATGAGCAATACGAGAAAAGAAATGTTAAGTACAATCCCAGGAAGTTGACACACAAAGTTTGAAAATCTAGGAAAAAATGGTCATTTTGAATGGGAATAAATGGTAATTTCCCCTGACATTTTCTCATAAGGTAGATTAATAAATGAACTTTTAGAAAATACACAAAAAGCAACAACAAACAAGTAAACAAAAAAGAAAAACAAAACAAAACTAAACAAAAACAAACAAACTTAAAAACAAAATTTCCACCCAAACCACTTTTACCACTGTTTACTCTAAAACTCCCATTGAGACTTATTGGTCGTTTTGTGGTGGAGGGTCACTTATGTAATGGAAATATGAATTGAATTGAGTAAAACACTTTTGAGTTAATAATAGTCAAAAGGTAAGAAAATGGTTTTTCTTTACATATAGAGCATTTTTTTTGAGGGGTGGGGGGCAAAACGTTTTTAAAGGGCACTTTAGGGTTTTCATTTCAGGGGGTTTGACAACCCCCTTTCCCGAAGCACAATTTCGCCATTTTAAAAATATTTTTGGAATGTACATCCATAGCTCTTCCTTCTGACAAAATTTGGTCCCTAGACTTCAAGGGGGGAAATTTACCACCAATATTTAGGGGTCGTCTGACACCCCATCCCGACAGAAATTTTGGTCATTTTGTTTGTGTGTGTGTGTTTTGTAATGTTCAGCCATACTACTTCCTACTGAAAAGTTTGGTGCATGGGAGAGATGGGGTGAAATCGACCCGACTTTGGGGCTTCTTGTGAGGGCTCTGGGGGCTAAGCCAGATTTCGGGTTTCAAACCTCGCTTATGTAGTTCTGGAGTTCTAATCTTTCTATTCATATATAAAAATATTTGTTTTGTAATCAAATGATAGATGTCTTCTTTAAGAAACTTATCAATTGTCGTCGTTTTACAACCTCGGAGTAAAGATTCCCTACGAAAATTTCATATTTTTGACCAGTATTTATTTTCTTAGTTATTTTTCTGTTGATATGTATCTTCAGAGTGTGCCATCTTGCTGGTGAGTTTATTCGTACACTCCGTCATAATCAACCCGAGCTTGACATCACTGACATGGACATTCTTCGTGTAATGATTGCTGGTTTGTGCCATGATCTAGGTAAGAAGCGTTGAAATAAATAAGGTTTTATGATTTCATTGTGTATGTATTCAAACTTTACAAGCCCATTACTAGAATGAAAGTGAAAATACACCAGAAAATCCAGTGTGTACCTTATATGGTATATAATGTACATACAGAGTTCATTATGGAATGACATGAAGTTTATTCTACTTTTTTTTCTCCATTGCACTGCTTGTCCCACTACTAAATGATATGAAAGTGATATGATATAACAGCGTAAAGTGATATGACGACATTATTATTCAGGTTATTTCAGTTTTAAGATCAATCGCTTGTGTTTTACATTTAAAACTAGGGCATGGACCACTTTCCCACGTATTTGATAACGACTTTATTCCAAGGCGCAGACGCAAGCATCCGGAAATACAGGAGGGTTTGAAGGTAAGAACCGGAATATATGTTATATTGAACAACGATATGCGTTCCATTTCTGTTATATGAATGAAAGGTACTTGTGATCTTATGCCTTGTTGTTATTATTTTTTGTTGTTGTTTTCGAATTATCCCTCTCAATTAGATGTATGTAGCCTTCCGTGTCAAATGGCTAAGACGATGCAAACAATGGGTACGCGCAGGAAAGCGAGGTGTGTAGTATGATACACTTTTGCAGGCAACATACCGTGCAGAAAAAGGTTGTTATAAACTCGTTTTTTCGGCCAGTGGGATACTCGCTAACAAATTCCCTAATAGGTTTACTCATAATATACAATCTATAAAACAAGAAACACTGATTGTAAAATAGGTCGTCTTAGACATTAGATTAAGGACAGATAAGACGTTGCGAAATTTGTTTAACGGAGCATCATCCTGAATATATATATATATATATATATATATATATATATATATATGTAGATGATTATACGATATTTATAAGATATATAATGATTATTTAAAGGAAGGATTCAATTTCCATATTAATTGAGGCTTGTGTTGTTTAATTTTGGGATGTAGTAATCAAATCAATTTGAATGAAGAATTGAATGAGCTGACTATTAAAGCGACAATACCTTGTAGTTTGCTACTAGGAATGACAAGTAAATGTAATAAGAATTTATGTGAAGCAGGAATATTGGAATATTAGTAAATTATTTAAAGACTGACAAATTTTTCTCATCTTAACTGGAGAATGTGGCTGTATATGAATATATTGGTTTTTGTAGGAATCTGAAAAGAAATTGTGTAAGAAACAAATTATTGGGGAAGTTTTTAATATGAGGTAGACATTTTTTTTAACGTATATGATTTTGCCAGTTGTGATGGCATATAATTTAGACTAAATTCATAGGAGACCTAATTATTAGGTTGCTTAGGAAACGTCTGGTGGGTAATATTTATCATTGTTGTCACTGCATGTGGTTTTAGCATCGTGTATCCAAACCTTGGCCTCACGAGGGGCTGCAAAACATCTGAGAAGATGTCTGACAATAAGGCAAGAAAGTAGTTCAGCGGGGAAACCACATTTTAGGGCCTCGGTTTGTTTTATGTGCATACGGGGTATCGCCCAAATAATTACTTTGGGAAAAGGTGGAAAGCTAGCCAGAGACACGCATACGCCCATCTTTAATACATGGTCGCATGGGGACAATTGGACCAGTTAGAATGCCTACATTCTAGAACCCGTTTATAAAACGTATTAAACATCCCGGTTTTGTGAGGTCGCGATGCGACCGAGCAGTAAGTCTTTGGAGAATGTGTCTATATTTTGTGCATTTCCAAGAGCAATATATTGACTTACAAACTATTCCCTAGCCTGCTAGCTACTAGTAGACTCTATATAGAAATGTGGATGTATTTTCTTTTCTTGGTCAGTATCATTAGGGGCAAATTTGCTTCGTTGTCCCTCCTTAAAAAGGCAAGAAATATTAACATAATGAGGCATTCCATCATGAAGGATACAGTTCCTTTTTTTAAAAAAGAGAAAATTTGCTAGAGGCACTAGGCTAATTCCCATGGAAGGATCGTGGGCTTTTATATCTCTTTTAATGCATTTCGTCCCCAACCACTCCCCCTTCTGACTATGCTGGCTCTGCATCTTGATCGTTAGGCTTCTTTGGTCTTTCAGTCAGTTCATCATTGCCATCATGAGGAAAATCCCATTTATTATGGTCAAATAAGTTTGTAGACCATTACATTGTGACTTTATCCGAAAAGGATAAGTAAACAGAATGAAATACCACAGCTCAAGCCATAAATATTTTGATTTCTTTTCAATGTAGCGCGAGGACCTGTCTGAAATGATGTTTGATCACTTGATCCAGCAGAACAATCTGAAGAGTGAAGATTTGAACGATAGCGATATAACAGAAATCAAAAGAATGATTCAAGGAGTAAAGGATGATGACAATAACGTGGTAAGTAAAAGTCACTAGCGGTAGAATAATTTAGACGAGGTTTTAGAAAATGAATGCGCAATAACAATTGTGATATCAAGACTGATACAACAAAGTTTTTTAGGGAATACAATGATGTAATATTGGGACGTAAAGTACAAAGTTGTGTGTTTATAAAGTGAACCCAATTTTCGCCCAAGTTGTAACTTAAAACCCTTATATCGTGTTCAACGTGAATTGTGTTTATGTAAATTGATATAAATAATGCGTTTTGATATATATCTAATTTTCAAGTTTGTGAAACATTTTATAATGAACTAAACATTTAAAAAAAAAATAAAAATGAGCGTGAATGTGTGTGTGCGTGTGTGTGAGCGCGCGCGCGTGTGTGTGTGTCTGTTTGCCCTTACATAGATTCACTTGTGGGATACAGAGAATAAAAGAGCACAATGATGGCCTTTATTCCGTCATGCTTGTGGGGTACAAAATACACTAGGAGAAATGAATAGAGTTCCCCACAAGTCAATGTGTGTGAGTGTGTGTGTGTGTGTGTGTGTGTGGGTGTGTGTGTGTGTGTGTATATATATATATATATATATATATATATATTAATTTATATATATATATACACACTTTTTGTTTTTCAAAATATTTTATTAGAGATTTCATTCAAAATAGATCATTACATAAAATAAATGTAAATAATTTCAAAGAAATACAAATCTTCATTTCGTTTTCATACCATAGTGTTAAATTATTCACAAGACAAGCATGGAAGAATGTTGGAATGAAATCACTAAGTAAATAATATACTGACAAACACTAACGTACGCCCTATACTCCCTCCCTATGTCCCACAATGTATAATATTCAATGTAAATGATCTTTCATTCAAAATATGTTAATGTTCCTTTCTTTTTTTGTTATTTTCCTAGTTCATATAAAGATCTCCTTTAAATGAATAAAGGGGTAAACAAAAAATGTATAATTACGGTATAATTAAATGAAATACAATTCTTCATGTTATATTCATATCATAAATAATAAGATGTGCATTTAACAATTTACCCAAGAGAAGGGGAAAATGATCATTCATGAAAAGTAACATAATGCATATTTTTATATAAACCCTTCATCGGTATACCTTGTTACCCCTTTCACTACTTAACCCCCCCCCCCCCCTTCTCAACATTCACATTCACACTCACTAACATCCAACAAACATACCAAGATTTACACACGCACAACACTAGACACATCATACCTGCTCACATTCACATCCTTATTCACTTTCAGTTCTTCCCATTTCTGTAAGTGTAAATGTAACTTCCCTGCCTTCGTTGCTAGATTTTTTTCTTCCTCTATACAATCAGCTATATATTTTTGTATTTTCCTGGCCTTGAGCCCTAGAATGGAAAATTGCATATTTAATAAACATGACCAAAGAATTTACACATTTATTTCTATTTGAATTACCAGGTAATCCCATGTATATATCCCCCCAATTCATATCTTTTGTTGATAAAACAGTTATAAAAAGTTCTAGATTTAACTACCTGAAAAGTTGTTTCCTGCCCAGCAATATTCATGTTTATATTAAAGTCAACAAAATCAATTTTCATAAATTTGACCGAAGGAGTAGCATTTTTCCAACTAGTTGGTATGGCATGAGCAATATCAATTATCTGGAGCTATTGATTTGCATTAATCCCAAGATTTTGAAAATAAACCACAGCCTTTTTTATGCCCATTGTCAAAAATGTGATTTACAGTGCGTATGCCTTTATTAAATAGATCGATATCACAGATCATTTTACCTCTTATACAAATATTATGATTATTAAATATAACCGGATTAACCTCCCCTTCAGAGGATCTATATTTCCTCATATCCTGCCAAGCCTTCAGCATTTCTGAATAAAATTGTGGTATTGTTAATGTTAATTTAGAAGTGTCAAAGTCGCATAAGAACAGAAATCTCCCACCAACTGTTCTGAAACAAAAGTCAAAATACAATTTCCATCCAGCATCCCTTTCTCCATATAATAAATGTTTCAGCCACATCAAACGCTGTGCCTTTACAAACGATTTAAAATTCATCATTCTTAACCCTCCATGCGAGTAGTCGTGATACATTGTACTTCTTTTTATGGGGTCTTTACCTGACCACAAAATTTCAAAAGTAATTTTTTCTACCTCAGCAAACAACCACTGCGGAACCACTATAAGTTACGAGACATAATTTAATTTTGATAATGCATATGTTTTTAACAAGTGTATTTTACCCATGAGTGTAAGATCCCTTTGTTTCCACCATCCCAAGATTCTTTTTATTTTACTAAGTATTTATTTGAAATTCAAATCTTCTTTTATAATCACATTCATAGAGAAATAAACACCTAAAATTTTAATTTGCTGGACTAAATTTCCGAACAAGGGAATTTGGGGTCTATCACTATCTTTGCCCATCCACAAAAAGTTCGTTTTCCCCTTGTTCACCTTAAGACCACTTACTTTCTCGAATTCTTCAAAAAGATATTGGAGCCGTTTTATAGAATTTGTACTTTTCACAAACAGGGATATATCATCTGCATATAATATTTGTTTAATTTCATGTTTTTCAAACTGAGCTCCTTCAATGGTAATGTCTCTCCTTATTGCCAAAGCAAGTGTTTCTATACAAAGCAAAAACAAATATGGGGAAAGGGGATCCCCCTGTATTACTCCTCGTTTTATGTTGAAATAACCAGTGGGAATACCCCCCATTCATAATACAACTGGTAATATCTGTGTATAATACACGAACCCACGAACAAAATGATTGACCAAATCCAAAAAAATTAAGAACCTTGAATAAAAAGTCATGAGAAATAGAGTCAAAAGCCTTTTCGAAATCCACCGTGATCAAATATCCAATATTTTCATGAGAGGCTTGAAATAAAATATCGTCTATCAATCTCACATCTTCTCCTATATTCCTATTTTTGACGTAACCTACTTGATCATTGTGAATTGTCTCATTTAATACATCTTTCAATCTTTTTGCTAATACCTTTGAGAGTATTTTATAATCAACATTTAAAAGCGTCTATAATTTTGGATATATAATGGATTTTTACCTTCTTTTTCTAATAACGTAATTACACCTTGCTTTTGTGAAGTTGCTAATGTACCCCTATCATATGCTTCATCTAAAACTTCAACCAAGAGTCCCCCCAATAAAGTCCGAAAAGTGTAATAGAATTCAACCGTGAAACCATCATTCCCAGGGGATTTATTAAATTTAATTTCTTTTAAAACACTTAAACATTCATTACTAGTTACTCTACCTTCGCAAATATCTCGATTTTCTTTGCATAATTTAGGAATGTCATCAAAGAATAAGGAGTTTTGATCAACAAGCGTTTTACTCAACGAATACAAGTTTTCATAATATGATCCAATTATCTTCAATATTTTCTTCCTGTCCTTAATAACCTGTTCATCTTGATCATATAATTCTCCAATCACACTTTTCCGTTTATTAAACTTAAGTAACTGTTCAAAATATTGTGTCTTCTGCTCTCCTTCCTCAAACCAAACGGCCCTTGATCGAATCTTTAAACCTTGTCGAGTATAATCATACAATTTGTTCAAATTGGATTTTTCCCCCTCAATTTCATCAATTATATTTCTGGATGGTTGTGCTAAAAGTTGATTTTCTAAGCATCTGATTTCCTCTTCTACTTTTTCAATTTCAAGTTTCCTGAGTTTTGCTTTTTTCTTTGTATAACTATTAATAAACTCTCTCATTTTCATTTCAAGAAAATCCCACAACAATAATTTATCTTTTATTTTAGGAATCCACTCATTTTTTAATTCGACTACTTTATCTCTAAATACACTCACAAATTCTTGATCTGCGCACAAGCTATTATTAAATTTCCAGTAAGAGTTACCGAAGTGGGGCGTGTCTACAAAGCTCCTTAACTGAAGCAGAACACCAGAATGATCTGGTGTAATGGATGTCAAAATATCACAACAATTAACAGAATTTTGTAAGATAGACGAGCCAAACCAGTAGTCTAACCGACTTAGGACAACGGGCCACTTTTGTCTAAATGTAAATTGTTTCTTATCTGGATTCCTCTTTCTCCATATATCTTCTAAACCATATTTATCAAGAAGGTCTTCAAATTTATCATTAAATCTATTTTTAGAAAAGTTCCTTGGTCCCATGTAATCCAATTTTCCGTCAATTATTATATTAAAATCTCCTCCTAAAAGAAGTATATCTCCAGCGCTATAAAGCTTTGAAATATGGTTATCCAGTTCTTCTAAAAATTCAATTTGCATCTTCTCTTTATCTCTCGTGGGAAAATAGCAATTAACTAAAAGAAGCTTGGATCGTTGAAATTCTAGTTTCATAACAATGTATCTTCCATTTTCATCTATAACAACATTTTCAATTTTCAGATTTAAGTTTGGAGAAATCAATACTAAAACATCTTTACTGTGGTTCGTCCCATGACTAAACAAGATTGGACCATTCCATTCTGATTTCCATTTTTCTTCTACCTCTTCCGTGCTGTAAGTTTCTTGTAAAAATGTAATGTTACTACCTTTATTTCTACAAAATTCAAAAATGTTTATCCTTTTAGTCTTATCTCTTAGTCCTCTCACATTTAGAGTGAGTAGAGTAAAATATGACCTCCTATCCATATCTTTTTGTCATATCCCCAAAATGCAAATGAACATCAAAGAGTAACAGATCTGAATGTGAACAGGCATCACAACACACCAGCCAAACAAAACCACACCAAACATTACACTCCCATTCACACCAAACACTCCATAGATTCACCGAACACACATAACGCTGTACATATACACAATTATTCACACCACAGCATCCACCCATGCAACTAGCACGCGTACCTAACATAACACCTTCCAGCCTGAACCCAATGGAACTCCCTTTTGTTTAATACTTAACAAAACCGTTAGCAAATATCTAAACCTAATTGGTGAATAACACAATTTCCCTTTCTTGAAAATATGAAAAAAAAAATATCAAAAAGTGCTTTCAGCTCGTCTGAGCCATGATTGCACCAAAATTATTACATGTAAATCCACTATCACTATACCCAATCATCCATAACCTTAGAAGTTACAAATTTTTCCTTTAATTTGAAATCCCCCCCCCCCCCCTCCAAACAAGCCAAAACGGTTTGCATCCTGTTCAATGCGCCTCACTCAAATTCGAATAATCATCAATAATATTACAGTACTAGCATCCGGAATGGTGTTTGGTAAATTGTATGCAACCTCCCTTTGGTACATTGTATATGCAACACCTTTCTTACGTTATCAATAAAGAAAAGATATGAAAGAAAAAAATATAACAATAAGCTTAAATTCGTCTGTACCATATCCAATGCACCTTGATGAAATCACACACAAAAGGGGGTAAATAACTTTATCTTCAGATACATTTTCTTTTACTCCCTCCTTCCAAATATTGCTCCTGTCATAACACTATATTATGATTCTTTTTTTACATTGTATGAAACAATATTATGTATGCTGTTATTGTGAGAGGGAAGGAAAGAACCCCCCCCCCCAAAAAAAAACAACACAAAAAACATGCTTTGTATCATAATCATTATGCTTGATTAGAAAAAAAAAGAATCATTATTAATCCATGTACCACTGTCATTGCACCTTGATTAGATGCACATTAAGAAAAAAATATTATTAACCCACATAGTCAATAAGCTTTGATTACATGCACATAAAAAAAACCATCAATCCATATACGGCCATCTTTGCGCCTTAATTAGATGTACATACAAGGAAAACATTATCAATCCATCCTTGGGCCTTAATCAGATGTGCATAAAAAGAAAAACCTTATCAATCCGTGGACCACTACCATTACACCTTAAATTGGATGCACATAAAAAAGGGAAATTCACAATTCAACCTCAATGACATTCCTTTTGGATCTTGCACCGGACATTACAAAAGCTTCCAATATTGGTAAAAGAATTAAGAGCTGCCTTGCGTTTACATTTTTCGCAACTAGTTTCCCTGCCTGCACTGGCACTCAAAGTCATAGTCAGACCTCAAAAGAGAAGTCTGTGAATAGAGAAATGTTTTCAAGTAAGCGACATAATACATGTATCATAATGTTTTGTTTTTATTATTATTATTATTTTTTTTTGCATTCTTGTCTTATATTGAATCCTGTCAATCATGTAACTATGTGATTTTGTTGATTTACTTTAATAAAACATTCACCAAAAAAAAAAAAAAGAGGGGAAAAAAATAAATTCTCAATATTATACACCGCAAACACATTCAAAAGTAAAGTCCTTTTCTCCTTTCTTTCCTCTTTGAAAATCGTAAAGAGAGTTGTCCCCTGACCAAGGAGAAGTCCTCGACTGTGGATTTTGGACTGGAAATTTTGGAGAAAAGGGAAAAAAATGAATAAAAGAGCTGGGAAATGCTTAAAAGTAACATGTACATTTTTTTTTGCTCTCACAGAATGAACTCCTTGTTCGATGAGACAGGGCAAAAACTAAATTCAGTGTATCATCCTGTACCTCAAATAATCTCTATCACTTTTTTGTAACTGCCATGAGAGATAGGGAGAAAAAAAAACAAAAAAAACAAACAAACAAACAAACTAACAAAAAAACCCCAGCATTCTGATATATCATATTTGTTTTTCATTACACATCTACGATCTGCATGGAACTATAATCCACACTTATACAATTTTTGTCTTCTTGACTTTACCTCTTGTTTAAATAACTTCATCGTATCACAGTCTTGATATATCACTTTCACAGTTTTAACTCTATATACAGCAATACAGCCTGGTCCTATATATAACCTCACTCAAAATGGCTCGTGTTTCAAGTATTTGCCTGTTGCTTAATTCCAAAATATGATATAAAAAAGGGAACTTACTCACTTTGAATCTTGCCATCTTTTTGTTTTTATTTTTCCTTTTCCTTGTTTCACAAAACTGAGAGCTTTATACCAGCTTCAAAATACATGATCAAGGATAACCACATAACTGTGAAAATTAATCATCTTATTCTTATTATGGAAACATAATTTCACTCGCTGAATAACACAGATTTACCTAATATACTGGTGTAACACATCCTGGTTCCATTTTGTTTTTGTCTCATTGCTTATTGTGATCATACCAATTGCCAAGACATACAAAAATGCATGTATATTAAAAAAAAAAGCACCAAAGGACCTTGATTTTTCCTTCTTTAAACTCTGCACTTGTCAATTTCTTTTAAAACCTATTCTTTTTCCATGAATAAGTCAAACAATAAAATTAAAAATATGTATGGATCTACTGCTTTTCAGTACATATAATAGTTGAAATTCTTATTGTGCACATTTGACAGTTTGATTAAATATGTACAAAAAAGTAAAATAAACTTTCAATTTGAAAACATTCTTGCCATCTTATTAATACATGTTTTGTTTCACCTGTCTCCTTAATAACACTATGATTTTATCTTCTTTTTCATCTCTCCCTTCCAGTGAGTGGCCGTTGACCGCTGACTTGTTGTTAGAGATTTTATGTCAAATTATTCATTCAAATTAATCACTTTCACCGTTGATATGACAAACAGTGTTGATGTTTTGTCGTTGTATATTTATATGAAACTCGAAGTACTCCCTTCTACAATAGTATACATCACAGTGTTTTGCTTCCTTGCAGCAATCCATTCTTTCATCTCTGTTTCTTCACCTCTATTTATTTTGGCTGTTGACCATTGATGTCTAATCGCTGCCAATTTAGATACTGCAGTTATTTGCTTTCACATTGAATTATCTCACAAGTAATACAACCATTTCATATCACTGTCGTCAAGCGAAATCACTGTTGCTGCTAATCCGCTATTTTTCCTTTCTCACACTCTGTTGCTCATTTCAATCAAACAAATTAATATTTCAAAAACATCGTATCTATTCAAAATAGGTGAAGTGAAAATGAAACTTGCTGATTTCCATACTTATCCTGACCAATCAGACCACTTGTCAGGGGGACCACCATTTCGTGAAGGCTTCCTCGTTTGCAGAATCACTTTTATTCAAACGACCTTGATCCTCGTAGCAAGATGGTTGTTCTTCCTTATTGTATACGCAGTGGAAGCTAACCTGCCTCTCTCCTTCTTCATCTTAGGGGGGGGGAGGTCTGTGCGTATTGTAACTTTGCTGAATCCAGAGGTAGGGGTGACTTCCGTAGCATCCACTCGCTCCGGGCGTTGTCTAGGGCGTCGCTTGAACCCGTTCAGGAATCTGTCTCGGTCAACCATTCTGCTAAATCGGATGATAATAGCAGGCGGCTGAGGCTGAGATCCGGAAGCAGTCATTTCCTCCCTTCTGGTTGGGGCGCCCAACCTATGAACGTTCACCAGGGGAATTCTAGCCGCTTCCTCTTTCGGAATGTTCATGAAATGGCAAAACAATTCTCTCACAACCACATACTACATTTTCGTTGGGTATGGTTTACAGGCCACTCCATACACCAACAAATTTTGTTTTCTGTCATGTACTTCACTCAGCAGAATCTTCACTTCTAATTCACCTATCCCTTTTTCAATGCTCTCCCGCAAATTCGGCAAAGTTCCCTCTTCCAAATCTTTAAGTTTATCTGAAGTGAAAGTTAAGTTTTCATTTAAATCCGACACATCTTTCTTGGTATTTACTAGGTCATTTTTTACTGTTGCCATTTCTTCTATGACCTTATCTAACTTGCTATTCATTAGTTGTAAAGAGGATCGAATCTCATCCATGAATTCAGCTAGTTGTGGTGGAATAGCAGCCGCATTCCCCGCATTCCCTGGTGTCTCCTGAAGGGATGAGTCGGACTATCTTGTCTACTGAGTGTATCCGATACAATTGCGCCTCCGCTTGCTCCACGTGTATGATTCGACGCCATGTCTTGAAGATTGTCTTTATTCCTATTTTCACTATTTTGCTGCTTTGTCCTCAAATTGTAGTCTCTTCTTTCTTCATTCATGGTTTGCGGTGTTGTCCAAAGACACAAAAGATATTTATAGTCCAGTCACAAATAGATATTTCCACCAAATTAATAACATTTTGCGGGAGCTCTGAAGAGTTGCTGCTAGTCCGCCATCTTACACACACACACACACACACACACACGCACCCACAAACACACACACGTACACAAAATAAACCGAGATGATCGAGAAGTTTGTACCTAGCAATGTGCTGTGAATCGACCTTTCTCCCCTCGCAATGGGCTGAGCGGTAAACATGCTGCATGCTCGGTCGTGAGTACGACAGTGAGGCGTTCCACCGGCTGAAAAAGTTCTCCTTCCGGAAATTCAAAATTTAGAAATGAATTTATGAAATATGGACGGCACTGCGGCCCTTAAAATGTGCCTCCCAACCATCTGGGGATCATTCCCCGCCGTGTGTAGTAAAAGCAAGGGATAAAAAGAAGCAGAGGAGGCGTCTGCCGGAACCAAACAAAACACTCCAAATCCTTATCTTATACAGTGCGTCCCCCTAAAAATGTTAAGTTGGAAAAAGCCTCCCAGAATAAATATTTCAAAATCTTTGTAGAACATTTTCATACCCGTGGATAGTTTAGGGTGTCTTCTATCAAATGACACCAAAATATGTGGCAATATTTTGAGCTCGAGTGAGCAAAAGCGACTTTTGCGAAAGAGTGCAAAATCCAGACTTTACAAGAATTGGTATTTTGTGCTGACTAGTGTTAACAAATTTGAGAACCGTAAAAAGTTTACATTTGGAAAAAGTCTCCCCAAATGAACATTTCAAAATATTTTCATGAAATTCTCATACCTATGGGTAGCTTTAAGTGTCTCTCCTATCAAATGATACAAAAACACCTAACGATATGTTACGCTTGAGTGAGTAAAAGCCATTATTGTGAAAAAGTGCAAAATCTATGGTTGACAAAACTTTGTATTGGTTCTGTCTGGTATCAGCAAAGTTTAGAGTTTTGAAAAGGCTTAGAAACTTTCATATTCTGATCATTAAAAGGCAATTAATGAAAGAACAGGCTTTGTTTTTTGTATGTCTTGACATATCCCATCAAAACTTTATGGTTGACTGAGAAAACCAGCTTGAATTATAACCTTGCCAAAACTATTATTTCAAAACACTCAGTAAAGCAGTTAATATTGATGAGATACGTAACGACACACAGAGAACAGAACCTCTTCTTTGATAAATTGTCTATTATTGATCAAATATGAATATTTATAAGCCTTTTCATGACACTCAACATTGATGATACCAGCCAGAAGAAATACCAATTCTTGTCAAGTCTGGATTTTGCACCTTTTCACAAAAGTCGTCTTTGCTCACTCGAGCGTAAAATATTGCCACATATTTTGGTGTCATTTCATAGAAGAGATCCTAAGCTATCCACAGGTATGGAATTTTGCTTCAAATATTTTGAAATATTTATATGGGGAGACTTTTTCTGACTGTTAACCTTTTTTTTTGGGGGGGGGGGAGGGGGACGCACTGTATATATATATATATATATATATATATATATATATATATATTTATTTATATACAAGTAGTATTATATACCTCTTTTTTAACAGCAATGTGAAGAGAAATAAGCCTGTCTCACACGAGACGTTATTTGCTTACATTAGGACTGCATCAGCGACTGGACTGGTCTTTTGCTCGTCATGAAAGAGTGATATCAGCGAGAGAAAAAAAAATCGCAAAATTGCCTAATGAAAAGTGCTAACAATACGTTTGATAAGTTTTTGACAGTAATGGGCCCTCTTGCATATAAAGTTACGATTAAACTCAACTCAAGAATATAAACGCAACTCGTTTTTTAACCGTATCGCGTATTTTGGACTTGCATTTATTTTTGAGCTGTTTTTAATCGCACCTTTTTATGCAAAAGGGCCCTGGTAAAGATTATAAGAACACCTGCTAAAATGCACAAATTTAATGTTTATCAATATGTAGTTCTTTATTACCACAACTTCTGGTTGTTAAATTATGTAAACTCCTCAAAATAAGTTTGGAAATCTGACTTTGGCCACTAATTTCTCCCATCTCCCAATATTACCCAATGCATGTTTGATATAATTCAAAAGATCATTTAATTCTCTTTAAAATGATACCCTGCTTGTTATGATCATGCCATCAGGAAACGAGCAGGATTCAAAAGTGTTGGATAAGGTCTGAACTGAAAAGCTGCAAAACGAGCAGAAATGGTCATGAAGGGTCAATAAAGAACATGATTCTTTTGTCCGGAGTGATGTCTTTTGTTATCAACTGGTCAACCATGAATGTCAAATTCAATAGAAGTTTGAATTTCACATTCAAGCTTTTGGTGGTGCCATGTCAGGCAGTGTTAATGGCTCAGTCTGTTAGGTTGGTTGTTCATTATCATATGCCACGTGTAAGTAATGTTCAAAAGGCCCGCGCCATTGGGCAAATCGAAGCTGGGATGCTTCAAAAAGATGTAGCAGAGAGACTTGGTGTAAGCCCTGGGACCATCACTAAATGGAAACAGAAATTCCGAGCAACGGGTGATGTCAAGGATCGGCCCAGGAGTGGACGTCCGAAGATCACGACGGAACAGCAAGACCGTTATATCAGGGTACTTGCTTTACAGAATCGTAGACGATCGTCACAGAGTATTCAACGAAGCGTTGTTAGGAGGTTCAACACCAGGGTATCTGATCAAACAGTGAGAAACCGCCTCCATGCTGCCAATCTCCGAGCACGAAAGACGGCAAAGAAGCCAGCAATGACTGTTCGACAGAAGCAGGAGCGCCTTCGTTGGTGCCGCGATCATCTCCGCTGGAACAGGCGCGAGTGGCAGATGGTGATGTTCAGCGACGAGTCGCGTTTCTGCCTGCGGAAAGTTGATGGGCGAGTGAAGGTGTGGCGTAGTCGGGGTGAACGTTTCGACGTAAGTCAAAGCACTTTCGTAACAACATTCCGACTTTGATTACCTTACCTAGACCCACACATGCCAAAAGCGACGGCAGAGTAAACTATGGTAATCTGGTAAAAGTCCCTACAGTAAACCCAGTAAACCGAACAATGAAATATGACTTACCTTCTTTCATGTTGAGTAATGTCAGATCCGCAAACAATAAATTTGATGAGTTATCAACTGTCATTCTCGAGTATGATGTAGGAGTAAGCGCAATAACGGAGACATGGTTCAAACATGACCTACCTGTCAACCTCGTATCCATCCCCGGGTATGCTGTCTTCCTAAAGTCTAGGACCCATCACAAGGGGGGAGGTGTCGCTGTGTATGCAAAGCACAGCTTTAAGCCATCGCATCCAACCGATATATGCGTTCCGGACGATCTAGAAGTAGAGTGGATCAAACTTCAACCTCCGCGCTTACCTCGGTCTGTGTCTTGTATCTTCTGTGCAGTGATTTATTATCCCCAACCTAACAATGATATTGCTACTTCACTCCTTGACCACATTACGTCGGTAATTGACAAAATGTCCACCAAACATCCTCATGCCGCCTTTGTGATTTTGGGCGATTTTAATCAGTTGTCCGGAAGAGAGTCACCAATGAAGCGACACTGGCAGGACTGCGTCAGATTCTGATTGAAGAATGGAATGCCGCTCCACAGCAACGAATCACGAAGCTCATCAGCAGCATGAGGAGGCGGTGCCAGGCGGTGGTGCAAGCACTTGGGTCGTCCACCCGTTACTGAGCCTTGATCATGTTAATTGATGAAATCAAAGATCTCTGTATGTGACAATAAAGATGAAAATCCATTAAATCAAGCCCCTGCCTCTTCATTTTTGATGTTTTGTTGTGGTTTATGTAGTGATGGTTCTGTGAGATAACATGGTTTGAGTCGTGTTTTGAAATACCCATGCATGCATGTTTGTTTGTTTGTTATGTGTTTGCTTGTGCAGAGGTTTGTTTGATTCCATGTTAATGTTGATGTTAAGATGCATGAAAACAAAAGAAACAACTGGGAAACTCACTCATCACCACGGTAAAAAAGAACAGTGACTTTCAATATTGTGTCATTTTGCAACTTTTGAATTTTGACCTTGCCCCACATTTCAAGGCACTGCACCTCCATGTGAACGATAATCGTATCACGTAGGGTATCATTTTAAAGAGGATTTAATGATCTCTTCAGTGGTATCAATCAAACATCAATATTCACTAAGACTCGGGAGAAATGATCGATCAAAGTCAGATTTCTAAACTTATTCTGAGGAGTTTATGTATTGCCACACTTTAAATAAGCCCTAGCAAGACTTCAGTCAAATTTTCTTCATTACCCCTCCCCCACCACATACAGCCTATACAGCTTGCTATTTCTCAAGCATAATAACGTTGTTCTCCCGTCATTTTTTCAAAGTTTAAACAACTGTTTTAGCATTTCCGAAGTTCATTATGTACCTACATCCACGCTGGACTAGGATTTGAACCTAATCTACCGAATATGGTACTAAGTGATGTAAGACGTAAATAAACCTCAAGGGATCAGATTGCAATAAACTTCAGAAAGGTTGAACAGCTCCAGTGTTAAAATAAATCAGTGCACTGACACGTGCCAGAAAGATATTAAGTTGGAATTTCTGCTTGGGGGGGGGGGGGGTATAGTAAAACACCCAAATTTCACTAAATATGGACTTGACAATGACCCATATCTCTGAAATGCTTTGGTTATAACCTGTTACAAAATTCAGCAACCAAAAAATGGGAATACATTAAACAAAACTTTGATTAAAAAAATAAAATAATAATTTGGTAATTTTTTGTAGGTTTTCTAAAAATTTGGACCAGTACTGTATATTAGCCTTAACACGATAAAAACTACTTTCGAAAAATCAACTGAAGGCAATTTCAATAGCCCTGTCTATCACCTTTAGAAATGTGCGAACATTACAGTGCCGTATTACGTAATCCGAACCTGATTTCTATGGGCAGTTCAAAAGGCCTTTGAAATTGCCCTTGAGTTTATTTTTCGAAAGTAGTTTTTATCGTGTTCCTTACACATTCATCTATATACACGAAATTGGTCTTAATTTTCAAGAAGAGGTCAATATAAAATATCTTATTTTCTTTATACCGTAAACTTATTCTTTGTTAAACGTACTTAAGAGCACATTCTCCATACCTGAAAATAAATTCATAAAAAATCTAATTGCAGCCTGCAGGAAAGCGATTTCTCTACCAAATCGTTGTTAACAAGCAAACTGGCATTGATGTGGACAAATGGGATTATTTTGCCAGGGACTGTCACCACCTCGGGATGTACAGTAGTTTCGATCACAGGAGATGCATGGAATTTGCCAGAGTAATTCACCAAGACAATGGAAGGCAAATATTATGCTTTAGAGATAAGGTAAACATTAAAACAATCTGTCCTTTGAAATTGCTTGTTACGATGTAAGATTAATGATGGAGAAAATCTTTTCTTTACACATGAATGAATTTAAATAGTAGGTGAGCTTGTCAGTTGTGAGGCTCACGCTTCTGCAAGTATAAATCGTTCTGTTTGTTTGTTTGTTTTTGTTTGGTTTTTTTTGCCTCGCAGCAAGCTGACGTTCATTTAAGCGGTAATTTTATTCATTGTGTAAAGAGTCACTTTCTCAGTTGTAGATGTAGGTATCAGTTGAATATCTTTATTTATCAGAGTGACTTATGACATAAGGTTTAATGAAGGCAATAATTAATCTTGGTTAATTATTTGGATTTATTGTTTTATATTTTTCTTGTTATCCCAATATGAACGTTATCCGTGTCACTGGAATGCCGAAACTATTAACGCCTGGGAAATGACTTACTTTATAGGACAATAAAAGAGTATTTTGCAAATTAAATAAATATCGTGAAAGTATCAAATTATAAGGCATCATTGCAACTTTTAACGGTGGTTAGGCAAGTGTGGCAAAGATTGTGATATTTCTTTGTCTTGATTTTTTTTTTTAAATTACAGTGTAATTATTGTGATTCTTAATATTTCATGGCATCTGTAGGAAGCTGAAACTTTGTATCAGATGTTTCATGTCCGCTACATGCTGCACAGAAATGCCTACCAACACCGAGTGTCCTCTATCGTTCAGCATATGTAAGAATTTATATGTTTTTAATTATGTTTTGTGTAATTGTAGGTCAGGCTAGGTGTACATGGGAATATATTTCTCAATCGGCACATCTTTAAAAAAGAAAAGAAACAGAAAACAGAACGGGCGAAGAAAAAGTCAGGAAATGTAGTTTCCTATTCGTCTTGGACAAAATACCAGTGAAACATTTAACATTTTAGATTTTAACGCTGAAGTGAGATCACAAAAGTGAGACCACGTGACTCCGAAGCAGTACGTTCGATATTAGAGGGTTTTCGAATGTTTCAACGTGAACGCCTTCCTAGATCCTCCCAGCTACAATGGACTGCTTTGTGTTAACTGCAAGCATACCGCGCTTTGTGCAAGAACGGCTCACCCGTCGACTGGCTTCTTCCTCGTCCACTAGTCAGATCGAAAACGCGTCCAACATGGTATTGCCGTCTTCTCTAAAACGTGAACCTCGCTTCACCTACTTTGTATGCAGTTAACATAAAGGCAGTCCATTGTAGTTGGGAGGATCTAAGACGGCGTTCACGTTGACACATTCGAACACCCTCTAATCTTAATTACTCAAGGCTTTAGATGGCATGAAATGCAGCGGCCACATTGCGTTACGAAATTTGTCAACGGAAAGGCATCCGAGCCCCCCCCCCCCCGATCATTTATTACTCTTGAGTCTACTATCCTAAAAATCCTAAAAAACCAATTGCAAATTGAAAAACTACCTGTTGCTCGATATTGAAAAAACACATATATCAAAATATACCAAATCAGGATAAGCAATAGTAACCTAATAATTGAGGAAGGTCGTTAAAGGTAACAGATAGTTTTGGGAAGCTCTCAAAAACTTTTCGTGAGATTTCTTTGATTTTACTTAATGAAAAGCAGGGTACTAACATAACTAAGATGCTGTGAAGTTTTTTCCTCCTCAAGTGAAATTTTTATCGAATGAGAGGTGAAAAGTAATAAAAATCCCTGGCCCAAAAAAGAGGGGATGTAAATTCAGACAACGGCCACACACATTACGCACATGGGGATTGCTATGTGTTATAGAATACGCTACACACATTGCGAAGCGCTGGGTTTATTGTGCGGGGAACCTTCGGGTGGATGTGGTCTTAGCGTGAGGCAGTGAAAAGCCGTCACTATGCGTTTCTTACAGATATTTACACTAAAATTTGTTCGAAGTCGTGAATGGAATTTTAAATAATCTCGTACATGTGTCTTATGATAAAAGAAGAATAGTATGTGACTAGCGAGACTGTCTGTGAGCTTTAAAAGAAATTAGCACAAGTAGATAGAATATGTCCACTATGTAAAGTAGGCATAGAGGATGAAAATCACTTCATATTGGAATGTTCCCACTTAAATGATCCCAGATTAAAAGAAGACGCCATTGACAATTTTTGAAAAAATATGTTGTTCTGCATATCCCTAGGAACTGATCAGTATCGAAATTGTAATTTTTGAACAGCCTACAAGAGCGTATATTTTGATATAAAAAAGTATGTTTTTGCCACTGTCGATACGCAAATTAGCTCGGGTCGGCCAAAGCTGTGACGTCATTGCAGCACTTTGAGTTTCCACTCAATGCGTGTGCGTTACGCGTCCGTAAAAGTAGACGATATATTCGCATGCATACAGTACAATAGTATTCGTGGAGTTGCAAAAATGCTGATGTGCCAGGCGATTTACTGTTCGAATCGTCGTGAAAATTGTCCGGGAAAATCCTTTTTTGCCATCCCTGATCCGAAGAAGGATAGAGAAAGGTGTGCTGTATGGATAAGGAACATTGGAACAACCAAATTTAACGTGAAAACGTACATTTATTAGACCATTTTGACGTTTCGGCGTTCGAGACCAACCTACAAGCCGTGTGCCTGGGATCATAACCCAGGAAGCTTCTAAAGCCTGACGCAGTACCAACCATATTCTCCCACAAAATGATGTGTGATGCTTGTCACATCTTCTGGGATGGTCATTATCTCGAACTTCACTTCCCGGCAGCAAACATTTTCTATCTCAGCTGGCATGCGCTGGCAACATGTACATTCACACCAGCGTTCGACACCCTGCGTCAAACGGGATGGAGCTGGCGCAGGCCTCTGCCTCAGGACCGGTGGAGCTGGCACAGGGACGGAGTCTTGTTCTTCCTCATCACTGTCACTGGCACGATCATGGCCCTGGCCACGGCGAAGACGGGGAGCAAAGTCATATGCCACTGGACCATTTCTTCGACCAGAAAATCCCACATTCATCTCCTTAGCTTAGATTACAAGCTTATTGAAGAATGTGATCAGATTTTACTTGAAGATTAAACAGAAATTTATGTTAATGTCGTAAACAATACAGCTAGCTGCATAATTATTGGCTTTAGCTTTCCGCGCGTGCCTTAAAGTACACGCATAATGGGAAGCACGTACGAACGATGACAAACAGTAGTGCCAATTTTAATTTTATTAATTCCATCAATTGTGAAAAAATTTTGCTAAAGCACTTTATTTTTTCAGCAGATAATATTCAAAAATACAAAAAACTGAAAAATTAATAAAATTTTCTTTTTGTCATACATAATTGTCTCACAAATAGCATTTTTATAGGCGCTGTGAAAGCGATCTGTGTATTGCTCCATATCGGGATTACCGTAATTTGCTGTGGTTTTTGCAGTTGTGCTGCAGTGACGTAACGGTATTTTGCGGATCGTACTAGTAGATATTGTAATATTTATTTTTTAAAAATCGAGATCTACGTTTTTATTGACCTGAGCGATGAGTTTTTTGGTTAATCTGACTAGTTTTATAACATTAAAAATTGTAAAAGTGCTAAAACTTGTCAGTGGCGTCTTCCTTTAAGAATGTTCTCTAAACTAAACATGATTTTAATTGATTTTCAGAACCTAAACGAAGAAGAGAAATTTAAACTAATTATGTCAAATAACGAAACAGACATACACAAGATAATAATCTTAGGAATAAGCGAAATGTATGACAAACGATCACACCTGCTGAAAAGCAATGAATCATAAAATCCACATAATGCGCCCCCACCCAATGGCTCACAAAAGAATAATCTGCCGCAAGGTATTGGTATATTGTATTATATTTAAAAGGTGTTGGTATCATGTTATATACTGTATAGTCAAAAGATGCTGTTATGTAATGTAATACATTACATACCAAGTATTGTTATCACGGGAGTGGACACGCACAATAATATTGTCCGTTGTTAGTGGGGGATGATCTATTATCACCTAAATCTATGCTTATCTGTGCTAAATCTATATCATGATTTGAACTGGAATTATGACATGAGTTTTGTCTGGGATTTTTTTGTTGGGGTTGTTTTGTGTAGTGTTGTTTTGTTTTTGCTTTTGTTATGTTACTTCTGTAACATGCGCAATATGTTACTTCTGTATACTATGTTATGCTTCTGTATATGTATATCTATGTATATCTATGTATATGTATATATATATATATATATATATATATATATATATATATATGGATCTATATATATATATGTTACAGAGGCATATATAATATATGGATCTATATATACCTATGTGATGTATATCTCTGTATATCTATGCATACTTCTGTATACTATGTTACTTCTGTTTACTATGCTACTTTTGTATACCTGCAGTGCTTTGTAAACTGAAAATTGGAATGACCCTATATGTTTGGATTTTGAATCAATAAATGAATTTGAATTTGAAAAAAAAAATGAATTCTAGGATCATGGACGCTTGTGAAGAGGCTGAAGAAGCGACAGATGGCCATGGTGAGAAATGCCTGAAGATCTTCCCTGCAAAGGATGGCAGGTAAGAACAGAATATTTTTATAGTAAATTATAAACAAAAAAAAAAAAAAAAAATATTGAGCCTATGACCAACGGTTTCTGTTAAACACAGTTGCCAATGGAAACTGAACGGAAAGAAGTGAGAAATAAGTGAAAATTGATAGTTGATGGCAGTATGACTTTCAAAGACTCAGGCAGTGGTGACCTCCGCGAACGCTAAATATATATATATATATATATATATATATATATTATTATTATTGTTATTATTATCATGATTATTATTATTATTATTATTATTATTTTTCTAATTTATCGAAAAATAATGAACTAAAATGTTCTACTCCTCTTTACTCCTTTTTATTAATTTTTATAAGTTCAATTGCTCTTTCTATTGGGTTGCCGGCAGTTTGAAAACATAATCAACATCATCTTCAGTACAGGAATTCTTTCCCCCTTTTCTTTTCTATCTTGCTTGTTACTAATAATTATACAGGCCGCCACATAAGTTAATTTGGTAGATTCATTGTGAAAAATGGGCCATTTCAAAAAAAAATATTACGCCAGTGTTTCGAATGTACCTTGAATATACATGTCTGAAAGCAGATACATATATCAATATTAAAGTATTGACATCTTGGCACTTTAATTTGCCAATCACGCAGAAGTGCTTCTGGATGAATAATATTGCCCTGACTTGCCCTAAGCTACCAAATAATAATAATAATAACAACAATAAGGCATAAATGTTGGGAACTTACAGACGAGCACTTATCAGCATTTAAAAGGAGCACTTGGAAGCAAAAAGGCACATTCGGGGGTACTTGAAAATATAGGAGGAGGGGCACTGTGCCTCAACGCCCACCCAACCCCCGCAGCGCCACCTTTACTGTGGGAGGAAAAGACCTTCCACCCCCTCCCTCTCCCAGTCTCAACAACAAATTGCCATTGCCTGTATCCATTTATATATTCACGTCTTAATGATCAATCTTGATTTAAAGAAAAAAAAAAACAACCAAAAAAAAAAACCTTGCAAAATAGCTTTAATGTGTGTAAACCAATGTTCTCCTCAGCAAACTGACTATGACTGAGACTCTGATAAAACAGGACATGCATGCTTACACATACATGACTGACAGCATCGTAGAACGCATCCTGTCCACAACAGAGAAGGAGTTAGAGAAGGCGAGGGAAATTCTCGAAAATGTCCAAAAGAGAGACAAAACCAAACTCTACAGGTTTATACACGAGGTCCTGATACCTACCGAACATGCAGAGCATTTTCTAAAGAAATACAAGGTAAACACACTTCACTTTACATTTTACATGTTTTTCTCCACCGTTCTTTAGACATTAGATTGCTCGTTTATTTTTAGTTTAGAATTTGTCATTTTCCCCTCATTTTTGAATAATTGCCTTTATAGTACACTTATTATATTCATTTACTCCAAGGTAGATGGGGGGGGGGGGGGGTGGGGGGGGGGGAGGGGTGCGTTGTTATGAAAGATAAGATAATTAATTGAAACATAATATAATTTTCTGAATGGTAACCCCTTTTAACAAAAAAGTGGACCACCATTGATGAAGCACATCTACAGGCTACTGTGAGCAAGTGAACTGAAAACTGGACTCTATCAACATTTGTTTTATTCCACATAAAAAGAATTTTGCTGTTAGATTGGTCAAAAGGTAATCACGTGATAAAGCGTACTTTTCACAATCGACAGGAGAAGAAAAGTTCGTGACCTTAACGGAATAGTACTTATGTGTTTCGCTCATATATTCAGTCCATTATAGAGTCGCAATGCGTTATCAGTATTTTGGGTACGTGCGAAATGAAAGTGCGTGACCTTTACGAATATTCAGAATGAAAAGTGCGTGGCCTTTACGAATAGCTCCATAATCGTACTAAAATGAGCTTTATAAGCGCGCATTGCACATTCGCGGGCTTAAATAAAATACATGTGCGCAACCAGGGGGGGGGGGGGGGTTATGCTTCGGGCTTATGGTGTAAAATTATTTTTTTAATTCCGGGCCTAAATGTCTTTTTCGAGAAATAGACAAAATTTTGTCGTTCTCGTATATGAGTTAAAATGTTTCAGATGTGGAATATAAGGCAAAATATCACCTTTTGGTTTCAGGCGATGAGACATACTATCACTTCCTCGGCGATCTGAATATATACGCTACATCCAGATCGCCTCGTAAGTGATAGTTTGTTCCATCACCTTCACCAACTGTAATTATTTTCTTACTATTTTCCCCAGTGAAATATATTTTATAAAGAATTCATATATTCTCGTTTTAACTGAATATCTGTAACATACAAATGTCTCCATGCAAACATTTTTTGTTAAGTAGTGTTTATAATGTAAATTGCTCTTGATTCTTGCCAGAGGGCACAAGGGGGCCCATACCCATTGTTTATAAGCACTGAAAAAAGGTCATGCACGGAACTTTAAAGAACTGGTCAGACTTGTCTGATAACGATAACGAGATTTTCAATTAGAGGTACACCCTACAATGTTTTGTGGACGAGTGAGTCCAAATAACTAAAATTATGTGAGCGCATACCATCACTTGCCCCTTTTACCACAGGACTCAATAATGGGGCGACTGATGTTTGTAATTTACATAAATAATTTACGGTCTTAAATTGGCAAGAACTGCCAACTCGATGGAATCATCATAGAATGATCCAAGTCTATAAATGTATAAACGATCATAGACCCGATTACTTGAAAGATTTGTTCACCAGACCAATTCATTCGTTTTAGACAATATTCCGAATTAACGGCTCTCTTAATAATACATTCAAATTTTTTAACAATGCTGCTATAGTCGTACTTTTCAATACATGGCGTGTGCAGGATGGAACAGCCTTAGTGTGAACCAGATACATATTCGGTCGTTGAATGCTTTTAAGTTATCACTGAGTAACCCAAATTAATAGTTTATATACATGTCATCATCACAATGTTTAGATATCATCAATCTCGGAATATGTTGTTATTTTCTAAAGTGTTTCCAAATAACTCATTTTTAATGTCAGCTTTAAACAGTAAGTTTAAGTTATCTGTCAAACTCGTTTCTTTTTCTTTTTTTAATTGGTGTTTGTTATTGTTTCATCTTGTTGTTGTTTTTTTGTGTGTGTTTTCCAAACTTTAACATTTTTCTTCAATCAATCAAATTATTATTTTTTCGCTCTGTTTACCTATTCAGAGGGACTTTATTATTCCATTTAACAATACACATGTACATATGTTTGCAATACAAATAAAACGAAATACTTGAATTATATACAAGATCAACGTAATTATTAAAAAGTATCATCATAACATGTCTATTACTTTCTCAACTTCTATTATCGAAGTATTTTATATTTTCTTTATAATTCAAATATGATTTCAATGATGAAGTACAATCATTTATTAACCACTTTGGGTTGGTTTGCATTTCTCGCTTTACGTTATCACAAGTACATCACAAGTTGTACATAATTTATCACGAAATTAAGTAAAACAATTTTTTTGTTATCTATTTTATATTCAATCATTAACATTTTCAATTTCTAGTTTTTTAATTTCTAGTTTAAAAATGAAGTATACAATTCTTGAAATGATTTTCCAGAAAACTCTTACCTTCTTACTCTTTCTATTATATATTAATGATTTAACTAATACAACTCCTCTTTTATCCTTCATATTATTTGCAGATGACACAAACATTTTCTGTTCACATCATAACTTAAATACCCTAGTAAATACACTTAATAATGAGTTACCAAAGTTATCTTTGTGGTTTAAGTGCAATAAATTGTCCCTTAATTTAGATAAAACCAATTTCATGTATTTCAAGCACGTAAATTCTCATGTCATTGATTTTCCTTACAACATACTTATAGATAATGTACCGCTAGAAAGAAAGAGACAAACAAAAATTTTTGGGTGTCATTATCGATGAAAATGTAAATTGGAATGAACATATACGTCATATAACTACTTATATTTCTAGGAATGTTGGTATACTTTATAAAGTAAAGAGATTTGTCCCTTGTAAAACGCTCATTATGCTTTATAATTCATTGATATTACCATATATAACATATTGCAATTTAGTATGGGCCACCACCAACAAAACAAAAATCAACTCTATTTACTTATTGCAAAAGAAAGCCCTTCGCATATGTACCGGTTCACCATATTTATCTCACACGAGACCAATATTTTACCAACTGAAAACTCTAACAGTATCAATTTACTACAAAGTTAACTATTCATATTTAAGTATCTAAATGACTTGCTCCCTCTTTCATTTCAAAACTTTCATGATTTAAATAACACTATTCACTCCTACCCTACTCGCAATTCCTCCAGATTTCATCTAGTCAACCAAAAGTTACTGATTGCCCATAGATCAATGAGACACCATGGTCTAGACCTATGGAATTATCTCCCAGAATTCATTAAATCCTGTTGTTCCCTTTACTCATTTAAAGCCAAAGTTAAAACGATGTTACTATCTGAATATACAATGTAAAATTTCTGTGTCAACTCTTCATCATCATCATCATCACCGTTATCATCATCATCATCATCATCACCATCATCATTTCATCATCAACATCATCATCATCAATATGCTTTTAATTTAGGATTTCAGTTATTTATCCATTCTGCTTATTTAAACATGCTTTAGCTTTTTCATATTTGTCTGGGCTGCCATATTCGCAAGAAAATTGCTTATAATGGTAGTCCTTCTTCCGCAAATGACATTATATTTGATGAATTACAATAATTTGACAATTGATCATTTCGTGTTTGTTTTTGAAAAATGATTGTTACATATACTTGCTATTTATGATTCATTGTCAAAAAATACTTTTGTATTTTATTTTATATATGCTACCGAAAAATGGTGTACTTATATGAATGCAGAAGAAAATAAATCAAATCAAATAATAATAAAAAAGGTTCAGTTGTTTCCTTTTCATGACAAAGTTGACATATGGATAGGATAGGAATTTATATCATTGAAGATTAATTGAGACGCAACATTATTTTTTGAAGAAAAAAAAAATCAAAATCAGGTTGACTTGCAAGATTTCCTCCATGCTTGTTGTAAGCACTGCCTTGGTTTGAACGATGCTTTGAAAAGTTCATCCACGGAACTTATGGGTCAAGACCTTAACTCTACCCCCACCCCTACGTGTGTGTGTCTGTGTCTGTGTTGTGTGTGTGTGTGTGTAACTATGTCACTCTGTTATTATGTGTGTCACTCCCCCCCCTCCCCCCCCCCCATTCCCCGTTCAACAAGTCTGGCTACACCAGTAAGGAAGAACAGAATGTTTTATGACTAATACTTTTCCATTTCGCTATCTTACTTGCTACGATATCTGTTTAGACTAGTGATATCATCGCTGGAATTGCTGGAGAAAACGCTGGTCATAAAGAGGACCTCACTGTAAAGGTCAGTTGGTCATTCATTTAATTTCTCTGCTTGTTTTCATTCATCCAATATAGCGGTAAAGATATGCGCTAAAACTTGAAGTTCGTTTGAAGTTTATTTGTTCCATATTTACATTTAAAAAAATGTGAATTTTACAACGATGACGTTCTGTTACAATACAATACGGATAAATAACTCAAATCAAGTAAAATGTAAGGTAAATACATGTGGGGAGCCTAAATAAAAGTATCGCTTGTAAATGACTAGTCTCCAGTATATAGCAACATCATAAATAGGTATGGTTATATGAATTAAAAAGCAAAACGGAATAATAGTATTATATTCACTAAACATAAAACGAGAACAAAGCTTATGATGTGGAGGAAAGAAAAGAAGGAGGCGAAAAATAACAAAAAGAAGATAAAACATGAAAAGGGCAGGACAGTGTATCAAGAACAAAGTCTTCAATGATGATCACGTGTATGATCCAGCATGGCGTCAATGTTTTTACAGACTTGACCTGACCTTTTGTTGGTATTCAGGCCTTTCCAGAATTTCGGTCCAGTATATAAAGTGCTTGTTTTGTTTGCGAAAACGATGCGAGTTTGGGGGAGATGGAAATGGTTTTTTCTGTTTAGTTGGATTGGAATGTATAGCATTGTTGCGTTGAAAGCAGGACGAAAGCATCTGCTAAATCATATTTCTAGAGTTCTTATGTAAACAGACACAACTTTGGAAAACAGGGCACAGGTAAATCCTCCGAAAACGGCACATAACGCATGTAGAGTCCCTTTATAGACAGAGTTACGACATGGACGTTCTGTTTCGGGGGAACAAAATGGCGTTCAAACCCTTGGTTGTCGTAACTCTTCTCTAAAGGGACTCTGAAGGCACACTGAATATAGAGGCTTCATCGTTAATTGCGAGGCAGTGAGTACAAAAGGCATGGAGAAAATCTTACAAAGTCGAGTTGTTGTTTATATATATATATATATATATATATATATATATATATATATATATATATACAGTGTGTCCCAGAAAAAAGGAAACCGGATTTTATGGCAGAAATTTTCTATCATAACAAATAATTTCCTTGATCAGTTATACATCTATGAAAAGCTAGGCTTCTCTTCTTTCATTTGATGCACATCTTATCATTCATAAGTCACGCATGATTGAATTAAAACAATGGAAATTGGTGGTACCAGAATTTCATTTGCATTTCAAAATTGCTATTTTTGGATGAGTTTTTATGGTATTAAAGGTAATCATTTTGTAAAAAGGAAAACATGAGATAAAAATGCATAATTTTTTCTTTTATTTGACACCTCATGCGTAAAAAATAAATGATGTATGCTAGAGAACAAGTCCAATGAAAACATCCTGGATTTCTGCCCATATGAGTGGAAAGTTGAGTACGAAGCTATTCAGCTCTCCTGGCCTAGCAGCTGACAATGGACTTAATGCTTGAGTGAATTTAAACAAACATTGGTAATGACAAGGAACATTAATGATGGTAGGGGTAATAACAAGATGAACATTAAGCAAACCATCTTTTTTAGGTTGCGTGACGATGCATCTGACCACAGAAAAAAGGGTGTTCATCTAACGGAATGGGCTCGCTCTGTGAGCATGGAGCAAGTTGCTGCCGCCTTCAACATGTGTTCAATATAAGATTTCCAGATCGCGACGTTCCTGCGAAGTCTTCGTTATTGAGAAACGTAAGAAAATATCAGCAGGGAGGGACGAGCCTCAGTGCCAACAAGGGTCGATCTGGCATGTCTGGTCGAAGAAAAATTGCCATATCGGAAGAGAATGTGGCAGAAGTAAGGCGTGTCATCCATGAGAATAACCCAAGTATCCGTAATTTTCAGCCTTTTTTATACCCCAAGTCCCCAACCATCTCTAATGTTCCTTTTAATTCCCCATGTATGTGAAAATTCACCCAAGCATTAAGTCCATTGTCAATTGCTAGGTCAGAAAAGCTGAATAGCTTCTTACTCAACTATCCAATAATTTGGGCAGAAATCAAGCATGTTTTCATTGGACTTGTTCTCTAGCATGCATCATCTATTTTTTACGCATGAGGTGTCATATAGAAAAGAAAATTATGAATTTTTATCTGTTTTCCTTTTTTTTCAAAATAATTACGTTTAATATCCTAAAAACTCATTTAAAGTAGCAATTTGTTAACCCTTTGGAGACGACGGGCTTCTGAAATGAAATTTTGGTACCACCACTTCCCATTGATTGAATTCAATCATGCGTGAATTATGAATAATAAGATGTTCATCAAATGAAAGAAGAGAAGCCTAGCTTTCCATAGATGTACAACTGATCAAGGAAATTATTCATTATGATAGAAAATTTCTGCCATGAAATCCGGTTTCCTTTTTTCTGAGACACACTGTAATATATATATATATATATATATATATATATATATCTCTCTCTCTCTCTCTCTTTATATATGATACGCTAAGGATTTGGGGTCTTTTTTTGTGTTCGAATAGGCGCCTCCCCTGGCTCTTAAGGTCCCCCCCCCCCCTTTGGTACCCACGGACGGGGAATAGTCCCCAGATGGTTGGGAGGCACTTTTTAAGTGCTGAAGTGCCGTCCATATTTCATAAATTCATTTTAAAATGAATTTCCGGAGGGAGTAATATTTCTGTCGATGGAACAGCTCACTGTCGTAGCACGGAAAAAAGTACCTTCTGTTATGCCCCCAACCCATACCGATTACCTGTGAAAGGGAGAAACTTCATTGCTGTATTGCCAAAGAACAACGTGACGTATTCTCCATGGCCATATCCGCATGTGTATATTGGCTTCAGTGTATACAGCACCCGTGTTATTTGTTCGCACGTGTACATGTACTGATCCATGTACTATTTGTAGCTTCATGGTTACATAACAGTTTAGTGCGTGTGTAACTCGATGGTTTCACGGCGGGGGGGGGGGGGGGGGGGGGGGGGGGGGGGGGGGGGGGGGTATGTCTCATTGAAGCCCGTACACGTACATGAAAACGGATAAAGAGGGTACCTTTTCAACAATAAGCGCATAACCCGGATTACGCGTTTAGGGTATCAAAAAAAAAAGCAAAAATCAAGAAAAAAGGTATAGCAAATTCAGAGATGATAGATCCGCAGAAGGGGGGGGGGGGGATATAATTCGGTAGTGTGTTCCAAAGTAGGTTAAATTTCTTTTACGGTTCCTTTTTGGCTAAAAAGAGGTCTATGATGATGATGATGTAAAGCTCAAATAGGATGTAAAATACCTTAAGCAAGATATAAAATCGCCGTTAATGATGGTATAAAAATCAGAGATAGACGGGTTTTCCTGTTTAGAGAAGCAAAATCTGCTCCTACTGCAATCTGCTTTTTAATTCAGCAAGTGATTTACGCGGATGATGTACAGGTCTCAATGAGACATCTGGGCGGGGGGGGGGGGGGGCCGTTGTCGCGATCGATTCGGATCGATTCTGGTGCCCGTAAACTTTTCTGCCTTTTATTTGTGAAAATTCGGCTCCTTTGGAAGTTTGATTTATGTAAGCATTCCATTACTTTATAAATTGAATTTTCAACAGGTTTTTTGTTCGTTAGTTTGTTTGTTTGTTTGTTTTTTTTTTGGTTTTTTTTTGGGGGGGGCTGTTTCTTAGTTGAACTTAATTCTTTCTGTGATACAATTGTTTTGTTTGTTTTTGTTTTTTGTTGTTGTTGTTGTGGGGGTTAATGTTCGACGAGACAGGGTGAAGCCGGGAGGAACATGTAACTGTTAAATGTATTACGCGGATGATACATCGGGGGGGGGGGGGGGGGGGGGCGGTCGTCGCGATCGATTCGGATCGATTCAGGTGCCCGTAACCTTTTCTGCCTTTTATTTGTGAAAATTCGGCTCCTTTGGAAGTTTGATTTTTGTAAGCATTCCATTACTTTATAAATTGAACTTTCAAGTTTTTGTTTGTTTGTTGGTTTTTTTTTTTTTTTTTTTTTTTTTTTTTTAGGGGGGCTGTTTCTTAGTTGAACTTAATTCTTTCTGTGATACAATTGTTTTATTTGGTTTTGTTTGTTGTTTTTTTTTTGTAGGGGTTGATGTTCAATGAGACAGGGTGAAGCCGGGAGGAACATGTAACTGTTAGATGTAAAAAAAGGGGGGGGGGATTTCGGCCACTTCATATTTTAGGACTCTTTATTTCACTTAGGAATATCGGTTGCCACGGTGTAAAGAAGAACCCCCCCCCCCCCCCCCCACCAAAATTTCCTTCGAAAATATTTCCACTATGATATGAATACGTATAGGATACTAACCCTCGCGCTGGGGGTGACGGGAGGCCGATGGGGTGGGGGAGGGGGTACGGTAGGGAAAGGTCAATCCGTCGGTCCTTCCAAGACTTATAAGGGGGCCATAATCCCCCTGAAAAGAAAATGACGATAAATTCTTTTTTTTTTTTTGCGTCCTTTACAAGGGATGTACCGCTAATTATGCATCTTATGTTTTTATGGCCTTAATTTCTCTGAGTATTAAATCACAGAAACATGGCAAGATCAAATCGCTCACTCTAGCTCTATTCATGGATAAACTATTCGAACATAATTATATCCATGCTCTGTGTGCGAGAATCCCGCCCAGGTGTAAATGAGATCGTGTGTCATCCACAGGCTACGGGGCCGACGTAACATAAATATCATTATTCAGTCATTCATAAAGTAAAACAATCGTCATTTAGTCTTCATCAAGATGAAATGGTATTTCCTTCAGAACTCATGCAAGATTTTGATGAATTACACATATTCACATGTTGTAAATACTTCTTGGTAAAAAAAAAAAAAAACACATTACCCGAATTTTTTCTTTATTCACTTGATTATTGTGACAAATATACGGTACTGTGATTAATCATAAACACAGCTAGCGCCCGTGGATGATGTCCACGGGCTGCTTCAGCTAGTATATATATATATATATATATATATATATATATATATATATATATATATATATATATAATTGTAAGGAAATAACATATACAACAGCTTTGACAAATCTCGTGGAAATAATTATAATTGTGAGAAATGAAATGAGAGAATAATGGTTGCGCAGCTTAATTCAAAGTTCCCCAGAGCTGTCTTCCCTTTTTGAAATTTTTGCAAAGGTTGAAAAAATGTCTCCCCGGGAATCGAACCTGGGTCGTTGGCTTAGAACGCCAATGCCTTAACCACTAGACCACGGAGACGGGCTAGTGATTTCGGCGACACCAGATTCAATTGACCGACAGATCTTCAACCTCTACGCAACCATTATTCTCTCATTTCATTTCTCACAATTATAATTATTTCCACGAGAGTTGCCAAAGCTGTTGTATATGTTATTTCCTTACAATTGTTTATAATTATTCCAATGTATACATGTATCTCAAAGCATTCGCTTGGATCCGGCTGAGGCATGCGGCTTGTCATTGTTCAAAACTCACCTGCCCCTGACAAAGGAATTGATTAAAGAGGTTGAAGATTTGTCAATCTGTCGGTCAACTGAATCTGGTGTCGCCGAAATCACTGGCCCGTCTCCGTGGTCTAGTGGTTTAGTCATTGGCGTTCTAAGCCAACGGCCTGGGTTCGATTCCCGGTGGAGACATTTTTTCAACCTTTGCAAAAAATTTCAAAAAGGGAGGCAACTCTGGGGAAATTTTAATTAAGCTACGCAACCATTATTCCCTCATTTCATTTCTCACAATTATATATATATATATATATATATATATATATATATATATATATACATGTATTATATTAAATGTTGTAGCTATATTTATTCGAAATGTTTGTCATTTAAAAGTGATTTTATATGATAATTATTCAAGGATTTTGAAGGTAATTTAGATCCCAAGCTTTAAAATAATATATAACTTGTCTTATATAGACTAAGCAAACCCTTGTAAAATACAATGAGAATGTCAGGGTGTCAGACAGGCTAATGACGAAACAATAGAGAAAACGGACTCTAAAGAAGAGTGACCATTAAGAGCGCCTAATCTGTGTCCTGTTGTTTGTTGCACAAAAGGTTCAGTCAAAACTCCCTAGCATACACTGTGAAGTACTGATTGGATTGGGTTGAAACTTTCCAAACCTTTAGAATAGAACATTTCTTTGTTTCTGTAAATTTTTAATATCAGACACTGCATAGTTTTTGAGCTATACGAGAAAAGCGATGTGAAGTACAATCCCAGCAAGCAGACAAAGTTTGAATGTCTAGGAAAAAAATGGTCATTTTGAATGAGAGTAAAAACATATTTCAACATGGTATTTCACCCCGAAATTTTGTCAGATGGTATATTAATAAATTAACTATCAGAAAATACCAAAAACTTAAAATAAAAATTTCCACCCCAAACAACACTTTTTAGCTGTGTACTCTAAAACTTTCATTGCAAATTATTTGTCGTTTTGTGGTGGAGGGTAACAAATATCAACAGCAGGTCGACTATGAATGAAAAAAAAAATGCATATCTATTACTTTGTTATAACTTAGGAAAACCAGATCCATAGTTCTACATTTGTGGTGATATTCCATTTATAAAAAGGAGGTATTGTGGTCTATTAATTTTCCTTTCTTTTCTTTTTAAGACGCACTTAATTGGTCCACAAAGTGGAAAGACTTTCGAATTTCAAATCAATTTTTTTGAATGTTATTTCGTTACCTCTAATGTTTCTTCTTATAATATTTATTGCTTGTATGATATATATTTATATATTGTCACGCGTTTTTGCTGATGATATTTGAAGTTATAATGTGTTTTTATTGTTTTCAATGCTTTAGTGAGTTTAGAAACGAATCATAATTGCTGCACTGGTCCATGTACAGAATGTCTTGCTAACGTCATTGCAAAATTAGCTAGCCCCATCTCAATTGCTTTGCATACTCTCTTCACTCCTTTTGCTATGTACTTTTGACTTTCACAACTAACAAGGTTACTCATATTCGGTTCCTCTCCTCTGTTTACGACATTCACAAGGTCAGACTTTTCTACTCTATGCTTTCCTCATTCTGACTTTGCCTTGTCCTTCAGAACTTTCGCTCTCTCCCCTCTCACGTGTTTGCTCAAACTCCTATTCCAACCTTGCGCTGTCCTTCACACATTCAAGTTTGCTCTACAACTTGACTTTCTCCTGACCTTCTATCCCCCTCTCTCTCTCTCTCTCTATGATTTTGAGCTCTTTGTTTATGTGCTCAATGACGTCCTTCTCGCTATATACTCTGCTGTGCGATAAGTGTCGTTCTTATGACCTTCATAACCCTCTCTCTGACAGAGGAGCGTGTTTGAAGGGGGGGGGGGGGAGACAGGCCTCATGCTTTATCTGGGCAGAGTGTGTTTTTAGCAGTGCAGTGTGTTACCAGTTTTCATTAGAGAGAGCTCCAGTTCCCACTATCTTGCCTCTCTGTTTAGCAAGCATTCTTTCCAGTGACTCTGTCTACCTTGTAAATGTGTTGAGTTCACCATAATAAACTTGTTAACTTTAACCTCTGTCTGATGTGTGCTTAATCTCCCTTACTCTCGGTCATCCTAGACAACAAACTACAAATATAACGGGGCTTTATTTTGGGGACTTTCACCAGAATAAGGTCAATATTCTGCCCATTTTAGACAAATACAAATCTCGTTACAATGTATATATATATATATAGTGCGTCCCAGAAAAAAGGTAACAGTTAGAAAAAGTCTATCCAAATGAATATTTCAAACTATTCTAAGGAAATTTTCATACCTGTTGATAGCTTAGAGTCTCTTCTATCAAATGACACCAAAATATCAACTAATATTCTACACTTGAGTGAGTAAAAGCCAATTTTGTGAAAGGGCGCAAAATCCAGACTTGACAAGAATTGATATTGGCTCTGGCTTGTATCAGCCAAGCTGAGTCATGAAAAGGCTTAGATATTTCCGTATTATGGTCAATAAAAGGCAATTTATGAAACTACATGCTTTTGTTCTAAGTACATGTATGCATGTCCTTACACATCAATATTTTTTGCTTGAGTGAGCAATTAACTATTTTTTGAGTGTTTCAAAATGTTACTTTTGGTGAGTCTTTTAATTTCACCTGGCTTGCTCACTCAACCATAAAGTTTTGAGGGGATATATCAAGACATACAGTGAACAAAGTCTGTTCCTTCATAAATTGTCTTTTAACGATCAGAATATTACATTTTAAAGCCTTTTCATGACTCTCAACTCGGCTGATACCAGCCAGAACATAAACAAACATTTGTCAATTATGGATTTTGCACCCTTTCTCAAAATTGGCTTTTGCCCACTCAAGCGTAAAATATTGTGAGATATTTTGGTGGCATATGACAGAAGAGACCCTAAGCTTTCCACATGTATGAACATTTTCTGAAAATATTTTGAAATATTTAAATGGGGAAACTTTTTTCAACTGTCAATTTTAAACGGTTCTTAACTTCGTTCATACCAGCCAGGACAAATGCCAATTCTTGTCAAGTCTGAATCTTGCACCCTTTCACAAAAGTCGTTTTTGATCACTCAAGCTTGATAACAAGTCAGATGTTTTTGGTGTTATTGCATAGAAGAGACCCCAAGCTATCAACATGAAAGAAAATTTATGGAAAATATTTTGAAATATTTATTTGGGGAGACTTTTTCCAACTGTTAACTTTTTGGGGGGACGCACTGTATATATATATATATATATATATATATATGTACATTGTGTTGTATAAATATTATACACATTATACACATCAGTGAAGGCGTTAGTATGGATTATCAACACAACTTTACTTTGGAACAGTCTGATGGACTGTTTCGAAGTTACCAAAATTGGATAATTATACTTACGCCCTAGCATTATGATGTATATTATTTGTTTTATAACATTTTCAGGTGGACCCTTGTGGTTTGATCAATCGCCCTCATTTGTAACAGTAGTATACAGTTAGTTCCATAGTTCCCCTAACAAACTTAATCTAATATTAGATCTCAGATAGATTTTCAAAATGTAATCAAAATTATTATCAAAGTTTGCGTACCTGTACTTTACTCTCATCAGCAGGAACATTTACCATTAGAAAACTTGCGAGTGGACGTGAAAGGTTCTGTTGGAACTATAATATCACTGAAAATGTCTAGATCCTGATCTAGGGTCTAACCTAGGTTAACGTATAAAGTTAGAGCGATGTGACAGTTAATTTAAGTCTAAAATAAATTAGGGTCCTTTCCTCCCTATTGAAAACAGCGACTAGGAAATTTCAAGTGGAAAGTGAAAGTTACACCTCGCCACAAGCAGTGTAGTAAAATCACGCAAAACCGTTATAACGGTTAAGCGTTATATTTGCTGATTGTTACGTAAGCCCCGCACAGCAAGGTCGAACGGTCCAGCGATTTTCCTAGTCTCTTATTAGTCGTTCACCCCTATTTGACCCAAGTGTTGTGCGTACTGAAAAGGAAGACAGAGAGAAGACAAACAAAGAAATACATAAGGAAAAAAGGAAGACAGAGAGAAGAAAAACAAAGAAATACATAAGGAAAAAAAAGACAGAGAGAAGAAAAACAAAGAAATGCATAAAGAAATAAAAAGAAGATATAAAGGATGAAAACAAAGAAATACATAAGGAAAAAAGAAGATATAAAGAATAAAAACAAAGAAATACATAAGGAAAAAGGAAGACAGAGAGAAGAAAAACAAAGAAATACATAAGGAAAAAAGAAGAGTGAAGAAAAACAAAGAAATACATAAAGAAATAAAAAGAAGATATGGAGAATAAAAACAAAGAAATACATAAGGAAAAAAAGAAGATGGAAGAAAAACAAAGAAATACATAACGAAAGGAAGACGGAGAGAAGAAAAACAAAGGAATACATAAGGAAAAAAGAAGAGCGAAGAAAAACAAAGAAATACATAAAGAAATAAAAAGAAGATATGGAGAATAAAAACAAAGAAATACATAAGGAAAAAAGGAGGACAGAGAGAAGAAAAACAAAAGAATACATAAGGAAAAAAGAAGAGCGGAGAAAAACAAAGAAATACATAAGGAAAAAGGGAAGACAGAGAGAAGAAAAACAAAGAAATACATAAGGAAAGGAAGACGGAGAGAAGAAAAACAAAGAAATACATAAGGGAAAAAGAAGAGAGCAAAAAAACAAAGAAATACATAAGGAAAAAAAAGAAGATAGAAGAGAAACAAAGAAATACATAAAGAAATAAAAAGAAGATATGGAGAATAAAAACAAAGAAATACATAAGGAATAAAAAGAAGATATGGAGAATAAAAACAAAGAAATACATAAGGAATAAAGAAGAAAGAAGAAAAACAAAGAAATACTTAAGGAAAAAGAAAGACAGAGAGAAGAAAAACAAAGGGATACATAAGGAAAAAAGAAGAGCGAAGAAAAACAAAGAAATACATAAAGAAAAAAAAGGAAGATATGGAGAATAAAAACAAAGAAATACATAAGGAAAAAAGAAGATGGAAGAAAAACAAAGAAATACATAATGAAAGGAAGACGGAGAGAAGAAGAAAAAAAAAGGAAAACATAAGGAAAAAAGAAGAGCGAAGAAAACCAAAGAAATACATAAGAAAAAAGGGAAGACAGAGAGAAGAAAAACAAAGAAATACATGAGGAAAGGAAGACGGAGAGAAGAAAAACAAAGAAATACATAAGGGAAAAAGAAGAGAGAAGAAAAACAAAGAAATACATAATGGAAAAAGAAGAGGGAAGAAAAACAAAGAAATACATAAGGAAAAAAAACGAAGACAGAGAGAAAGAAAAACAAAGAAATACATAAGGAAAAAAAGAAGATAGAAGAGAAACAAAGAAATACATTAAGAAATCAAAAGAAGACAGAGAGAAGAAAAACAAAGAAATACATTAAGAAAAAAGACAGATAGAGGAAAAACAAAGGAATACATAAGATAAAGAAGACAAGAGAGAAGAAAAACAAAGAAATTCATCAGAAAAGAATGAAGATAGAGAGAAGAAAAACAAAGAAATACTATAATACTGCTGCCACGCCAGCCGTGTTGGTCATCATACACACGTGGATATTTGACAAACAACGACTGTCATTGCATCTATCAGGCGTTCTTTTCAGCTGCTTGCAAAAGATGAATTATGATTTTGATTGATTTATAGCAAAACGCCACGGGGAAAAAAAATTCGGCGCGGATAGTTTAAAAGTATCGTATTTTGCAGCCGTCCCTTTGCTTTTAAAGCCGTCCCTGTGAATTTAAAGATTGAGAACGCATCTTGGAATCGTTTATGCCTTCTCCATTCACATAGGGTTTGCGTGCAAATTCTCTTGCACAGTGGAGCGCGGAGAGTGATCTCCTGGTAATCGATTAACTATTTTGACGTCAATTTATTACGGGTTTGCGTTTATAACGGTTTTGCGTGATTTTACTACACTGACAAGAGCAGATATACACAACGTTCGATATAGACCTAACGCTAGTAGCATCATAAATATTACGGGAGTTCTGTACACATGCGAATGTGCTTAAACAACGCCAACTTTGAGTGCGCAAATTGAAATTCCTATGGAGCAAATATGCTCTGTGATGTACGCTAGTTAATGCACACGGTATTGCATGAAGAGACTAATGACCGGTCATTATACTCTCCTAATGACCGGTCACTGGCATCCATTCTCTGTAATTAGTCGTAAAAGCTGTAAAAGGAAAATGTAGGTCGGAATTCTCTGTCCTGCTGGACAAAACTATTTTCCCCACTAGAAACACTGTTCTCCTTTTAAGATTACCAGTTTTTGTTAAATTTAGGATGTATAAACATAAACAGATCAACAAAATCTGTGCAATTTAAGTTTAGAGTTTATGTGATCCATGTCATAATTACCCATACATAACTGAGCGATAAGACATAATATTCACTGAACACGTGATTTTGTTTATAAAAATGCAGGTTTCCCAGAAAACGAACAATTTAGGGGTTTTGCTCTATTCTCATATAGACGTATTCCTAAAGATGAGAAAAGCAAGCAACTTTAATTTTGACTCCGACTTTTGCATTGGTGGTTTGTTGTTACATTGCAGCGGTGCATAACAAAAACTACCATCGAGGACCGATTTGGTTTAGTATTATTATCGATGGAATCGTTTGAGGGATTTCACCTCTGACCTATATCTATTTCTGAACCAATACTTATATCAAAGCAAGCAGTTTTTGTCTGATTTACAAAATACAAAATAAACGTGACGGTTATTATAAAGTTTAATAGTATTTATATTTAGCAATCTTTTATGCTGCACTTTTTACTGCCTCTTTCCTTCTCTTATAAAGATAGTGACGATTAACTATGGGCAGAAGGACAAGAATCCAATCCACGATGTCTACTTCTATTCCAAGTCGGATTCAAAAAAGGCTTTCAAGCTGAAGGACGAAGACGTAATATACAGTTTTATAGAAACGTAACAATTTGTTTCATAGACTGATAGAGACAGATTGCAATTTCTAGGTTCTTTTTCAACTTCATTCTTTATATTAAACCTAAAGTATATAATTATTCAAAGTATAAGATAGTTTTCAGAATGCTTAAGAGCATGCCGAAACTTTACCTGAATACATGCATTTTAATAGTGGTCAGTTGTCGTGATGTACATGTTACATGTTGCTATTCACTGGGCCATACACTCACCACCTCTTTCGTTGACATTTTACTTCAGCAACCATCGTCAGAATTAGAAGCATATTATTGGAAGGTTGATTCTAACTTTTGGGCCTAATATACGATGAGAATACTTCAAATTCTTGACTTGAAGTAGCTTCATATTTGACAAAATAATATAATAATAATAATAATAATAAGTATTAATTTTTAGCTGATCTCTAGACTACAAGCTATAAATCACTGCCGGAACATATAGCGATACTAATACCCTACAAATATTTAAAAGTAATTCAACATTTAAGTGATATTGATTTCAGTTGACTGCTATAATCAATAAAGTGGTGAATTTTAGTAGCCTTCTATTATACCTGTATGATATGAGACACAAAATTCACTCTTTTTCATAATTTTCACAGATGTCTTTTATCCTTCCGAAGGCATTTCAGGAAATACGTATACGCGTATACTGCAAAAATTCCGATGATCAACGAAATGCATATTTAAAAGCCGCTTTTGTGATTTGGTATGAAAGCAAAATAGACAGGTAAGAAATTTGTATATTCGATTTCAATCAATAGCAAGGATTCTAATGAGTAACGATGATGTGTTTTTCATAGATTTAATTTTATGCTACAGTCACATATTAACCTAAAGCCTATAGGCGAAAGCGCAACGTAAGGCCATTTTTGTGATAGGCCTACGGGGTGGGATGTGGTTATTCCATTATCCAGATATTTTTCAGTTTTCCCTTTTTATCTTCTTCTTTTTTTCAGTCTCCTCATGTTAGGCTTCATATCCACTCCCTTTGGCTAATCTTGAGTTCCGGTACATGGAATAGCATATCGAAAACTATTCACCTAATATATTTGAATTTTATGCATGAAAAATGCTAGCTCATGCATAGCATACGAAAGAGTATTAAGTCAAGAGAATCAAAATTTGGAAGATTCTTCATCTACTTCGCCAAGTGATTCTCCGCACCATAAAAATATTTGTTAAATTTACTCAGTATAGGGTAAAAGGAGAACATGCATGTTTTGGGGTAAAATTTTCCTTAATGTTAAATATGTTTTCCAAAATTAAAGGTACATTTTACCCAGATTTGTGTATATGTGACCCGGCACCACAAATCCACCAAAAAGTCGCAACCCGTGATTTTATGTAAACAGCTGAAATGGAAATTTGGGTTGGAAAATTTTATTTTGGGATTTTTGGTTTTTCTGAAAGATCGTTCTTTTCTGTACCTTATATCAAAATCTGGAAGCTTAAAACACAGCATAAGACGAATTTTAAACAGTTTTTCTAGACCAGTTTTTTTCGCACAGCTTCGGTTTCTTCCTAATTCTTCGCCTTCCCGTATGATCTTTTTTTAATGGGTACTGCTCCCCCACGTAAAATCACTGCAATCTCACGGGCCTTTAAAATTACATTTCCCTAATAATGTTTATACTGATAGAAAGAATAAACTCTCAGCAATCTCATCATACTGATATAACAGTTCACCAATAGTCGCGAAAGCAAATTACAGAGCAGTTTTAAGTTCCATTTCGATGACGAAACAGAGTCTGAAAAAGGACGAACGATCAAGTTTATTCATGTGAGCAAGGAAAGAGTATGTAAGTTCTATGTAAAACAAACTGCATAGGTTAATCAATGTGAACAAGAAAAAGAGTAGGTCCTATTCAAGTCAATTATAGGCTAAATTACAAGTTCAGTGTATGATAACAGAAGGACTACACAGGTAACAAACCAGTATTATGTAAAAGGGAGCAAAGAAAGACAACCGAAAGGAGTGAATAGGCATTGTCTAGTCATGCTAGTGCAGGTGTCAGGCCACCGAGGTGCTCTTAATCTCCCATTAGAACACTCTCATTTGCATCATAATAACTTTCGAACAACTAAAGTTCACAATTTGAAGTCTTGGCAATGGAATGAATAAAGTATGTTTAACACTTCTTTCAAATATCAACCTAATCCGACAATTCATTCATAGTGGGTGCTATGGCCTTTTGATTCACTCTCCATTGATTTTCTCTCTTGTTTTCTTACTCCGCGCGCTTGAATAGGCCTCAACTTTAGAGCTCATTTCCTCCCTATTTAATACCAGCAAACCTCTCTCACAAGCTCCTTTCATTCGCTGAATTAAAAGGGTTAGAAAGTTTCAATTATAATGAGTCATATATCATTTTAAAGCTGAGACTTTGTTCTATTCAAATATGATAAAATCAGAAAAATTATTTTTTGCGACTTTTTGGTGGTTTTGTGGTGCCGGGTCACATATAGTACCCAATACTGGGTTGAAATTTTACCCCAGTTATTCTACAGTGCTCCGAGACATATTGAATTCACAATTAAAATACAAAATAAACATTATGAGTTGAAATACGATTTGAAGCGCTGTCATTCGTAAAACTGAAATATTGTTTCATTCACAACGCATTGCATGATAAGATGGTATAGATGTTATAGTAAACTGTTTGCCCAATGATTTGTGAATGCTCTTCTTTTCCGGAATAACTTTATTTGTCCACATCCTATGTCTTCTCCATTTCAGTCTTAAGCTGGTGGCCCGGAATAAAGAGAGAGAACTAGAGGTAAGGCCCTGTCGTGTCTGACACAAGTAACAATGTTCGTTCGTTTAAGTTTTCAGGAAATTGGCTTATATGACCTTGATGACATGAATGTATGGAAAAGGAGCTCGAATTTTCAAACTGATGAACTGATGATTGTAGTCGCTCTATCATTACGATGGATTTCTTGAATATTGATACTGAGTACAAGAAGGTCTTTATTTTAAAGGCAGCATACATCATATTAGTGTCCATAAGCTCTTGATGGATAATCCATGGGGATACTCGTTTTGCAGAGGTTGGTGTTTCCGAAGGTTCATGATTCCGAAACATACAGGGGGGGGGGGGGGGGGAGTGGTTCTTTATTCCGCAAATAAAAAAGGATTCATAATTCCGAAAAATGAAAAAAGGATTCATTATTGCAAAGGTTCGTAATTCCGAAAAAAAGATATAGGGTTCTATTACATTCTCGGAATTATGAACCCTATTTCATTTTCGGAATTACGAACATTCGGAGTAACGAACCTTTGGAGTAATGCAGCAGATATTAAGAATTATGAACCTTCGGAAAAATGAGATGTAATCTTGCAGGGGCGGATCTGGAGGAGTGGGTAGGAGGTCACGGGGTCCGGACCCTCTCCCCCTCCTTTTTTTTTTTTTTTTTCTGCTTGTCATATTCTTTCTTTGCATATCGGACCCCCTTTTCCCTGATGCACTTGTCAGATATATTTGTTAAGTCAACTCCCCCCCATTTTTTTTTATTGGGGGGGGGGGGGGGGGGGGGCTTGTCAGATTTTTTTAGGAATTGGACCAGCCTCCTTTTTTAAAATCCAAAACTCCTGGAGCCGCCCTTGACTTGGGTGCCAAATTTCCTTGTCGGAACTCGACAATTTTCACTGTCATCCCTAGCCTGCATGATTAAGGATGAACTTTACCAAAGAGCACTAGCCCATTGACGAATAGTGATTGTCTGACGCGATCTTTGACGCACCACGTGAGAGTGAAAATCATCCAAAATAAACAGTACAAACAATGCTATGAGTTACAGCCCATGCACTAATTACTTCTATAGGCTTTATAGTGTAGGCCATAACGCAATCGAAATGACCCCCCCCCCCCCCCCTCCTGCTCCCCCAGTGTGCAAAAATGTTGACACTTTTTTTTGGTTGCTGAAAATGTCAAGAAATTACAGTCATTCGGGCACATCTCTGTCTTAACCCTTAGTGTACGGGGGGGGGGGGGGGGCTCAGAGCTCCCCCCTGACAAATTTCGCCGCACATTTCGAACCAGTAAATTTCAAGCTACGATACTTTCTGACTTTTTTCTTTCAAGTCTTGCGCATCTTTTGACACCAAGTTTTCAAAAATCGGTTATACCGTTATTGAGTCACATGAGCTTTTGTGACCTCAAGTCAGCCCGAAAATGGAGATTTTCTGAGTTTTGTGTACAAAACGAATGGGAAACCTGCATTTCCTTATGTTTCTCCTTTATCACTTATAATTTCTTCTTTAAGCTGTGATTATCATTTATTCTAACTGAATATTGGTTCATATAACACGCTGAAACAGCGAACTTAAAAGAAAAAACATTAAAAAAAGTTAAAGTAAGAAAAAAAAAGAAATACATAAGAAATGTGTAAAACAATAGAATGCAAAAGAATTGAAATCACTTTCATTTTTTTTTCTTATCGAATAATGTTTTTAAGGTTTAGCAACAACTTCTTGCATTAACATTTCATCTCCAAGGCCCTTCTTCACTTGATTATTAGTGGAAATGTATATTTATGCATACATTTACATAAATTATAATATCAAATAATAAAAAAAAGATTTACATAAAAGTAACGATGGATTTGACATGTGTTCTTTACGCTATTTTCAAGGTCCGTGCAAAATTTTGCTTTGATCGGTCATGTCATGGCCGAGATCGGGGGGGGGGGGGGGGGGCTCCGGGGGGCAGTGAGATGCCCGAATATTGGCACTTTAAAAAAAATCTTAAGGGGGCTGTTACCTCCACCTCTGCCTCGTACGCATAAAATCAATGGTCATAAACATGTTTCCTTATAAAAAAAAAGAAGAAAAAAAGAAGGAACAGTAGCTTGGTTCCGGGCTTATTTGCGCTTCATGTCCATTTGTTAGTAAGCAAATCTCATAATGATTGATTTTACGCCTTAACAAAGAGTCTTATGAACTTGACAATAAATGGACCGAGTTGTTAGTCATAAACTTTGACCAAGAAGAAGTAAAATCTTCGGAGAGCACAGAGAAAACTTTTTTTTTTTTTTTTTGGGGGGGGGGGGTTTGTTTCTGTTTTTGTTTTGTTTTGTTTTTTTTTTGTCATGAGTGCTGCAGAGATATTCCGCCCATTTTCAACAAAATGTCTGACATTTTCTAAAATCAGCACAGTCAAATCTTCAAACACATGCATTAGTTTTTGATTTTCCTTCTCTATGGTCTTTGTCTTTAGATTTGCATTGCTTTGTAATCTTACAATCCTTCTGGTTAGCCCTGGTTCTTTAGCATGCAACCTTGTTAAAATTTACCCAAACTGTCTTCTTTGCAAATGTTTTCTATCTGAAAATGGTTTTACAAAGTAAAAATCCTGAAACATGGGGGAATAACAACTCATTAACACAAATTTAAAGAATAAAATCATCCACAATGAGAAATGGAGCTCTTAAGCAATTTCACAAAAGGTGTCTCTTTAACATCATGCCTATTGTGTTTTACAAGAAAGTGAGCTAACTAGATGTTTGCATAAAACTTTGAAGACAATGGCCCGAATTCACAAAGGAGGTTTGGTTTAAATCACTTGTTTCAACCCCCTCCTGGGGTTTTTAAGCGTACGTGCACACGTTTTCTTTGAGCGCGCGCATGGGCAATGTGTGCTTATTTATGCTTATTTTAGTACACTTACGGAGGTTTAAACCTTACCCATGGTTTAAACCTCCTTTGTGAATTCGGGCCAATGGTGTTCAGTGGAAAGTGGAAACCTAAACAAGATACCATTGGAAAGAATATGAATCACTCTTTCATACGGTATAGATTTTATTGTTGGTACATACTTACGGGAATTTTTCAAAGTTGGGTTTCCTTTTTTTTTGTTGAAACGCCCAGTATATATATATATATATATATATATATATATATATATATATATATATATATATTAAACTAGAGAGGTTTTGATGTGTTACCGTTCGGTTGAAACATGTTAAATTTAGATAAGTGAACAGATATATTGAACAAAATGAAGCAGGTCACTCAGTGTATTTACAAGCTTTCGGCTCCTGGCCTTCTTCAAGTTTATTTGCTGACTTTTAAGGTCGAAGCAAATGTATATGTTGTCCGCCAAACAAAAGGGCCCGAATTCACAATGGTGGTAATAGATTTTTACCATGGTTTAAACAGATTTTGTGGTATAAGTATGCTTGATTTCGCGCGTACACTTAGAAAGATCCAATAATGAACGCGCGTGATTAACAAAGTGTGCAAATTTTACGCTAGTTGCCATGGTTTAGACCATGGTTTATGTAAATTAATTGAAATAAACTGTGCGTAAATTTACATAAACCATGGTCTAAACCATGGCAACTAGCGTAAAATTTGCGCGCTATGCTAATCACGCGCGTTCATTATTGGATCTTTCTAAGTGTACGCGCGAAATCACGCGCACTTATACCACAAAATCTGCATAAACCATGGTACAAATCTATTACCACCTTTGTGAATTCGGGCCAAGGTGTTCCTCCCCCCCCCCTTCCATTGTCCAAGCCTGACGTTCCGCCGCGCCTGCCAAAAATTTCATATTGAAAGGCCTATTGTTTCAGAAAAAATGCATCCCTTTGAAAAATGGTTCCACTAAAAACAATGCAGCAGTAGTACTGAATTACATAACAGATTTGTGTGTCGGGTAATCTTCAGTGAAGATGCTTACTCGTATACAAAATGTACTCAATATGCCACATAAAAGTTTGAGTGCAACTTTTTTTTTTGCACTTTGTATCAGAAAATACATTTTTTGATGATGAAAGCGTAATTCTATGGCAACCATTTACCATTCACACTGTACGTAAGAAAATTCGCATTTATTACTGCTTGCGAGATCAAAATCGGCAAAATATTTTTTGAGATATATTGAAAAATGCTAGGGGGCTAATGGGGGGGGGGGGTTACTTTTTGGTTGTATATATATATATATATATATATATACTTGTATATCGTTAGCTCTCCATTTTATTGGAAGTACATTATCCATACTTGATTTTCCCTCATATTTTTTTAGACTCCTGATAGAGGAACAAGCTGCAGCAGGGTACAGGTAAGGTATGGGATCTTGATGGATTAAGAAAATATGAATTACCGTAACGGGTTACATTTTATTTACCAGAGAAGGGCGGGAAGAATGGTGTCCAAATGATCGTGTCCTAGAGGCCTTCGTTGGATCTGAAAGCAAATTTTTGAAAAATTAAATGAAGAGGTGACGAAAATGGGCGGGAAATGTAGAATACTAAATTATTGATGACATTGAAAAATTATTCCTTTTCGCATCCAAAGTTTAATTACACGTGGAATGATCCTGATTAAAAGATACTAGTCGCTCTGCATTTTCTCATTAGCATAATGAAAACCGCCTCATGTGCCTTTGAGCAAAAGATCCTGCGTGTGTATAGATCATTATGCGGTTGAGTGAACAGCTCCGCACACCGTCGTTCTCAGTGAGGAGGACCATTTCATCGTGCATAAGGGAAAGTGTGCGTTGATGGAAGCGTATTTCGTCCCCACCCTTTCTTAGATCTAAATCTAGAGTAGATGTAGATTCCTAATACCAGACTAGTATAGTACTAGTCTAGCTAAATGTACATGTAGTTAAATCATACATGCCAAATCACATGCACACTAGATCACAGTTCATGTAATTTTGTTAAAGAGCATAATTGCATAACAGTGATTCAGTTCAATAAATACAAGTGTAGGGCTTGGGGTTTACATAGTGAATTCGAGAGAGGCATACACACGTGTAAAAGGACGTTGCTCTTACGCATGTACCTAAAACACAATGGACTCGCTCAATCGGTCGGCCTGCTGAGAAATCAATGCCGATTAATGAAAATAAAATTCAGAAGGGGTGAGCTCTGCAATGATACATAACACATATTTACGTCAAAAAGTTGAAATTTGTCCTGAAATTGCATAATCGTCGTCAATAGACACAAATACCCGAGCATGCCGAAATCGGGTAAACGTTGCCGCGTGTAGTTTCAATGGGAGTCACGTGACTCGAAAAGGCTGCGATCTCTCAATTTTTGTAGCTTTCTTGTGATTGGAAGTCATACTTCAAGGAAAAAAAATGATCACTGGATATTGAACCAATCACATAAAGCTTTATATCAGTATGTTTGATATTTTATCAGCTTTCCAGATCAGTTTGCCCTTTTGCGGGACGAGTTTTCTTTGTTACGTAGGAGACGCATTTAGGTTGTGTTGTCAGTGAAAATGTGGGAATTCAGACGATTTGCCATAGATAACGAGACTGACATTAACAGCTTTGAAGAAAAAAAAAATGATCACTGGATATCAGGCAAATTTTGGCAAAATTTGTATTATCAGAAAGCTGAATAAATGAAGTTTCATAAACAGCTTGCCCTTTTCGGTAAAGCTCAGAAAGAAAAGCTCTATGAGCAAATAATTACAGTCATTACGTGTAATTTCAACCGCTGTCCTGTGTTATAGCGTGTGTATAATGCTCTGTGAATCTTGCACATCGCAAATGAGCGCATGTTTTCATTATGTTATAAAAGTATTATTGATTGCTGTATAATTCTCGAGGAAAATGATACATGAATTTTACGAAAATACATACAGTTGTAATGTAAAGAATCGGCTTGATTATTTTGTTTATATATATCATGGTTATTATCAGTATTATCAGTATTATTATTATGTTTGTTATTATTGTTATGATTACTGAAATCATGTTGTTGTAAATAGAATTATATCTGCATCGTAATATTTATTGATTATATACATGTATATACATGTATATATTAAGCTATCTTTGTAAAAATATTGTTTGGAGTATATTATCCATATTGGATTGCCCCCTATTTTTTAGAAAACTGGTGGAACCGGACCAACAAAGCGCAGACAGAAAAAGGTAAGTGCATGGGATCTTCATGGATAAAGAAAACATGAATTACATTAACGGGTTCCGCTTATTTCTTATACTGATGTAGCGCCTTTCATCCACTGTGACAAGATTTTGAATTTTGGGAATATGGGACTCTTCGGAGCCTTGACTTCTGAGGGCAAGGCAAAATATTCAAGCTAATAGTGAACCAGCGAGTGAGGTAATTGAACAACTTTAGAGAATCGATACATATTTGGTAGTCAATTGTTGGCGTCACTTGAAATTGATACTAAGCAACAGCGGAATCCTCGTCATAAGAGAAAGGGGTATTATTCTCTGGAAGCCCCGCTTGTGCTAGATCATTAGCAAGTTGTTTTAATTCTTATTCCTGCATGTCTTGAAACGGATGATTGGGCGTTTGTCGGTTGATTAGTGGTGCATAAACTACCCACGAATGACATGCAGTTACCACGGATTCATAATAAAATTTCAGATCAGTATTGTTTTTATTCGTAATTTAAGCCATTATTTGGATTTGGTTAGGCTGAAATGATATTTCAACATAGTCCTTTGATTTTGGTTGATTGATTGCGACAAATATAGGCCTACCTTTTGGTACTCAAGAGTTCTGAGTGGCTTGCCAGCATTTTCGTTGATTTGGGCTTATAGTGAAAATGATAGAAAAAAAAAAGAAAAAAAGAAAGATTTGAAAATGATATGTATTCCTAGGTGATCACATTTCGTTTAAAATGTGCGTGTTAATCGCTACTCCCACCGCCTGCGGGCTTTCCTGGTTTAGGTATTTCATCCCCATCTTTCTTATGACCATGATGACAATTAGGGATCTACCTTCAAAATTTCCCCTCGATAAATTCTGAGGATTCAAGTCATTCGTTGAGTTTAGGGAGTCAACGCGACAAACACCACACTTAATTCTTGTTCCTAATATTTGAAATTGAAACAATACGTTTCCCTGCATGAAGTTCAATTTCGTTAAGGGTCCTTCACACGAATTGAGGAAACGAAGGCGAACGAATGGCATAAGTCTGAATACGCAGGAATACGCGCAGAATTCCCAACAAAAAGATTCTCGGGGGCTGGATGGATCGAACAACGATCTAAAACAAATTCAAAACGAATTCATAACTGTACCAGGGCAAATGCTAAAGGAGTGTCAACCTTGTCCGCCCGAATTCCTTATGCAATAAAGTTGACTAATTCAATAACCAGCCAAATAAATTTTGTAGAAATTCCGGCAGAGTCCCTATTCAACAAATGAAAAAAAAAAACAACAAAATTAATAATTGAAGTACATCTTTCACAAACTGAAAGGATAACTAGCCTGTAATTTTCGATTTGTAGACATACATATAGGCGGTTTTACTGTCGGAAATTAGTTAACTTTACTTTATTTACAATGCTGAGCTATTCAACAGGAATTTTTGATAAGCTGCATTCACTTTACTTTTATTCAAGTTATAGAATCGATTATTGGGGGGGGGGGGGGGGCTAAATTGAATATAAACTTTAATATTAAGCCCATTGATTTTAAGGGGAACACTAATCGTGTTTTTAAATAGCTACAAAACAAGGGTTCACTTTCAGAAACCAAAAATGATTACGTTAGAATATCATAATAGTTTCAATATGAGCACGTGCGAAAAGTCACGATATCATATCATATGAAATTTTCATATTCAACGCAGCAACGAAAAGGGCAATGTGAATCGCACTAGAAAGGCACTAATACGCTTACAGGTATGCAAGTGGTTCGCTATCAAATGGGCTCACTGGGTTGGGGTGGACGAACGAGACCGTTCATGTGACTTACAAGTTCCTTGTGGATGAACAAAACAATGCATGGCATTTGCGTTTACCGAGCTTACACGATGCGTACAGGCTGTTTGTCGGCATACGTTGAAAAATTTTATGCGTGCACAACATTTTTTGTCTCTCGGAGCGAATAACAACATACGGGAACTTAATGACATGAATAATAACGAATTCAAAATGATATCTCAACGGACTTCAGCGTATGCCAGCGAATGTCAACATTTTACCATACGCTGGCATACACTTGGTCAATTCGTTGTTGTGAAGGCCCCATTAGTGGGTTGTCGTCCTTTCCAGCATGTTGGATTTTCAACATTTTAAGACTTAGCGAGCAAGCGAATCGAAGGAGCAAAATCTTGAGACTATTCTGCTTGTGCAAGCACTATTTTTATGCATGTATATGATTGTTTTGTGTCCACTTTTTTTGTGTCAAATATTCAACAGTTTCAACAATAATTTTGAAATACGTGAAAAACGCGTGACAAATGGTTCTTATATTGGACGAAGGCTGGTCACCTTGCTTTACATAGAAATAGGTTCTAAAATAAAACTGATCATTTTGTACATGACTTTTAGCTCAAAATGATTGTACTTTTCATCCCATAGACTCTATTCAGGAATGCGTGTATACTATTTGTGTAATGATTAATGACATTGAGGAAATAGGCTCTTTTTCATGCACTTTTTTTAATTACAGGTAATGTGATCCTGGTGAAAAAATGGCATACTCACAAATCAAAGTAATACCAGTTCTTCATTACTGTATAACTTTTTTTTTTAAGGAAGATCATGCCTGAACTTTACAGTCGACGAAAAACAGCGTAGAGTTGTGTGTAAGGAAATCATTTTGTTTGACCTGAGCTGAGGGTATATATATATATATATATATATATATATATATATATATGTATGTATACTTGTATACTAGCAGAAGCAGCCCGTGTACATCCACGGGCGATAGCTATGCTTATGATTAATAATCACAGTATATCTGCCACAATATGTTCAAATGAAAATAAACAAGTGAATAAACATTTCTCCGTATGGCATGTTTTTTCGGGTAACTAAGTCGTCGATTTTACCAAGAAATATGTGCAGTATGCGAGTATGTGTTATTCATTTAAATCCTGCATAACTTTTGAAAATACTTGTATACCTTTTCATCTTGATGACAACTAAATAACCATTGTTTTAGCAATGAGTTATGAATGGCCCCAGTATTATTAATTCTCTGTCGGCCCAGTGGCCTGTGCATGGACACCTTCATACTTAACATACGAGATTCTCACACTTTCTTATAGAGCAATTTGGTTTTACCTTCTTTCTACGGTAGTCGGTTATTATTATCTAAAAAAGAGACATAATAACAGAACTCACTGGCAGCCCATTATTAAGAATGAAATAATGAAAAAGAGGAATTGTTCGTGTTTCTTTTGTGTGCTTTCTTTGTTTGTTGTTGTTGTTGTTTTTTGGGGGGTGGGGGGTAGTGGATGCGGCGGCTCCCTTACGGGTCTCTGCAGGGCTGACGGGATTCTTTTAAATAAATACATTCACCCCCCTCCCCTCCCCCATCCCTCAGTGCGAGGAAAGTCGGGATTAATAGTCGTATTCAAAGGGAAATTTTGCTTGTAGGCGGAGCTCCTCCTATTACCCCCCCCCCCTCCCGCTCCTCTTTACCTTCCGAGAGGGCTGGCAGGATGCCCGATATTCCCGGGGGGGGGGGGCACTCGAATTATATTTTGACGGGGGTGTGCCTCACGAATCCCCGAAAAGGGGGTCTAAGGAACTGACTTCAAGGTGTAAAATACGGGGTCTTGGGAACTATGATCTATTGGGCAGAGTGAAAAACAGGGTCTAGGGAACTACAAAACTAACCTCGCTTTATCGGCGGTACACCTTCGCTATCGCAGGATCTCGGGACGGGCCGCGCCGGGGGCCGCGCCCGCGCCGTGTAGCGCTAGTAGCTAGCTGGAGCAGTTTTCAAGGCTCGCGCGAAGAAAGGGCCTAGGGCGCGAGACCAGGTCGAGCGACCACTGCCTCCGCCACGCTCCCGGCCGCATATGCGAACGGATATGTTTCACATCAGGGGTCTTCAGAGCGGGGCTGAGCGGCTCCTGAGCGGAACTGAGTATCTAGAGAACGGAAATCGGGGTCTGAAAAAGGGGGTCTTCAAAGCGGCACGTCCCCGTACCACCAATATACGTGAGTGCCCCCCCCCCCCCCCCGGGCCGATATTCCCCTAAATTATGTCTACAGAGCGGTTTAGAATGTACGGAAGCATAAGTGCAGCGTGAAAGCGAGTTGTTTAACTGCCAAGGCGCCTTGTTTCGGGGGAAAAAACACACACACAAAAAAAACAAAAAAAAAACAGAAGGCGACTTGTACAAAGTCTCCAAGGCGCCTTGTTTAAGACAAGAGGCGATAATGCGACTTGTACAAACTCGCAAAGGCGCCTTGTTTAAGACGGGAAGGCGAGAATATGACTTTTACAAACTCGCCAAGGCGCTAGTTTGCAGGCACAAACCCTGGTCAGTCTTAAAGGGCCAGTCTAATGAGAACTCAAGGGGAAATGAAATCGTGCGGAATTTGCAAAAGGCTCGTTTACTTGTACACATAGCACGCCCGTTGTGCGAGGCCGTCGGACTAATGTCATAAATGATCGGACGGCACGAAGTTGACCGAACTGGAGCTAGGCGAATACTTCGGGTTTAACGAGTCCCAGGCCCTTAGTCTTGTAACTGGTCGTAACCTCGTTCACTCAAACAAGTTTAGTGTAATGCTGAAATATTTCCAAATACAAAACACGGTTTACTTCTGGTTGATTAGTCTAGCCATCGCTTCTGCACTGCCCTGCCGCGACACGTTGTCGCCACGATTACGTAACTACCCCCAGGCTCTACCAGAGAGCTGGCTCTTTGATTACTTTTCCATATGTTTGATTACTTTCCCATCGCGCCGCGAAATTTAAAACACAAGCCAGTCTTCACCGAACTATCTCAGAGGTGATCCAATATGAATCACATGTTTTAGCTCGTGTGTTGGAAGTCCTTGTAACAAAAGCGACACGAAGCTCCGAGTATATTTTCCCCTCTCATCGGAAATCGCCCATGCAGGCCCACCAAAGTATCCCTTTAAAAGGGTGTCTGCACGACTACAATAGGCCATGTACTGTAGCTGCTCCTGACACAGGGTTTGTACAACAAGTGAGCTCACAAGGATTTATTGTGCTTATAGGAGGAGCTTTGCTCTGAGAGGGATCGTCATGGTAACAGTGATTGACATTCACTATCAGAGCTGGCTGCATACCTCCCACTGAGTCTGAAGTCAACTTGCTGTTGCTGGAGATTGCATCATTACATAACACATTGGAATGTATCTTCATTTCACATGCTCCATTCCCTGTTTTCTATACTTGCATGCATGGTGTGAAGAATTACATGTAGGCCTACATGGGATCAGGGAGGTGGATAGTTTTTGCCATCATGGATTGTGTTATTTCAAGGAGTTATCACCTATGAGTATAGGATAAAGGAGGTGACTGCTATAGAATGCATCAAAAGAGTAGTATGACCTGCCTATGCGATATAAGTATTCAAACTTAGTACTTGATAAAAAATTATTTTGAATTTTAATGATTAAGGATGTCACATACTCTCTGTGATGAAAACATTTGCTGCAAAACTAATTTATTTATTTATTTATTTATTCTGTGTTCTTTATACAGGGTAGTCTCTTCAGTACATAAAAACTGCTTTGCAAGAGAGCCCTGTATTACATAAAACAATTAAAATACAATGTAGAACAGTTTCAGAACAATAAGATAACAGAACAATACAAAAAATAATATGTAAGAAATATTAACAAGTATAAAATTGGATCACGTCTTAAATACACAACTCAAATATACATTTATTAAAACCAATAAAATACCACGAAGGATCAATAGTTTGTGATCCGTTTCCATTTACAGATCCCTTCCTTACTCCCCCCCCCCCCCCCCCACCCCAACATCATACTCATTACAGCAATATATATGAAAAGGGTGTCGGCAAGGTTAAAAGTTAAAGCTTAGACACTTACATTGTTTCTTGAAAGACTCAAATGATACACAAGTTTGGACATGGATAGGTAGTCTATTAAAAATCATTGTTCCTTGGTAGGAAAATGTTGACCTCATATATTCTGTACGTGGTGTTGGTACAAAAAGAGGGCTGTTTGCAGCATATCTAGTAGAATAACAAATTGGTCTATGGGAAATAAGTTTCTTTAAATAATTAGGTACACGGTTATTGATTAATTTAAACATCATTACACAATGGTTAAACTTAATCCGTTGTTGCACGGATTGCCAATTGAGTGAACGTAACAAAAATGAGGTTGATGTGTATCTATCAACATTTAAAATCATTCTAGCGTATCTGTTCTGGGCACGTTGCAGTCTCGTTATGTTACATTTTGTTGTATTACCCCAGATAATGCTACAATAGTCAAGATGAGGAACAAACATAGTATGGTACAAATCAATTAAATTCTTCCGGATTAGATACGGCTTAATTCTTCGTATACATGCAGTGACCCGAGAGAGCTTGCTTATAACAGTATTAACGTGTTTTGTCCATTTCATACAAGGATCGAGAATAACACCGAGATACTTCATTTTATCTACAGTTTCTAATGTCAAATTGTTACATGTAATATTGATTTTACAATTTCTTACTTTTTTAACGGAACCAAATATCATAAGCTTTGTTTTATCAATATTTATATACATTTCATTTCTATCCATCCAGTCACTTATCATATCAAACTGAGATTGCAATGAAGTTTGTAATTCTTCCTGGGTTTTGGCTTTACAAAAAACTACGGTATCATCAGCATATAATGAGAGTTTAGTTAATGGCATAAAATTCATTTCACAAATATCATTTATATACGTGCTAAAAATTAATGGCCCAAGGGTAGAACCCTGAGCGATTCCTGTTTTCACAACAAGTGAGTCACTCAAAATACCATCAATCGATACACAATGAGTTCTGTTTGTTATATATGATTCGAACCATTTATACTCAGTGCCCTTTATACCATATAAAAACATTTTCTTTAGCAATTTATCGTGAGGTATAACATCGAAAGCCTTCCGAAGATCTAAAAATACACCACCTGTTAGATATCCGGAGTTCATATTTTGTAGAATATATTCATTAATATCAAGAATGCAAGAATTTGTAGAGTGTAAAGGTCGAAAACCAGATTGATTATCAGAGAGCAATGAATGTTCATTTAAATATTCATACAGCTGTTTGTGAATTCCTTTTTCTAAAATCTTACTAACTATGGACAAAATAGATATGGGTCTATAATTCATTGGTTGTGTTTTATCACCACTCTTATGTATTGGAATTATTTTAGCAGATTTGAAATCCTTAGGTATATTACCGGTATTAAGGGAACAATTGAATATAAGGGTCAATGGTTTTACAACAATTTCTGCAGCCACTTTAAGTAACGTTGGGTGTATTCCATCTAGACCATATGTTTTACATGTATCAATACTCTTCAGTTCTTTTAAAACAAACTCTTCAGTAATGTCAGAAAAAGATAAAATGCTATCAGTTATAGGTACATTTTGGAGGCAGCGGTCGTCTACATAACGATTTTGTGTGCTTGGATTTCTTATTCTATCCGATATAGTATTAAATAATTGATTGAAAACATTACCAATTTCATGATTGTTTTCTATGACTTTTTCTTCATATTTTAGCTTATATTCATTTTCATTTTTAGTTTTTGGTAAAAGTTCTTTTATTACATTCCACTTTTGTTTCAAGTCGTTATTTGTAAAGTTTTTAAATTTGTTACAGTAATATTCCCGTTTCAATTTTTTATTCATATTATTCATTTTATTGCGAATACGCTTATATTCTGTCCAGAAATGGTCCATTTGTTTTGTATCTGAAACAGATTTAAAATGATCGAATTTTGATTTACAGTAGTCTCTATCCCGTGAAAGTATTAAGTACTCATTTGTTATCCACGGTGCAGGATTACGCTTTTTTCTTATGCTTACATAAGGCGCGTGTCTGTCGCAGAGTTCAACGAACTTTGCTTTAAAATCCAACCACATAATATCGACATTTTCTTTGTCAGAAAATATACAATTCCAATTGACTAGAGATAAATCACGTACAAACATATCAGAATCAAAAGTGCGAAAAGACCTCATTATCGAAATTTTAGGACGAGATTTAACATTCCTTTCTTTAAGGATTACATATATCAAAGAGTGGTCACTAATACCAACAGACTGAACACCAGACGGTAATGAACCAAGAGTCTGGGATACCAAAAAAAGATCAATCAATGTTTTACTAAATGGAGTAATACGAGTTGGTTTTGAAATTACCTGGTTAAATTGAAAAGAATCACACATCTGTATAACTTTCTGTGATAAAACATTATCAGTTAACATGTTACAATTCATATCTCCTGTAATTAACACTTTGTCTGTTAGAGTACAAACATTTTCAAAATTACACTCCATGGTTTCAAACTCTTCAATCGTGGCCTTTGGTGGGCGATACACTATACCGAGAAGATATGGTTTGTGATTTTTTATTTGAATTTCTATCCACATCAATTCTAACGAATTTTCTTCTAGGTCATATCTTCTCTTGTATATAATATTAGTTTTGATATAACAACCTACACCACCTCCACCACCACTGACTCTATCTTTTCTCTCTAAAGTATATCCATTTATACGTAAAAAACCTGTGGGGAAATTATTGTCAAGCCAGGTTTCAGACATGGAAAAAATATCATACGGGTTTGAATCTAGGAACAATTGTATATCATCTTTTTTATTTCGTAGACTGCGGAAGTTTAAATGTGCTATTTTAATGCCCTTTTCTTTAGGATAAACAGATATATATAAACCTTTATCCTTAGAATAATCGTCTTTAGTAGTTATAGGTATTTGTTTTTGAGGCGAATTTCCCATAAAACACGGAAGTTCATCCATATAACAAATATTACATATCCAGTCTTCTGATGAAAAGAATACATCATCTTTAACATTTCCACATTTAAGATGTGACCATTTTGAACATAGTACGCAAAGAATTGCTTTCTGATTTTTTCTTACAGATTTGTTACAGTAAATACATGGGTAAGCAACATTCATAAGTGTTTATAAAACATGAATGATTAAACAAATATTATTCTATGAGTCCAGTTTGTCGATCTGATTTACAGAGGTAATATTTACCCATTTGTTTGTTGACTTCTTCAAAGCTTTGACACGTCCATCAATTGTATACACCTTCAACACTTGTGGAGATCTGTTGGCTACATTTACTAGAGATTGACGGTGGCTTGTCAGGTCTTCGTATATGAAGATCTTTGTTCCTTTCAATTTAGCTCTGTTGCTGTAGATCAGCTGCCGAACGTTGTAGCGAGTGAACTTCATTATGATGACTCGTGGCTTGCCGTCTCCTGTTGTTCCTTGTCTTGGCGTAATACGATGACTACGATCTATGTCGCTTGCCGCAAGGTCGATGCCGAGCTTCTCTTTCACAACTTGTCGTACGACGTTATCTGTGTTTTCATTCACGTCTTCTGGAATGCCATGGAATCGGAGGCAGTTTCTCCGACTATATTGCTCCTGGATTTCACATGAACTCTTCAACTTGACTATTTCTTTGTTGAGTTCGTCAACCTTTTTCGTAAGTGACGTCATTTCTTCCTTCTGTCGATCAAGATCTAATCGTACTGCGTCATACACTGATTGCGTAACATTGTGGACAATGACGTCAACAATAGCATCCACCAATTTCTTTCGTGTGTCTTCGGCGCAGAGGGCTTCAACAATAGACTTTTGGAGAAGATCTGGGGGTATTGAAATTCCTTTACCTGGAGCTGATTTTTCAGTTGAGTGACCAGCATCTTCATCGGTCAGTCTGGTGGAGTTCATGGTCCCCTGCTCCGGCCCAAGGGGTACTTCGCTTGCTCCTGATGTATCTCGATTACTCCGAGTGCCAGGTCGAGGCATTATCCTTGCACTTTAAATCTCTGCCAATTCTGATGAAAATATAAATCTGATTTCTATCAGATGGTGGTAGTAATACTCCTTCTATATGATATTCCAATGTTATGTTCAGGTTGACTATCTGTTTCTGCAAATTTCAGAGAATTTAGGCACAATGATGTAGACAAAATATTCGCACCCGTCGCACCCGTCGTAATCGAGTATTGAGTATTGTATTTTTCTCACATCTCACACAAATCTCATCTCATTTTCAGTATCATCCTACAAATTGCACAATTTAAAGCAACTTTTACAAAATATTTCGTGCAGATTACAAAAAGCTTCAATGCTACAACATTATTAAATTTTACTGTAACAGCAATTGTTTGAGCTATGAAATACAAAGTTTAAAACTTGACTTTAAAACCAATTGTTTTTCTTCAGACTGGCACTGAAAGCGGATGAGAGAGTTTATCGAGTATTGCATTTTTCTCACATCTCACACAAATCTCATCTCATTTTCAGTATCATCCTACAAATTGCACAACTTTTATCTCTTTACTTTCTTCACCTGTTTCAAAGTATGGGGCTGATACACATACATGCAGCTATTATGTGAAAATATGCCCATGCAAAACTATTAATTTCTATTATTATCAAGATCGAATGAAAGCAATTATCGCAAGTATTACTTTACTTTTCTACATAAGGCCTCAAAACTCATCTACTTCAGCAGAGGTGTAAATACTCTCTTAATTGGAGGACCCTGCGCCGTTGGATGTTTTAAAAGAAATTTGGTGCTACATAAATGCTGTGAAAACTAGTGTTCTTTATTCTTTTTAACATAAGGCTGCTACTGAGTCAGAGATCGAGAATGGTCTCAATTTGATCCCTGCCCTGGCCTGGGACCTGGCTGAAGTAATAATAATAATAATACTTGGATTTATATAGCGCCTTTTCCATAGGATACAAGGCGCTTGTCAATCAGTCTATTTAACAGAGTTGTACAAGTAAGTTTTCAGGTGTTTTTTGAAGATGTCTAGTGAACCACTGTTTCTTAGAAATGATGGGAGATTGTTCCAGAGACACTAATGCCATATGTTGCCATTTACAAAAAGTGCAAGTTTGTTCAAAAATGATTATTTTGTAGCAAAAAATCTGAGCTGAAAATGTTCTTGACCACATGGATTTCAGCCACAGTGTTTAGCACAGCATTCCACACATGGTATGTGATGTGTGTGTGTGTCTATGAGAGTTTGTGTGCTGTGTGTTTGTGTGTATTATGTGTATGGTGTATAGGGAAGTGCCAGGCTCTTTCACTTACTTTGACCTGGCTGTAGAACAGATGGCATTGCCAGTGCAAACTGCATGATAAAACCTTTGTTTTTTATCTTTTGATTTATTTAGATTGGAGAGCTTAAGTTTAATATAAATCCGAGGAAGGAAGAGAAAGGACTGAACATTTTATGAGGGGAAAAGTGAAAAATTGTTTATCAACAGCTGCATTTTAGGGGCCAATATCAAAGACAATGCAGATAGTGTAATCTGCTATCTGTTGTGAACACACAGAGTAACTGCAATAGCAAGTAGTATTAAAAAGGATGATGTAGTTTGCAATGTAAGGTAAGATTTACAGCAAAGAATTCTTGTACCTTACTGCTCATGAATAGGAAAATTTGCTACACATTAATTTAACCAGTGAAGAAAAAGTGAGAGTATGACGCCTCTGATATTCACACGAGATGAAAGAAAACAAACAGCTTCGTGTTACTCAGAAGTGATAGAGAAGTGAATGAGTTCAATTCTTTGGCAGTCATAAAGGCCAAGGAAAAACACTGAAAACTGTTAACAAGTTTAATGTGGAAATTTACACGAAACTCCTCTAAACTTCATTTTCCTATTCATGAGATGTGAAATATTATTTTTCTGTGATGGCACAGAATGCAAGATTGTGCCTCATGTTGACGACATCACATGCACACTGCTCGCAGCAGACACTTTGAGATTCAGCACTCTAAATTACCTGAGATAGATTTTGGTAGGTTTGCATGAATTTACCTACATAGGCAGTTAGGCACTGATATTACAATTTATACATTTTATGTCTTGGAAAAATTCATAAATGGGTTATGCAATTGCAAATACAATATACTTCTTTAAAGACCTACTAATATTTCAACTGCTATAGACTGAGTTTTATCCATTACAGAGTAGATTGTGCATGAATTTGCGTAAGTGGAATTTAACTATTATGTCATGGTTTGGAAATTTATTACTTGGCAACAATCATAGGCCTATATACATTGCATTTTTCCAAAAAAAAAAAAAGTTACTCTTAGCATAGCCTTTCAGGTGATTTGATATAGTGTTTGCAGTTCAGTCAAATACACTGATTACCATATTGATGCCTAATTTATTATAATTAGGCACCAATATCATAAAAGGTATACACATTTATTGCTTAGAAATATTGAAATTCAGATGATGCAATCCGAAATAGAACTGAATACTAACTTTTTCATTAATATGATACCGAACTGTTCGGTGAAATACAGTATTAAACAATGGGGTTTGCATTAATATGCATAATTAAGCCTCATTATATGGTGACAAACTGCTAGTTTCAAAGCTTGACAACAATCATGTTTACAGTCAGCACCGATAGTTATCTTAAACTATATAGTAATTTTCAGTTGAGTAGCCACAATAACAGATTTGCATATTGATGCAAATTTGCATAATTAAGCATCAATATATCACATAATTAAGAATCATTGTCATGATTGCACATTTATGGCTTGGAATATTCGCATTCAGATTCTGCATTCCAAATTTTCCTTACATACCATCTTTTCATTGAGAGCACAATATAGTTTGCATAAATTTGCATAATTAGGCCACATTACAGTGGTAAATTGCCACTTCCAAGCATCACAACATTCATATTTAGATTAAGCACCTAAAGTTTAATTAAAATATCAGTATTCATGCAGTTTAATATAAACATTTTTCAATTTAAAAAAGCAAAAATAGTGGATTTGCTTACAGATGAATAGTTTGTATAATTAGATATCAATATTTCACATAATTAGGAATCAATATCATGAAATATTTACACATTTAAGGCTTGAAATATTCACCTTCAGATTATACAGTCCAAATAATCCTTAAATATATCTTTACAATAAGAGCACACTGGTGTTTGTAAATTATTGTATAAGTAATGAATATTGTATAAATTTGCATAATCAGGCCACATTACAGTGATTAATTCCACTTCTAAGATTTACAACATTCATATTTAGAGTAAGCACCCAAAGTTACCCTGAAATATCACCTTTCATGTGATTTGATATTAACATTATTAGTTAAATAGCCCCCAAAATGGATTTGCATATTGATGCCTGATTTGCATAATTATATAGGCATCAGTGCTACAAAAAAAAATATACATATATGGTTTAGAAATATTTACATTCAGATGATGCAGTCCAGATTAGCCTGAAAACTATTTTTTCATTAATAAGATACCAGCGTTCTGTGTATTATAGTTTTAAAAATGAATTGTGCATAAATTTGCATAATTAGACCTCATTAGAGTGATAACGTGCAAGTTTCAGGCTTGGCAACTTTCATATTTGAATTCAGCACAAAAAAGTACCTTTGTCCCCAACTTTTCAGGTGGGGCGAAAATGTGGACCACGAAAATGAAAAACGGAGCCTCTTTTTCCATGTCATCCCATAGTCTATAGATTTATTTCTTTTGTGTAGTGATAAATCAAATAGGAGTAAATGTCTGGTATGGTGAAATCTTAAATCTTAAGCCCCGGAGGGTGGGGGGGAGGGGGGGGGAGGGGGGAGGGGGGAGGTGGAGGGGGGAGAGGGGAATAACGAAAAAAAAAAGAAAAAAAAAAATCGATTTTTTTTTTTTTTTTTTTTTTTTTTTTTTTTTTTTTTGGGGGGGGGGGGTTAGTTTAGTTTTGTTTGTTGTTGTTGTTGTTGCAAATGCGCCGGCAGCGAGTCTTTTTTTCCCCCAAAAAGGTTTGCCCATTTCAGTAAAATCCTGCCTCCTGATTGGTTCAAAGTTATACGCATCATGAATATTCATGACTGAACTACAAAGGTAGTATTACGCATGCGCGTGGACTTGACAAATTTACGCGTACTACGGAGCTCGATCGATCGATCGAGCGAGCACGTACGCAAAGCTGCTATAGGCCTAGACAGGGCCTAGGCTAGCCTAGGAGCTGTGTCTCTTCTCGTTGGGCTTCTCATCTAACGTCACGTTCTTGTAACATGGTCATGGTCATGTTACAAGTACGCAACTTTTGATGAGAAGCCCAACGAGAAGAGACAGATGCTATCGGTCTAGTCTAGTGCTACTACTAGTACCAGTAGTAGCTAGTCTAGTGACAAAATGTACGCGTTGTGCATGTACAGTTGTATCATACATGTACGATGTCGATGAGATATAATATCAACACTTTCTAACCAAACTGCTGCATCATCTACACGCTATAGTATTGAGAAAATTCGCCTATGGGATGGGCCGATTTATAATTTCACCATATAGATCTAATGTACTCACATAATGGTTTTGATGATTCGCTATTCTCTTCTTTAGAGCGATCAAGATTGCACATAGTTGTAGTCGCCGCCATTGCTCAACATAACGGACAACTTGTGTTGATGATTGATACCTAAAACAAAAGGAGGTTGGGGCTATACTGAAAATTCAGTGGAACCTCTTTATAAAGAGCACTGTTGTAACAAAGTCTAGTATATAACAAGGTAATATTGGTCCTACACTTCTTTGTATTTTATTGTTTTTCAGCCCTGATAAAACAAGGTTTCGATATAAAGAGGTAATTTTCTTGGTTCCAAGGAGTTTGTTATAACGAGGTTCCACTGTATTGCTATTGCAAAGGTAGCCCAAAGTAAATCCATTGTTGCCGATGGCCAAAAGAGAAAAGTCTATGGCGAGGTGGGGGGGGGGGGGGGGGGCAAAAAGTATCCATGATGCCAATTGATGTAGGAGGTGGCAATCAAGAGTTAATTCTTTTCTCATCCTTCTTTCTCTTCTTCTCCTTTTTCTTTTTCTTCATCTTCTTTTTCCCCATCTTCTTCTTTTTCTTCTTCTTCGTCTTCTTCTTTTTTTTCTTCTTCTTCTTCTTCTTCATATTCTTCTGCTTCTGCTTATTGTCTTGTCTTGCCGTAGACGCCTACAATCAATGTGTTGATTATTATGCCACATTGTTCTTCTTGTTCTTCTTCGGCACTTTTGATTTTGGCTGCACAAGTATAGTACAAGACTTTTACAGTGCAATTTCATGTTAATTAGTTATAAAAGCTCATGAATATTTAAATTATAATTTCAATAATTTTACGCGATGCGCGGAGACCAAAATCTGATTTTCGCTGGTACAATGGAAAAAAAAAAAATTAAAAAAAATCGGCTTCATAGGCTAATACATGAAAAGTGGGAGCAGTGTGCACATTTGACTCGCCAGCAATGCCCTCATGGAAAGCCGGATGCAGCAGCGGAGTTGAGACCCCAGTTATCAGCCATTCAGCCATTCGGGGCCTGCATGCACCGCATATGCAAGGTACGAGGTATGCAATGCATCCACCAGTCTGCCAGTAGTGTACCTAGACCTTTCCAACGCGATCGACCGGCCAACTTCCTGGCCTGCATACATAATACATACATATGGCCGGCGGAACCGGGGGGGGGGGGGGGGTGGGCACCCCAACTTTTTGACAAATAATATATAATGTCTATGCAGATTTTTGTATAATTGGAAAGAAATGCAAGAAAAGAAAGAAGGAAGAAGGGGGAGAGGGAGGGTTAAATTAGAGAGTGTTTATCCACTCCCCGACCGAGTTGCATTTTCATCTATGCCTACTGGAAAATTACAAAGTTTGACGAAGTCCCTCCTGCCTTACTCTACACCCCGGGGGCAGGGGGGCACAATGCCCCCAATTTTTCAAGTATCTCAAAAGTGCACTTTTTATTTCTGAAAAAATACCCCTTTTCTTTCTGATAAGTACACTTTTTACTTCTAAATGAGCCACTTTTGCTTTCTAGTAATCGCCCTTTCCCCTTCTGATCAGTGCCCTTTTTTTTTTTACTCCTTCTGATAAGTGTGCCTTTTCAAATCTGATAATTGCCTCCTTATCTCTCTCATAAGTGCCCTTTTCTCCTTCTGATAAGTGCAATTTTACTTCGGATAGGTGCCCTTTCCTTTCTGATAAGTGCACTTCTCCCCTTATGATAAATACCCCTTTTCAAATCAAATAATTGTTCCCTTTTCTCTCTAACACCTGCCCTTTATTTTTTTTCTCCTTTGCAAAACTGCATTTTTACTTCTGAAAGGTGCCCCTTGTCCCTACTGATAAGTGTCCTTTTTCCCCTTCTGATGAGTGCCCGTTTTCAAATGTGATAATTGCCTGTTTACCTCTGATAAGTACCCCTTTTCTTGTCTAATATGTGTCAATTTTCTCTTCTCATAAGTGCCCCTTTCCACCTCTGATAAGTGACCTTTCCTCTTCTGATAAGTGCCCCATTTTACCAATATTTCCCACTGTTTCTTCCAAAAAGAGCCATATTTGAAGAATATCATAAAATAATCGGTTCGGCTTTATGTAGTAAGAAGTACCAATATTACCACAACTACAATGTAAGGCAGTGGAGCTGGAGGCAAGAGGGGTACAATGCCCACCCCAAGCTAAGGATTGTGCCTATAATTTACACGAAGTAAGGGTAATATTTTCTGAAAATGTTCCCCCAAATCGCTCGCTCGCACATAAGTCATTAGCCCATTACACGAAACTGCTAATTGGGGAAGCTGAAGCAGTGGCCAGAACCACAATAAAAAAGAAGATGATGCTTGATAATTAATTAGACTGTAGTGTAATACCAATGTCACAAATGTACTTATTTCGCTTAATGTTCATCCCTTGTAGTTACCTCTCTTTCTTTTTCGTTAGTCAAATGAATGTATATCAAAATTAGTGTATAATGCAGTTGTTTTTCCCCACTTTGACTACGGAGATATCGTATATGGCTCGGCCTGTAAATATTTAACTGAAAGATTACAAAAACTCCAAAACCGTGCTGGACGTTTAATTTTACATATCAACCGTGACTCTCGTATACCTAATTTAGAAATACACAATGCCCTTAACTGGGAAACGTTACACGACCGGAGGAATCAGCATTTACTAACTTACAATTGACTGGCAAATTAACGAATCTTCAACCTAATTAATTAATTCCTTTGTCGGGGGCAGGTGAGTTTCGAACAAAGACAAGCCCGTCTCCGTGGTCTAGTGGTTAAGGCATTTGCGTTTTAAGCCAACGACCCGGGTTCGATTGTAATGTTTATATGCATTTCTAAGCAACCGCTTGGATCCAGCAGAGGCATGCGGCTTGTCTTTGTTCGAAACTCACGTGCCCCCGACAAAGGAATTAATTAATACGGTTGAAGATTTGTAAATCTGTCGGTCAATTGAATATGGTGTCGCCGAAACCACTGGCCCGTCTCCGTGGTCTAGTGGTTAAAGCATTGGCGTTCTAAGGCAACGACCTGGGTTCGTTCCTGTCGGAGACATTTTTTCAACCTTTGCAAATATTTCAAAAAAGGAGGACAGCTCTGGGAAACTTTAATTCAAGTTACGCAACCATTTTTTTAAATTTCCTTTTACATTGCATTTATTTCCGCGAGAGTTGCCAAAGCTGTTGTACATGTTATTTCCTTACAATTATATATATATATATATATATATATATATATATATATATATATATATATATACATACATACATTGCGTTCCAGAAAAGGCTAAACCTCGAAGCAAAGGCTTATTGTGGCCAAACTATGAGCCTGATGAATACAATTCTTTCTTATTTATAAGAAATTAGTAATATGCTTTCAAAAGACACATTAATGTCTTTAATCCATACAAGCTTTATAGAGCAGCAACATTTTGAAAATGGCATGTAAACATCAATTTGTGCCAGATATGGGTAAAACCGGGGAAACATTAGTATCACATGAGAGCATGACGTAAAGTCTATTGTAATCTGTAAAAGATATGATACACGAGATTTCCATAGTGTGATGATTTGCATCCAATCAGAATTTCAGAATTTATATGAAACTTGGCCCGATGCCAGTTGCCGGGGCAGGGGCATACACCCCATATTCCTCCAAATCAGTATATATCCTTAGCGCGACAAAAAATTGCCCCTCTTGTAATGGAAAATGTTCCCCGCCTGAAGTGGAAAGTTGCCATGACCTGTTTTGTTTTTTTGTTTTGTTTTTTTGTTTTTTTGTTTTTGTTGTTGTTTTGTGCTTTGTTTTGTTTGTTTGTTTGTTTGTTTTTTTTTTTGTTGCTTTAATGTACCTTTTATACCATTCTTCTCAAATTTAATGAAAAATAGAAGGTGCTCCGTGAATTTTTATGCAAATATTATTGCGGGACAATCTTCTTTTTGCTTCTTCGATAACTCTAATAAGGTATCCCCGTCTGGTAGAGAAGCCAGCCATTTTGTCCATACGATACCTGTAATCCTCAGTGCTGCATATATTGTATGAAGGCGCATTAATTTGGATATGGGGATAAATCGCTTGCACGACGGCGGATGAGACGAGTTGTAGCTGAGGAAACAGTGGGCGTCAGTAAGTTTGTAGAGAACTCCGGTTCTGATTCGGGTCCCATGAAGAGTAAGTTCGACGTCCAAGAAAGCTTTGGAGGTGGTAAAATTGAATTTGAGAAATTTATCGGAGTCACAGAAATGAGCTATAAATGAAAGCAGCACTTCTCTCGACCAAGTGACAATGCTAAGATAATCATAATCATTTGTAACGTTAGATTTGAGGGGTTTGGTTCCGTTGATAAGCTATTCCTCTCCCTATAGCTTATGAATGAACAGACATACGAGGGGCCCATTTTTGTTCCCACGGTGACTCCCTGTTTCTGCGCAAAGCATCTTTCGTCAAATTTAAAGGAAGACAGGTTGAGAACAAGGTCAGCGAGGCGTAGTACGGTTCTGTCATCGGGTCTGTCAGTAGAGGGATTTTCGAGTAAGAAATTTCTGAATAGCCTTCAAACCCTTTAAAAAAAAATTATTATTATTGTTATTATTCTTTTCAAACAATCGCGGATTACCCTCTCCCCTTTCGCAGCGTCAGCGGCCTTTCTCTTTAAAGTCAGATATTTTGAACCTCCCTGGAAAAAGTGATAACCTTTTTGGATGTTGTTGTTGGTATCTGTTTATTTCTTTTGTGTGTGTGTGTTTTGGGTTTGTTCATTTTGCGTTTTTTTTTTTTTTTTTTTTCAGCATTTATTGAGACATGGGGCCAAGGGCATGTCAAATAATCCACCACTGATAAGAGATAATATTTTCTAGCATGAAAAAAAGTATACATTGTCTATCCAGGAGGATATTTAGAAATTTAGTCGATTTGCATTTTCATTTGATAGGGGATGCATTTCCACGTTGAATTAATCACATGTTACTTCACTTGGTTACCAGAGGTACTTCTGCAGCTTCGAAATGAGAATCATGTCGGTGATTATTAACTATCTGTTGCTATTCTATAACGTTATGTGCTTCCTTGTCAACAGAACTGCAATAAATTTCTGTGCTTTCTTTTTAAATCATGATTCAATCATGAATTACTTCAAAAGCCAGACTGAAGCTCTAAGCTTTTCCTTTTGTACATAGCTCCTGGGTGCTGCCTGGTAATAGCTGTTATAACAATGATTTATTAAGATATGTCTATTAAATTATACAAAATGACAAACGAAATCATTATAAAATGTTTCCTTTTTTATCAGTTATTCATGGACCCTATCCATGGCAGTATGGTGTTGGAAGGCGAATTGCTGGTCAAGATAATTGACACGCCACAGTTCCAGAGACTTCGGAATATTAAACAACTTGGTGGGTGTTACTATGTATATCCTGGAGCTGCTCACAACCGATTTGAACACTCACTTGGGTAAGTAATGGGCCCATCCGTGTGGGGGGGGGGGGGGGGGGGAGGGGTGACATCTTCCTACGGTGAAAAGAAATAAAATTATGCAGGTAATAAACTATCATCTGAGATGGCCATTGCCACTATTTGCTTTACCCTAAATGCTAACAGAACTAGAGACGGTTAATTCAGGCGATTACACGAAGAGATTACGACATTGCATTTACATGTCGTTTTCATAATAATTCTGGATGTTCGTTGATCCGAATGTTCATTAGTCTTCAAATTACGTAATTCCGAAAATGACATAGGGGTCGTAATTCCGAGGGTTCATAATTCTGAAAATAAAGTAGAATCCAATATAATTTTACCAATAAAAATGACGATAAACTGACTTTCGGAGAAATGCAACGAATGATCGGAATTACGAACAATACTCCATTTTTCGGAAATATGAACCCTCTGCTATTGGCCCTGGTATGGGAAATTTTTGTTTCAGAATAATGAACCTGTGGAAAAACGAATGCACCCCGGAAGTGCGAGGTACCCAGCTATCAAAATTTTGTACATTTCATTATCAGTCAATGATAGTGGTACCATTCGAAACAACAAAATCGCAAAAACTTACGATAAGAATCTTTTTTTAAAGGGGGAATCTGAATGGGTAGATTCTGTCTAGTGTTGGATTTATGTTTTAATTATAATTCATGGGCTTCTAAGCGAGGAGTGGGGCGTTCGCCGGCTTCGCGTTATGCTGGATATGCCATTGCATTTTTTTTTTCATTTCTAACTTCATAAAATGCAGTGCGTATCGATTAAATGGGGGGGGGGGGGGGGGGGGGGGGGGAGGTATACCTGTTTTAGTGCATCATGTTTATTACATGTCTTTCGGAAAGGTAAGCAAAACCAATAGCAAAACCACCGCAAGGAGCAGAGTTATTTGTCATCAAAATTATCAGTTAATTTAAGAAATAAAAAAGAAACCCCAAAGAATTATGTATGGTGCGTATACTATAGTCTAAACAATATATATTTTGCGGGGGAGGAGAGAGGACCGGTTCTCCCTTTAAAAAAATAAAATTCGATGCTACTTCTTTATTTATTCCATTAACAATGCAGGAAAATAAGTGGATTTTCATCGATACTCTGTCATGTAATTATATATATATATATATATATATATATATATATATATATATAATGTGAGAAATCAATTGAATTGAATGAGAGAAATAATTTGCGTAGCTAAATTCATTGTTCCTCCTTACTATCTTCCTTTTTGTGGAAATAACTGCAGGGTTTGCAAAAACTGTCTCCGCCGGGAGTCGAACCCGGGTCTTTGGCACTGTACGCCAAACGCCTTAACCACTAGACCACGGAGGCGGGTTGAGTGGTATTCGGCTACACCAGGTACAAACACCGACAGGCAGCCCTTGCAACCCTTCGCAGTTAATTTATTCCTTTTCTTTGAGGGACATATATATATATATATATATATATTTATATAATTTTGTGTTTTTTATGCAGTCCTGATGAAGATCTTTGATCAAAAGCTTGACAAATAAAGGAGGACATTAAAAGCTACGAAAGCCTCATAGTAACATTTCTTTCAAAATACATACATACATACATATATATATCTATAAAACTATATATATATATATATATATATATATATATATATATATAATAATAATAATAATAATAATAATAATAATAATAATAATAATAATAATAATACTTGGATTTATATAGCGCCTTTTCCATAGGATACAAGGCGCTTGTCAATTAGTCTATTTAGCAGAGTTGTACAAGTAAGTTTTCAGGTGTTTTTTTAAGATGTCTAGTGAAGCACTGTTTCTTAGAAATGATGGGAGATTGTTCCAGAGACGTGGGGCTAGGGACTGAAAGGATTTAAAGCCAGCTTGTTTATGGGATTTTGGAATGACAAAAGAAGGAGCTGATGCAGATCGCAGATCTTAGAGAACATGACGTTCTATGTTGCTGAAAGAGTGAGGAGATATATACAGGAAGTGTAGTTGCCATATATTTGAAAGTTTGAACGAGTATTCGGTATCGTATTCTATCAGCAAACTGGGAGACAGTGCAATTCGTGCAACAATGGAGTAGCATACGGGACCATTTCGGTTTTTGACAGATAAGTCGAGCGCATTTGTTTTGGAGACGTTGAAGTCTGCCCACGTCCTGCTTACTAATACCCCCAAGCAAACACCCACCACAGTCAAGCCTGGAGAGCACAAGTGCTCTAACAACATTGTGACACGTCTCTTGATCCAAGTACCTTCTGATGCGATTGAAGTTGTATACTTGCCAATTTAGGGAGAGACATAATTGGGTGACATGGTCAGACATTTTCATCTCCCCATCAAACACAACACCAAGGTTTCTAATCCTGGAGGAAATCGGGATGTTCTGATCACCAATGGAAAAGGAAAGGTTATTGAGACGAGTCAAATGGCTTTGTGACGCCGCAATGAAAAACTCTGCTTTTGCAGAATTTAACTAAATATATATATATATATATATATATATATATATATATACATATATATATATGTATATATTGTGGAAAGAACAGATGTGGGGTGAGGTAAAATACCTCGAATTTTAGGATTGCAGAGTCATTAAACTAGAGACTAGTGAAACTACATTACAGCACTATTTATTCTTTACTAGTCTTTCGGCTCTCACTATTTAGATTATATAAACCAAGATGCACTTTTCTCTGCAAGAGTACATTCTCCCTTTCAGCAACATATCTGTCCACCTACATCATGCTTAAAGTTTCAAAGTAATCCTTCGGAAAGACAATTAAAAAAACTCGAAAACTTCTTACTTCAAATATTTCTTCTTTTTTTTTTTCATATAGCTGTGGACGATTACATCTCCTACATCCCCTATCATCTCCAAACCTTCTTCTCATTAAACCTTCTCTGGTTTGCTTATCAGTCTCTGAGACCTTGTTCGATTTTTCCGTTATAATTTGCTTACTCTGCAGATTTAATAGTCTTGACATTATATGGTTGATATACGCTGATTTCGTTTATCGTTTGTGGGAAGCTAGATTTGTAAAACTATATGAAGTACAAATCACTTGCTGGAATGAAGCACATGTATGCCCAAACTGTGCGGATGTCTGGTGAAGCAAAAATGGCGTCGTTTACTTGAGCGACTTGATCGTGGACTGTGATTGGTGAGCTCTTCTTTGGTTGGCGGAGTGTGTGCGAGAAGTTTGTGTGACGTCACACTGTTAGAACGTTGATTAAAATTTTTAATCTTGTTGGTTAAAATTTTAATCAACCGAGGATTACCAGGTGAACCACACATTTGTAGGTTAAAACTTTAATCAACGGCCTGTTGATTAAAGTTTAACCTGTGGTTGATTAAAAGTTTTAATCATTTGTTGGTTAATCGTATTTTGCTCAACGTTGGTTAAATCGGTGTTGATTAAACTTAAACATATTGTTGGTTAAATGTTTAACCATTTGTTGGATAGTTTTATTTTGTTGTTTAAATGTTTAACCATTTGTTGGTTAATCGTATTTTGCTCAACATTGGTTAAATTGGTGTTGATTAAACTTAAACAAATTGTTGGTTAAATGTTTAAACAAGTGTTGGTTAGTTTTATTTGGTGCATGAGAAACTCTTTTCATGTCTGTGATTGTTGTCTAGCTTAATCTTATAAAGAAAAAGATCTACTGTGTGATCTTGCTTTCTAAGTTAAGCGGTTTGGGAAGTTCGACCTGCTCAGACCTGGACTAGACCTGACTATGCAAGGCCCACAGGTAGACTACGCCTACGCCTACATTGATGCTATATCTTTTTTTTTCAAAAACTGTTCTAGTTTCAGTTTTTGTCATATTGCCCTGTCCGCGAAATATGGACATCCGCGAAGTTGAACACACCGCCATACCGCCGGCGTCGCCTCCTCGCTACCGTAGGCGTAGTCAGTAGATCTACCAGTGGGCCTGGCTTAGCCAGGTCTAGTCCAGATCGAGCAGGTCGAACTAGCTCCCAAGCCGTTTTAATTAGAAAGAAAGATCACACTGTAGATCTATTTCTTCCCAAGATTAAGCTAGACAACAATCACAGATATGAAAAGAGTTTCTCACCTTCAAACACGCTGACAAGCTCTTTGAAAGTCCCCAATCATTCAACGACTTGAATGACAACGCCTTCCATTTTTATCGCAAACAATTTCTGCGATAAATATGCGCGCAGCAAATTTGTTTCAAATCCATATATGCGTATGCGCTGTTCGGTCACGCGATCGGTATTTTAATCAACTTTGATCAAACTTTAACCAACAAAAAGATAAAGTGTCCCAACAGTTAGCACTATCATTTTGGCGGGAAAGCCGAGAACACTGTTTTTAATCAATGTTGGTTACAAAGTAACCAACAAGATTAAAAACAATAATTTTAATCAACAATATTTTTAACCCACGCAAGATTAAAAGTTATTTTTAACCAACACTCATTTTAAAACCAATGTTGAGCGATTTTTAATCAACAATTTTTAAATCCGTATTTTTTTAATACATGTTTTAACAGTGCATGTAACATACACTGATACAGACCAAGGAGTTATAACTCCATGTACAGACAAGGTAAGGGCATATAATGTGCGTTATGAACCGTGATAATCAAGGCTCAGACGGACTATAATCATATTAGTATGTTTTGATGGAGAGATTTGTGCGTTTGTGCACGTGTGGCGTGTTATAAACTCGTATATGCAAATGGTCATTTTCTTGGGAACTATCTTGAATATACTATAGTACACCACTGAACAATACAAGCAGTTGAACAGTTTTTAACAGTAGTATATTTGATTAAGCCAAGAAGCAGCAACCAAGATTTAATCTTTCCGGTAAATAAAATATCCCACAGTTTTCTTTTAATTTCCTTACATTTTCTGGTCTAAACAGTTACAAACAGTGATTATGTTCACCCGGTTTCTCTATGAATGGGATTCATATTACTAGATTTAGAATGATTAGAGTATTGGGAACCAAAATATATCACGAGTATAATTGAAATCCTGTTCAATATAATGCAATTGAAATGATACCTTGTTCTCAACGGACACTATGTCCGTTGTACACGAGGTGTTTATTTACTGGCGTTGGACTGCGCCAACAAATAGCGTGATTTGAAATACGATATATGAGCGTCACGTACAAAAAGTGAAAACAAAATCAAAAGTGCATCTATTGAGATGAATGCATGGCTTATTTATTTATTTCATCATTACTCATATTTGTTTTACAAGTGTAGGTAGAAACACCTCGGGCATTATTCTGAATCAACCTCATATTGTGAAGGCATAAATACGACAGATAATTATATTCGGAGTTCATAGTTGGGGCTGTTGCTTTATCATTTTTCATTCTCTTATTGTTATGCAAATAGGAATGCATGGTCCAACGGTGTATGGGTTTTGCTTGCATCAAATACTGTAACATCGTGGCAGTGAATGCTTCTCAATAATTAGTTCGCATCATGTGGAATCGGTGTTCTCCGTTTTGATTCACAGTTTCAGCGATTTTGTTCAACTTTCCGGCACCTAAGGGTATATTCATCAGATTTAAAGGGCAATCCAACCTTGGTAATAGGATGATTTGTGTGAAAGCAGAAAAATAAGAAAAACAGGATGGTGAAAGTTTGAAAGAAATCGGACAAAGACTAAGAAAGTTATGGATGTTTGAAAAATGAGATCACTACATCTATGCGAATCTCAAATTGGCAATTTGGTCAGTCAATTGTGACATTTTTGTGGACAACTCTCCCATTTGTCGTGCACAAAAATATCATTAATTTGCGGTTTTCTTCGAGGCGCTTTTACCCTCGGGGCAGTACTCAAAATATATTGGAGATAGCATATTGTTATAGGTCTTCATGAACAAAAAGATCCTACTGAGTAATGCATTTTGAAAAAAAGTGACATTTTAGTCATTTTGTGTGTTAGAGCGAATGGGGGAGTTGTCCACAGCTACATCACAGTGACACTACCTATTCGGCCAATTTGAAATTCACATAAGCATAGTGATTACAACTTTCAAAAATTCATAACTTTTTTATTGCTTGTCCGATTTCTTTCAAACTTTCACCAATCTGCTTCTCTGATTTGTCCTCTTTCTTTCAAAGCAACTTGCTATTAAGGTTGGATTTCCCTTTAATAGTCTTGCCATTACATAGTCTTTACAATTATGTAGATGACTGCGTTGATCGTGTAAGAAAACATGGATTTATGAAACTATGTGGAAAACAATTCGTTGGTTGGAATAAAGTTCCTACCCAAACTGTGCGGATGTCTGGTGGAGTAAAAATGGCGTCGTTTACTGGAGGCATTTGATTGGGGACTGTGATTGGTGCGCTCTGCTTTGGTTGGCTAGGTGCATGCAAAACGTTCGTGAGGCACCATGATACACACACAAATAAAGATGAGGTGAGGACAATAATTCTGTGTGTCCATTAGTAAGCTTATTTGTAGTCAATCCGTTTTGACTCAGGGTCGCGGGTTTGTGTGTGTGTGGGTGTGTGTGAGTGTGTGCGTGTGTTGTGTATGCGGGAAGGAGGGGTTATGAAAATTTTCGTTGGACAGAATTAATAATGATTTCATGTAATTGTTAAGTCACGTAAATGTATGGTCATGCTTCTGGGATTGCATAAGCAATAAAGCCAATGTTTAACTTTTTACCAATGTATTATCCAATTAGCCCTACCAGGCTGAAAATGTGAATCCTTGTACCAATTTATTGTTATCCAGTATTTTATCTAGAAATTAGTCTAAATACATGAAGTTGATTATGTATTAATAATAAATCAAAATATATTGGTTCTGTGTAAAGATATCAAAGGTAAAACAGGTAAAGATGTCAGAGGTAGAGTAAATATGTTGGAGGGCAAAATGTCATAGGTAATTGCCAGAGGTAAAAAATTCAGATGTGAAAATGATAGTGGTAAAGATGTCAGTGGTATAAATGCCAGAAGTAAAAATGCCAGAGGTAAAAATGACAGTGGTATAAATGCCAGAGTGAAGATATCACAAGATGACCATGTTTTCTTCATTTGGCCATTATGACAATGTAAATACTTTACTTTTTCGATAGGAAAGTACGGTGAATTGTTGATGTTACTATTGTTATTTTATTATTATTATTATTATTATTATTATTATTATTATTATTATTATTATTATTATTATTACTATTATTATAATTATTATTATTATTATTATTATTACTATTATTATTATTATTATTATTATTATTATTATTATTATTATTATTTTCATTATTATCACTATTATTATTATTTCGTTAGTAGTATATTATTATCACAGTCATTATTATTTTTATCATTATTACCATTTTACCAACAACAAAGACAACATAAAAAAGAAAGAAAATATGTCTTTACGATATATGAAAAAAAATGTAATAAAGAATTGAATTATATTAGTCTGGGAGCCTGTCCCGAAATCGTAAAACCATTTTACATTTGACCCCTTATGGTTCCTTAGACTATCCATGTCATTCACAAAAAGCTTGTCAGCTCGAACGAAGCCGCCGGGTTAGGCCCCCAGAGCCTCCGAAAGGGGCCCAAAGTCGGGTCGATTTCAACCCATCTAACACATACGCCAAACTTTGTCAGAATTAAGGTGTATGACTATACATTACCAAAACACCAAAACTGACCAAATTTTTCCGTCGGGATGGGTTGTCAGACCGCCCCTAAAAATTGGGGCAATTTTTTCCCCTTAAGGCCCATGGACCAAATTTTGCCAGAAGGAAGAGTTATGAGTATACATTACAAAAATATAAAGACTTACAAAAATTTCCATCGGGAAGGGGGTGTAACACGCCCTGAAAAACACCAAAGTGCCCCTAAACCCAGCTTTGCTGCCCAAAATGCTCTGGATGTAGAGAAAAACATTTTTAGGCTTTACAACCTTAATAAATCCAAAGTGTCTCATTCAATTCGTGTCAAATTTACCTAGTGCAATCTTGAGTATTGTGTCTTTCTTGTGGTGAAATTTGGTGTTAATGATCATTTCAATAATAATTTATTAAATTGCAAAAATTGTATTGCTTTTTCAAAAGTAGTCAAATGATATTGTCAGGATTATGTAAACACACCCATTGTCCATCTGCACCTGTATGACAAGAGATAATAAAGGAGCTTGTTTAAGTATCTGGGCTATGTGGCTGCCATGCTGAAATCTACCATTCATGTGTTAACTACGCATATACTTTGCCAGCTTTCTATTATGCCTTGTCAAACAGGCGCAGATGGACAATGGGTGTGTTTACATAATCCTGACAATATCATTTGAATACTTTTTAGAAAGCAGTACAATTTTCACAATTTAATAAATTATCATGGAAATGATCATTTGACACCATATTGCACCCCAAGAAAGTTATAATACTCAAAATTGTACTACGTAAATTTTAGCTGAATTGAATGAGACAGTTTGGAGTTATTGAGGTTGTAATGCCCAATTTTTTTTTCTCTATATCCAGAGCATTTCCGGGAACAAAGCTGGGTTTAGGGGCACTTTTTTTTTTTCAGGGGCGTGTTACACCCCCTTCCCGATGGAAATTTTTGTAACTTTTTATATTTTTGTAATGTACATCCATAACTCTTCCTTATGACAAAAATTGGACCATGGGCCTTAAGGGGAAAAATTGGACGGTCTGACAACCCATCCCGACGGAAAATTTTGTCATTTTTGGTGTTTTGGTAATGTATAGTCATACACCTTCCTTCTGACAAAGTTTGGTGCATATGTTAGATGGGTTGAAATCGACCCGACTTTGGGGCCCCTTTCGGGGGCTCTGGGGGCTAAACCCGGCGGCTCCGTTCGAGCTGACAAGCTTTTTGTGAATGACATGGATGGTCTCTTCAACTTTAAGGGGTCAAATCTCATATGTAAAATGGGTTGACTATTTCGGGACAGGCTCCTGGCCTATTTGATAAAAGCTTGTAAATGGGACCAGAAAATAGCTCATGTCCTTGTTTATATTACACATTACAAAGCAGAAGGATATCCATTATAAAACTGCGATACGAAATACAACTATTACAAATAGATTAGATGGCGTTGTATTAAGAGCAAAATATCACAATATATCATTATCTAAATATCAGTGAATCACTCGGATTCTCTTAATAATTATGATATGAACTGGTTACATTTTACTATTGTGAGACACCCTTCTGGGACAAGAAGTAATGCAAATCATAATGTGAATCTTATGAAAACACACACACACACTGTTCGTCATAAAGTTGGAATGAAATGTACTTTACCACTTTTTAAGAAATGATTATGACAATGTGAATGATTCTTGATATATAAAGTATATATCTACGCATCTTTAGTATACAGTCTCTTCAGAACATATAACAATGAAATATTTAATTCAATTGCCTTTACAAACTGAGTAGTCAGGTTTAATTAGGTTAGGGGTATTGACACGGATAAGTGGGTTCAGACGTCGTGACGTGTCGTGGCATACTGTCCACAAGCTTGTTGATATTGCCAATGGGGATGGGGCCCCACTTTCGGTCATGGGCTTTGTTAACTTTTGCAGATTTGTAGGAATACTGTTCCTCTCAATGATGACTCACCTTAAGGCATCCCAGGGAAATTCGATATGGTTCACATTAGGGGAGCAAGTAGGCCCAGCTGGCATCTTCTGCATCCCGTCTGCGTCAATAAATTTCCTCACTGCAGCTGTTCTATGAGCGTTAGAGTTGTCGTCTTGTAGCTAAAAGTTGTTCACACACACCCTTCTTGCGTGTGGGAGGCAATAGCTCTCAAGGATGTCCCGTTACAAGATGGCGCTGACGTTTCCATCCGTCACTACCACTGGCCTTTTTCCTGGCCATGAGTGATTACTAATGCATTTGAATAGGACTAAACAGAGGGAAATGTCTGAAAACAAGATTATTCCAACGTTATGGGCAACAGTGTATTTACATTCCTCTTCAAATTTTGTGACCACAAATCAGCAATACTTATCACGTTAAAAGCACACATACTTATAAAGCATTTAAATGTCAACTTCTTGAAAGCGTTTCAAAATCCCCAGAGAGCATTTGGCACAATTTAACTCTTTCAGTGTCGATGTCACGTACATGTGACAAATAGACTTTTCATTTTCATTCACCAATTGCTCGACCACAGGAAAGGTATATAGTGGTCAATGTATATCAACATTTTGAGCATAAATCAAGCATTCTAAACATATGATTATAGTTATATGTTACCATAAAATTTTGTAGAGAAAACTGCAGATTTTTAAAAAGATATTACCTTATTTTAACATTAAACAATGGTAAACAAATGAGAAACCTAAAAATAACGGACAAAAAAGAAACTCAAATGTGATTTTCAACAATTCTTATGAATAAAGTTTGGTAAAGAAATAATGTTTGATATCATAAAGAATGGTAATAAATTTCCTACAAGTTTTGTACACAATATTTTGTGAAATAATAGATGGTCAATGAAGTGCAGACATTTAGAAAGTAACCATTGATCAAATTTTGGTAAAATTTTGAAGAGAGCTAAACCCCTTGGTACAATAAGAGTTAAAGGGGATTTTACTTCAGGAGTTTATTTTTTTTTTCTTCTTTTTACTACTTCCACTGGGCCGAAGAGTTAAATCTTTGTAGTATTTCAGCGCTCGGAGTAAACATTTCCTACGAAAATTTCATATTTTTACCAGTTATTTTCTTGGTAATTTCACTTCTGATGTGTATTTTCAGAGTTTGCCATCTGGCTGGTGAGTTTATTCGTACACTCCGTAATAATCAACCAGAGCTCAACATCACTGACAAGGACATTCGCCGTGTAGAGATTGCTGGTTTGTGCCATGACCTAGGTAAGAAGCGCTGAAATAAAAAATAAAAAAAAAAAAAAAAAAAAAGAAAGAAGAAAAAAAAAGATTCCAAGAATCTGTTGTGTATGTATTCAAACTTTGCAAGCCCCTCATTTGTATGATTGTATGAAAGCAAAAATACTCCGCAAAATCCAATGTGAACCCAAGCTCTTAGCTTATACTGTATACTGGGCTTTAAACAAAGAAAGAAAAAAAAGGAAACCCAACTTTGAAAATGTTCCTGTAAATGTGCTATATATCTAACGGCGTTGAATTTCATATCATATGAAAGAGTAATTAATTTGCTTTCCAGTGGTAACTGGTTTAGCATTCCAAGGTTACGCATCAATGAACACCATTGTCTTCATTTTTTGTTCGAAATTCTAGTAGCTTCACTTTCTTGTAAAACGCATTACGCATAGTTTGGGTTGAATGGCTTTGTTAACTAGCTTGCTGTGGCTCTTCATGGCCATTCATTAGTATGCGAATCCGAAAATGATTAAGTTTACGCCTTATCAAAGAGTATTTCACAAAGCATGGAATGAGGTGTTAGTTATAAACTTTGAGCAAGAAGAAGTGAGATCTTCAGAGAGCACAGAAAAGATGTTTGTTTGTATTGGAGTGCTGCAGGTATCTCTGATTTGCAATTATTTGTGATATTGCAATCATTCTGGTTTTCACTGGTTCTTTGGCATGCAACCTTGTTAAAGTTCACCGAGATTGTCTTGTTTGGAAAACGATTCCTGTTTTAAAAAGGTTTTACAAAGCAAAAAAGGGTGATTAACATCTGATTAACACAAATTTGAAGAAGAAAATAATTCACAATGCAAATTGGAGCACCCAGGCCATTTCACAAAAAAGCATCTCCTTATCATCATGCCTATTATGTTTTACAAGAAAGTGAACCAACTAGATTTCCACAACATTTTGATGGCAATGGTGTTCAGTGATGTATGACCCTGGAAACCTAAACAAGTTACCATTGAAAAGACTGATATTACTCTTTTATATGGTATGAAGTTAATTTACTGGAATTTTTCAAAGTTGGGTTTCCCTTTTTTTTAACGCCCAATATACATACATAATTCATAATTCCTTATGGAATGAAAGGTAGTTTATTCCCCCCCCCCCCATTTCACTGATTGTCCCATTACTAAATGATGTTGACGAAATGTGATATGATATAACAATGTGAAATGATATGCCGCCATTATTATTCAGATTATTTCAGCCACTTGTGTTATACATTTGAAACTCAGGGCATGGACCACTTTCCCGCGTCTTTGATAAAGTCTTCATTCCAAGACGCTCACTCAAGCACCCGGAAATACAGGAGGGTTTGAAGGTCAGAACCTAGATATGTGTTATACTGAACAACGATATGCATTCGATTTCTGTTATATAAATTAAGGGTACTTGCGATCTTATGTCTTATTATTTTTTTTTCTTTCTCGGCCCATCCCTATCAGTATGATACACTTTTGTATGCTATATACCGTGCAGAAAAATGTTGTCATAAACTGGCTTCTCAGCCAATGGGACACTCTCTTACAAATACCCTGATAAGTTTACGCATTAAAAAAATATATTTTTTTTAATGTTTTTTACAGTGATTGTAAAATAGATCAGCTTAGACATTAGATTAATAATATATTACACGTAGCGAATATTTTTTCTTTTCTTTTTTTTTAAATCATAGCAGAATCATGTACATGTACTTTGTCATTTACATTAAATATTAGAGAGATTAGAAAACGCAAAAAATGCAAGGCAAATATTAGCTTGATAATATAACTTTTTAGTTATTTCTTTTTAAGGAGGGTGCAATTTCCATATTAATTGAGGCTTGTGTAGTTTTATTGTCGGATGCAGTAATAAAAGCTACATTTCTACAGGTTATTTACAAGTTTGAATGGCCTCGTTTAACACGCGAAGGTGCATAATCAACACGATCGCAGAGATATTCAGGAAACAGATGTGGAGACATCCCTTTATTTGCATGACTGTACCTAATTTGTTTTATGTGGCTTCGCACATTCCGAAAGCTGATGCAGGGGCTTGTTGCGACCACTTTTTAATTCTTTTTTTTCTCTGTTCTTTGAGTATCTTTGCGATTGGGTTTACCCAGAAAGCTAACAACACCCTAGAGTTTAAATTGGATAGCTCAACCCGATAAACGAAAGGGGTTAAGCCTTGATGTCACACTTCCTTACAACAAGAAAAGATAGAAAGAGAAATAAAATAAAGCATGGACTTAGAAGAATGGATGAAGGGAACATTAACAAGAATTAAATACATGAACATGTTGCAAGGAAAGATAGAAAGAGAAGTAAAAGAAAGCATGGGCTTAGAAGAAAATGATGAAGAGAACATTAACAAGAATTAAGTACATGAACATGTTGTAAAGAAGTGTGACATTAAGGCTTAGCCCCTTTCGTTTATCGGGTTGAGCTATCCAATATAAATTCTTGGGTGTTGTTAGCTTTCTGGGTAAACCCAATCGCAAAGATATTCAAAGAACAGGGGGAAAATCTTATTCTCCCTATTTTATCATGTATCCATATTACACCACATGCACGCAATTTTCAGCCTATTCCTCTCTCATTTAAACATTCTTTGTCATTAACTGCCTCGCTCATTTGTATCTTTGCTATTTTGAATACTAAAAACATTCATGAAACGATGGGATTTGTTACCATGTCGACATGGCGTTAGCCACGGATTTTTCCTTTAGCACTATAGATGATGATTTGTTTTTCTTCCAATTACATACCGACAGGCGAAACATTAGACTTGTAAATAATCAGGAATACGACACTTGCATTTCCAGTGAATTAAATACGAACTCGGCACAGGCGTAGCCAGGATTTTTCAATAGGGGGGGGGGGGCAGACGTGAAGGATCCAACCGCATAGCCAGGATTTAATTTTAGGGGGGCGGTTTAGAGCACGCGAAGCGTGCTCCCCAGGGGGTGGGTGCAGGATCCTCTCATGATGTCAGACGGTTGGAGTTGGAGATAAAGGTATGAAGATATAAATGTGGTGATAGCGATAGTCAGGAATTAGATAGTTGAAGTGAAGTTCAAGTTAAGGTGAATTTTGATACTTTGATGAACTTGAGTTTAGAGATCAGTTGAATTGAGATATATTAATTTGAAACTTTGAATAATGAAATGCGATCTTTAGGATCATGACACTTGAAGAACTTTGTTAGAATTGGAATTTCATGAAGGTGGATCGATAAAGGGTCCTTTCATTAGAGTGTTTCATAGGAGTTATGACACCATATACATGGTATGAAGAAATAAAACAAAACTGAAAATTTAATTGATGTTTTTCGGAGGAGGATGTTACATGAGTTAATAGCTATGATGCATTCTGAGATAGCATGATGAAACATTGAAGTTGATTGGTTAAGTGATTAGATCAGTACAGGATCTTTTCATGCATACGTGAAGTTATTTGGGTTTTTGCATGGTGTTTGTCTCGAGACAAGGTCAGAGTTTGAAGGTCTTTAGTTAAATTAACTGGATCAATGCAGGATCATTTGTCAGGTTGAGGCGATCTTTTGGTTGTTAAAACAGATTAGTATTTTGAAGTAATATTTTGCCTTGTATGATGCGTTAAACAGAACAGAGTTGTATTTTTTTATCAGGATTTATGTGATGTTTTACCATTCTTGATTTTCACAAGAGAGATATTTTGATTTATGAGTTGTACTGAAATAAACTGTAAAAAGATCTGTTTTGAATGGCACGAGTATCTATGCAGAAATTTTCTTGGAGTCCGCCCATGTGACAACCGCCCTCCCCAATCTCCGCATGACGATTTTTTGATAGATATCCAAAATATATTGCAAAGTCCAATCATTCAAAATAAACACTGTTTTATAATGGGTGACTTCATTATCAATGTGTGGTATTCCAATGCACAGGATTTTTTTTCTAATTATTTTCTAGAATTAATTTTATCTGCTTCTTTTTTACCTACTGCATACTACCTAATGCATCTCCAAACCAACTAGATTACAGAATAATCCGCCACCTTGATTGATAATATCTTTACTAACATGCAACTGCCCATAGAATCAGGAATTATCGTTTCGGACATATCTGAACATTATCCTATCTTTTGTCAACCTAAGCTTTCAACACACCTGTTGACAAACGTACAAGGAAAGTTAAAACTCGCAGATTAAATGCCAGAACCTTAGAACGGCTTAATGAAAATTTAAGTACCTTTGACTGGCAACAAATATATATTTCTGAAGATGTGAATGAAGCTTACGACAACTTTTTAAACATTCTCTAGGGTCAGTTTCATAAAGGTATACTATTAAGAAAACAAGTTAATAACTATAAAAAAAAAAACCCAAGATCTTCACGGGTAACCAAATCTATCTTAAGATCAATAAACTGGAAAAACATCCTATATTATAAATACAAAACCAGTCCAGTTAATAAGACCCGTGAAAAATACACTTGGTATAAGTACTACGACAGGCAAGAAACATTATTATACAACGCAATTTGAACTTGACAAAAATAACATTAAAAATACATGGAAAATAATAAATAGAACCTTAAACAGAAACTATAAGACACAAAAAATAACTGAAATAAAATCGCACACCAACATTTAGTCGAAGACCCTCAAGCTGTGGCTGAAACCTTCAATTCATACTTCTCCCAAATTGTACGAAACCTAGCAGAAAACATTACGACAACCGAAAGAAAATTCCACAATATTTAAATAACCAAAACCCATCTTCACTGTTTTTTGTCCCAACAAACCGCGTGAAATTATTGGGATAGTAAATAAATTGGAAGGGAAGAAAAGTTCAGGGCATGACGACATTAATAATTACCTTCTTAAGTGAATTATCTTATCTATTGCAAATCCTTTGGTTCATATTTTTAACTTATCATTAACTACGGGTATAGTTCCCAATAGCTTAAAATAGCTAAAGTCATCCCAATATTCAAGAAAGGTAATGCTTTAGAAACCAATAATTATAGGCCATTATTATTTGTATGAAGGGTTTTCAGGCGACCAGAAAAAAATGGCGTATCTCATGGTTTGCTCAAAAGTACCCGGATGACCGTGCAATTTTTAAACAATATCTCATGGTTTGTGTAAAAGTACCCGGATGACCGTGCAATATATCTCCAGGGGCCTGTTGCACAAAACTTGGGTTTAAACCATAGACATATTAAATAGTATAGACGAAAAGGTAGCACGCACGGATTTGCCTCATTTACATATAAGCTACAGCGTCACCATTCAGTCTAAGCGTATTTAAGCGTATTTAGGCTCCGCCCCCGAGAGACATTTCATACCTCCGAAGCCCCATTAGCATAAAAATCCGATTTCACTTCATGCATTATTTATTTTTGCTTTGCGTATCCCGACAATATTCAGCTCTGATTGGACCTTACCTCATGAATATTACAATTATCCAAAAGAATTAATCGACAACAAATATGACCTTTTTCGTCACTTCCGCTGTGTGTACAGTCAATGTAATGACGTCACCCGCATGAAGTGTGAATTTCTTGTGAAAAGTTTACGGTGAGTACAACTATAATTACGCTTAAATTTCATAAATAGAATAACATTCAAATGAATTACTACCAATGTGAGGGATCTCTTGGAATTTCTGTACATTTTGAAAATATTTGAAAGTACTGTATGCTATAAAATTGTGGGCAATCTGTTGTCAAACTTTCATTACATTTTCTATCGTTCTGAGCTTATGTTTCAGCTCGAATGCCATTACCACCCCTGCCACTCTTGACAGCTTACCGGGAGTTTCGGGCGGGACCGTGTCATAAAATCAAATAAATTAACAGACAATTTCATCCCCATCAATGTCAATGACAGTGATCCAAACTAACTGTTGGAACAAATAATTTCAAAACTTAGTCGGAAAAATATCTAGTATGACTCTAATGTGAAATAACATATTAACTAGGACCAGGTTTCTTGTCGAGATTAATTTAGTTTTTCAAGCTCTGTTGTGAAGATTTCAGCAGTTCACAAGTTCCATGATTTTGATTTTCAGTTAGAATAGAATGTAACTTAGACCTATCGTAGATTTGCATTTCAAATTTAGTTGATTAGGCCAAACTTCTTTGACAAATCGGTTATCTAAGTTAGATGTAGACGTAGAGTCTAGATCTAGTTAAGCTAGATCTGACAGTTAGACCTAACAAGTCTGGAATAGATGTAGGCCTATAAACGTTAGACCTCTACTCTAGATCTATAGTATGGTATACCTAAAGTTAGATCTAACTTACACAAAAGTCTAACTGTTACTGTTAGATTTACTGACGATTTTTTTTTTTTTTTTTTTTGTAGGGCATATATTATTGGTTATTTATATACATATATTTCTTTTGGGGGGGGGGGGGCATGCAAGGCCCAGCTAGTCATTGACGTAGGCCTAGGTCTTGTCTTGGCAAGTCCTAGAATCTACATAGACTAGATCTGATCTAGATTCCTACTCGATGGTCTGACTCTAAGTCTAGATTTTCTAGATCATCTAGATCTAGTCTAACGTACATGTAGATCTAATCGTAACACATGTAGTTAGACATAGACCTAGACACTAGAGTCTAGGGCAAAGCACATTAGTCATTACTAGCCTAATGGAAAAAAGCCTGGTCAGTGATTGAATTATGAATTGGGGGGGGGGGGGGTCCTGGTCTAGTTAGTCTTCACTCTAGTTCTGCCCGATTCAACTCATTGTCATGTTAAAATGATATTAGATTAGAATTAAAAGAATAAACCTGTATAGCGTTGTTAACTTTTAGCCAATGAAACTAAAAGTTAAAGTTTGATTGAATTTGAAAACGAACTTTAAGAGAAGTCGGGGCATGTATGTTTTTTTTTTTTACTTAGTGTAGCAGGGAAGGAAATCAAAATCAAATGGGCTAGTCATTTTCATTTTTAGGCAGGACAAAAAAAACAAAATAACAAATTGTTGAAAGGTAATAAAGAGTATCACTATCAATTATCATTTTCAATTTTCTTTTTCAGATGAACATGGAAGAATATGCAGACCTACCAAGTGTTTTGTTCTACATGTATCTACCCATCAACGCATGGCTGAACGTACTACTACCACTAACTACTGGAGATGACGGATGAAATACAATGTAAATCTACTAGGATGCCACTTTATTTTCATTTTCCTGATTGCATGACAGGTATGGTAGTTCTAGATCTAGAGCCCTAATCTTGGAAATCAATTAAAGTGGCAACTCCATGGTTATTTCAATGGGAATGTTAAGATTTAGTTGAGGAGTTACAGATTTTAAAGATGGAATGATAGATTGAGCGAATACTTATAGTGTCAAGGATAGATGTATGATTCTGATATCCGAAGTATATAATAAATATAAGAGGGTTTTATGGGATCTAAAATGTGTTGACAAGTAAATACATTATGTTAGTTCCTTTGAGAGTGTTCTTCAACCCTTTTCAATAATACATGTACGCAAACAATAGCAAGTAGAATATAAAATGAAAAAAAAATTGGGTACTTAAATTTATTTTGAAATATTTCTGAAGAAAGACATTACAATTTCAGATAGAATCTGTGAAAGGAATCTATGTCTTACTTGTATTCTCTTTGAGAATCAATGTGGCCAGCATAAATGGAGCATAAATACTTATTATGTGATGTATGAACTATTTTATTTTTCCAGGATGATGCTTCTCTTCTTCAGTAACAATAGATGCTGAAGGCATATCCCACTTTGAGTAAAGACAATTAAGAGAGGAAGAAAGAACTGCCGACTTGCTGAAGTTAAGAGAGGTAGGCACAGCTGTATGAATAAGTTTCTTTGTACACACCAGGGGCGGCGCTACATGGGGGGCAGGGGGCGGCTGCCCCCCTATCATTTTTCAAGCGAGCAAAAAAAAAAAAAAAAAGAGGAAGAAGGGGGGGGGGGGGAAGGAGAAAGAGAAGGGGAAATGGAGAAGAGAAGGCTAGGCCATGCAATTATGACATAACTGTTATAGTCCTATTTGTTATTTCAAGACCCTCGACGTGCGACGTTGCTATTTAAATACCCTGGCGCCGCCCCTGGTATATACTCACAAAACTGAGGTACTAAAGGATGTCCTTGGTTCATTCACAAAGATAGATTTTGTAAAAGGGGGGGGGGGGCACAAATCTCAGAAGAAGGGGAAAAAAATGGTTGTCATATTTTTGGGGTCCAGTTTTCCTGCAAAATTCCCTGACAAGCAAAAAAATAAATAAAAAAAAGAAAGAAGCTTATTAGTTCAAAGGGTGGGGGGGGGGGCACAATTTTAAAAAGAGAGGCCACAATGTACATTGCTCTTTGAAAAGGGAGGAGGCCGGAAGGAAGGGGGGCAATCCCAGCCCGTGCCCCCACCCCCTTGAAAGAATAGTATACAGTGTGCCCCCTCCTTTTTTTTTTTGTGCCCCCTTTTAGAACTTTTTTTTTTTGTTAGAGAATTATGGAGGAAAACTGGACCCCATGAAATCATGAAATCAACCCTCCCCCACTGAGCGACTTTTGGAGGGCTTGCAACAAGAAAAAAATATGAATCTCCCTCCAAGCATTTTCCCAAAGATGACAGCCCTGCATTTGTGTGCCCCCCTTAGAAAATCCTGCATACTGCACTGAGTTAGGGTAAATTTGTTATGAAAAATTCTGATGATTTCATCAGGATTTTCAAGTATTCTATGTTGCATAAGTCATCATTTTATAAACTCCCCGAAGTATAAGAGGAACCTATAATGTGATCAAAAATTCCAAATAAATCAACAAATGCAATAAGATTTAAAGATGTAATACTTCCATGTAGCAGGTGAGGTCATTTGATTTTAATAATTCAGTTGTGATGAAAATGTACTCTTTGTTAGTAATATAAAGTATATGTTTGAATTTTTCGTGTAGGGCATCATATTAGTTATTTCTATAAAAGTTTAGAATAATACTTATATGGCCCTTTGATATTAGTAGAACAAATGCATTATAAATATACGTTGTGTTAAAAATAGTGGATGATGGAATACACAATTGAAAAAAAAATGACAGATGCAAGAAAAAGATGCAAAAAACATAAGGTAAAACAATCAAATCTGTTTTAGATCGACTGTGCATCACAATTGCAGATTTAATCACATAAACTGTAAACATAGTAAATAACATTATTGTGAGAAGCTATGTAATTAAAATTGATTTTATGAACATTCAACTAGCAGTAATCCAATGGTACATGTATTTCTTTTTTTTTCAGTGAATCAAATCTAACTGCAGATAGAGTGATGGAACAGGACGTGAGGGAGGAATAGAGTGTCAGAGAGAAAGAGAGAGAGAGTTAAGAGATAATGAGAGAGAGAGAGAGAGAGAGAGAGTTAAGAGATAATGAGAGAGAGAGAGAGAGTTAAGAGATAATGAGAGAGATAACTTGTGAGATGATATGATAATGAGAAAGGCAACGATGTGATAGTGAGAGAGATGGGAAGAAAAAGGGGAAAAGAAAGTTTCCAATATCTCTGCCCCCCCCCCTTGCCGCATGAGTTAGTAATTTTTTTCATTTTTTTTTTGAGAGGGGAGAGAGAGAGAGAGAGAGAGAGAGCTGGTAAGTCTGGGTGGGGGCCGGGAGTTCAATTCCAAGTTTGCTATTAAAAAAAAAAAAATCAACAACAGAAAAGAAAAATAATTATATATATTTTTTAATTACTCAGAAGTTCCCACATATGGATTCGTTTCTTGTGACACAGCTTAACCAAATTTGATTTCATATTCATTTTTCAACAGTGAATAATAAGTACGGTACGGCACGTATCTTCTCACTGTTTATCATTTCACTTGTATTGTTGATTATTATAATTATATTAAAAATGGAAGGCACTGATTCGTCAATGCTGGTAAGTCGTCAAAATCCATATCATGAATACATTAACATACATGAATAAATTAAGTGTACTTGACCTCTCTCAATGCGCATGCTCGACGCTGACCCGCGTTTTTGTTTTTGTGGCGTGAAGAGCATGTATGGATGTTGGGAGCATCTTAAGAAATGAATAATTCATAGTATGTTAATGGGGGCTTCGGGCGCGTTCAAATCGTGTTCAAATGTCTCTGACAAAATGGCGGAGCTTTAGGGGCCTGGTTTAAACGCAACTCAGAAAAAAATCAAACGCAACTTTATTTTCAGCCAATCAGAAGTGCGCATTAAGGACTTGCGTTTTTGCAACGGGCCCCAGATCTCATGGTTTCGGGTGCGCGTAACGCGTAAAAAAGTGATTAGTTACGCGTTTAAATACGCAAAGGTTAAGACAATGGATGTATGTGCACAGCTCTTGCAAGATGCTTGGGTAAGGACAAAAATGTTTTTCTATCTGTGTTTTATGTCGAAGTGAATGCAAAAACATAAGGACATGTAAAGGTGAAAATCAAGGAACTAGGTATCAGACAATTAATAATTAAATATTGAATGGCCTTTCTTTCCTGGGACACAAGGATATATCGGACTCGCTTTGAAAATATTTCACTCGTGCCAACTCGTGACATATGCTCATAGCTCGTGCGATATATCCTTGTATCCCACTCAAGGCCATTCAATATTATATAAATATCATTATTACCACCTCTCACCAAAGTGTTAGAAAGAATTGTCTTTGTCAGAGTTACAGCCTTTCTCAACAAACATAGAATTGTTTGGCTTTCGAGCAAACCATAATACAACACAGACAATATTAACATGCATAGATACTATAGCCCATGCCACTGATCACCGCTTGCATACCATCGAAATATTCTTGGGTCTGAGCCAAAAGTAGTCAACATAAACCCTAAATTTTCAAATTAAGATATGTGTCTGCCTTTAACACGATAAAAACTATTTTCGAAAAATCAACTCAGGCAATTTCAATAACCCTGTCTATCACCTTTAGAAATGTGCGAACATTACAATGGCGTATTACGTAATCCGAAACTGATTTCTATGGGCAGTACAATAGGCCTTTGAAATTGCCCTTGAGTTTATTTTTCGAAAGTAGTTTTTAATCGTGTTCTTCATATATCACATGAAAGCTGAGAATCTGCAGTTTATGAAAATGTACATGTCTCTTCATGACCACTTTCCGTTTTTTTTTTGAGTGGTTCAGGAATTATTTATCAAACAGAAAACAGTTTGTAGAAATAAATCATCATAGGTCATCGTTACGACCCATAAGCTGTGGTGTTCCACATGAAGGTCTAATTGGTCCCTTATTATTCATCATACCAATTCATGTACAATCTTGATAGAAATAATATGCCATTCGTTTTGAAACAACTGTTTGCAAAAAACAGCACTTTACACAGGTACTACACCAGGCAAGCGAACGATTATCATTTACCCAAAACTCGAACGGCTTTTGCCGGTAAAACTATATTTTTCAATGGTCCTAAATATTGGAACTCATTAGAACAGAATTTAAAACTTACCCCTAACTTAAGTAGGTTCAAATATCTTGTGAAGAAACACTTGACTGACTTATACTGATGTAAATAATTCCCTCTGCTTTTAATTATTTTTCTTTTCTTTTCATTCCATAATAGTGTATTTATCTTTTTTATAATAATTATATATACGTGTATATTTAATATACTGATTTCCACTCGAAATCTCTTTTATTTCATTAATTTTATCTTGTAATGTTAGCTCAACTGTATATAATGTACATATGTTTTGTTTAGTAATTTCCTCCCTCTCAAACAATTACTTTAATTTAAACGATTTTTTTTTTTTTTTTTTTTTTTTTTAAACATATATTATTGTATCATTATTCGATTAGGGGGTCTACATCACACAAGCTAAGCTTTTTAGTAGATCCCTCCACATATTTTTTTGTCACCTTTCTATGTCATATTCATGTATTCTCTGTTTTTGCAGTGTTTGTAATTTATACATATTGTTGTAATTTCATTGTAAATGTTCAATCTGAATAAATCAAATCAAATCAAATCAAATCAAATATACATAAATGACTTTTATAAATCATAAGATGTACTATCATTTATTCTATTTGACGATTCAAACCTATTTTGTTCTCATTCTAACCCTAATACCATTCTTTCAACAATAAACAAAGAACTTAAATGCATAGTAAAATGGGTAAAAGCAAACAAGTTATCACTAAACATACTAAAGACAAATTTTGTGCTTTCAGTAACACTTTGCAAAACAATATTGCAAAAAAAAAAAAAAAAAAAAAAAAAAATTTGGGGGGGGGGGGGCGGCGCGCCACTGGAAGGGTGTCATCAACAATATTTCTAGCGCTTACGATTGATGATAAATTAAACTGGAACACACACATACAAAATATATCCAAACCTATTTCCCGGAATATTGGAAAATTGAGTAAACTCAAATATGTCTTCCCAAGGACTACACTTTTCATATTATATTTTTCACTAATATTACCTTATCTTAATTATGGAATAATGGCTTGGGGTAACGCTAATAGATATCTTACCGATAGAATTACTGTTACAAAAGAAAATCATAAGGATAATGCATAATGCTCCAGTTCGTTCATATAGCGGTGCTTTATTTTACGAATCAAAAATTCTAACGTTGCCAGATATATTTCTTTTTCAAACAGGACCATTCATGTATAAATTAAATAAGAACGAACTGCCACACGCTTTTATTAGCATGCATGTTCACCAGAAACAGTTCCATACGTAAATACCCAACAAGACAAATCCAACCGTTTCCACCTTCTCCGCACCTGCACTCTTTTTGCACACAAAACCGTCTCTTTTTACGGCCCGAAATACTAGAACTCACTTAGCGATATAATCAACTCCCAAAGTCTAAATTGTTTCAAAAATCAAATTGAAAAAAACAACTTCTTCAACCATATACGCAATGAATTCAAGCTGAGCGAGCAGGACCCACCTCTATCTCTCTATCTCTCTCTCTCTCTCTCTCCATCTCTCTTTTCTGTATTACTCCCCTTTCACCTCTCATTTTTCCTGCCCTCTCTCTCCCTTCTTCCCTCACACAGACACACTCAATTCTTTCACTCTCCCCCTTCCTCCATCCTCCTTCCCTTCATTCCCTTTTGTTTCTACAGCTTCTTGCACTTTCACTCTACTTTCACACTTTAGTTTTTCTTGCAGTCAATTATCCTTCTACCTCAACTCACTCATCACTTCTCTCTTATCATTAAATCGCTTCTCGTAATGATGTTTTATCAATTTGAGACTACTGAAAGACCAAATAGTGATAAAGTTATATAAGTTTCTGGACATATAAAATACAAGCTCTGCTTCTCAACATGTCCAACTGTTTTCAACATCACTTTAATAGGTCAATATTTGTGCATCAAATACTTTACTTATTGATATTTAATTATGTGCTCAAATCTATTGAAGAACATCATTGATATATTGTTGTGGTTATTGTATTAATTTTATGTTATGCACTGCTGTATTATGTTGAAATGACTGAAAACAGTCAATAAATCTAATCTAAATCTAAATATAAAATATAAATCTAAAATGAAGAATAGAATGAGCTGATTAATAAAGCAACAATACCTTCTAGTTTACTACTAGGAATAACACGTAAAAAGCAAACAGAATGAAATATCACAGCTCAAGTCATAAGTATTTCAATTTCTTTTCAATGTAGAACAAGGACCTGTCTATAATGATGTTTGATCACTTGATCCAGGAGAACAATCTGAAGAGTGAAGATTTGAACGATAGCGACATAACGGAAATCAAAAGAATGATTCAAGGGGTAAAGGATGATGGTGATGACGTGGTAAGTAAAAGTCACTTGGGGAAGAGGAATTTAGACGAGGTTTTAGAATATGGATGGCTCAATAATAAAACCAATCTGTGTCGCATTAAATCAATTAGTCTTAGCATCACTAAGTCTGTATATAGGGATTACGATTCAATACTATTCGGACCTAAAATGTTACAAGATTTTGTGTTGATTAAGGAAATTAGACCCCCACCCCCAACCCCCCCCCCCCCAAAAAAAAATAAAATAAAATATAAAAAATAAATTTAAAAAATGCAGCACTGGTCAAAACTATTTAAAAAATTGCTAAAATGACCCAATTTGATTTTGATTTGTTTATCAATATTTTATTTGACATACCCGCATTTTCTGTTTGCTGAATTTCACAATAGGGTAACTAAATCATGTGAAAAATCTGGCTCATTGTCAAGTCCATAATCAGGTGCAATTACGTCATTTTTCTATACCCTCCCCACCCCAACCCCCATCAGAAAATGTAACTTAATATATTTCTTGCATATGTCGGTTTACCTATTTATTTGAAACTGAAGTTGTTCCAGCATTTATGAAGTTCACTGCAATATGATGCCTTCAGGCTTCTTTTGCTCTTAATTCAGTTTTCCCATATTCGGTAGATCAGGTTCAAATCCTAAATCTGTACGGCGTACGGGATTGCCACCACATCAGTAGTAGCCCTGAAGATGCAATAGAACTGTTCTACCATACTTGTACGTCAGAAAATTATGGAGATATCTGGCTGCTTAAAAAAAGTGGCACAGAGAAATTGGTAACAGAGTGGTGAAAACCGGAAAACCGGAAGAATAGTCGGATTTTCCAAAGGCACTCCTCAGATCCTACTCCGGAAAGGAAACGTATAGAGTACTCCAGAGTAATTAATTGAAGTGCGGACTATTCAGAACGAATCATATGATGAGAGGCATTTTGATGACTGTGTCTGTCCACTGTCTTCCACTATCAGCAGTGGCGTAGGTAGGATTTTTTTTAACTCGCTCGGGGGGGGGGGGGGGGAGTTATAAGATGTTTTTCTTCATAATTCTCGCCAGCCCTCCAAAACTTGCTCAGTGGGGGGGGGGGGGGGGGGGGGGGGGGGGGTTATCACATGTTTTCCTCCATAATTCTCTGACAAGCAAAAAATAAAAAAAATAAAAAAATTAAAGATAAAAAAATCTAGGAAAAGTGCCCTGCCCCCCCCTCTATACGCTAGTTACTATCAGCTATCCACTATTATGTACCCACAAAGGGTTAAGAAGTTGTACTATAAACCTACTCACAAGCCATGAAATTCCCTAATTTTTTTTAAAAATCATTATCAACATTTATTTTCTTCCATCGTTTTTGTGGACATTTAACATTTATTTTGTTCACAAAGTAAAGTAACTTATTCAGAATCAAATAACTTTAAAAACAAGGAAGAAGGTGCGAATCCCAGTAAGCTTACATTTGTAACTGGTACGCCTCAAATGAGTACATATGAGTATGAGTATTATATCATCCAAAAATGTATTCTCAATTTAATTTAAACAATTAATTATATTATTTGATGAAAACATCTTACAGGGGGGGGGGCAATAAATACATTGGACATACGAGTATGTACCGCTTTGACGACCACATTTTTTCAACAGCCGATCGCCGTTCTCAAGATAATCTGCCTTTCTCACCCTTCTTACGCGTTCTCAAGATACCCGGCCGCAAAAAACAAAACAAAACAAAACGCTTGACTCTCTGCGTTTCCCCCGTTCCCTACCTCTCGCGTACGTACGTCCATTCACTTGTGTGCGCCATTGCATAATGCATGCACTACCGAATGTAAAAAACAAACAAACAAACAAACAAACAAACAAACAATCAAACGAACCAAAAAAATACGATACACTTTTAAAACGGCCCCTTAATTAAAAAAAAAAAAAAAGATGGTGAATTTGGGGGAATTTTATTTACATATGGATAGCTGAAGGTCTCTTCTATTATAAGACACATAAAAAGTCCAAAAATATTTCATGCTTTCGTGAGCACTGCCCACTTTTGTAAAGGACGTGAAAGGTTGCGCAGGAATTCACTATTCATTTTGGCTGAGATGAGAAGTTCTCCAGCTTAGAAATTCCTTATGGTATGATGAGTTTATGACGGATATGGGTTTGTGCGGTGTATGACATGGTGTTATGTAATCAAAAGTTTATGCATTAGTGATCATCATTTGACTGTGGAAGTTTTAAAAGCATTACCCGCTGTTGATCTGTGGTAATTGATAATGCATTATTGGGGTTGAGATTTGTGTTGGATATGGCATGGTTTATGTCACCATTATTTAGGAACAAAAATTTGATACTTTGATAATAGCGTTACAAAAGGATGTTATCTTATTCATTTGTGATTTGAATGAGAGTCTTCACAGGAGAGTGCACGGTATAACTTTAACTTGGAGCAAAAGTTTTTAAGATCTCTTTAATTTGTGTGGAGCCAGGTAGAGATTGGATTATGTAAATCAAAGGTCTTAATGATTGAAAACACGAAAGACTATTATGCAGTATCTTTGTTGTTTGGAAGGACAATTGATATTAATGTCACAGATTATGATTCAGGCATCATTGGGTACAAATGGGTATTAATTAGCAAACTTTCTTTATGGCAAGTGAGTTTTAGAAAACGTAGAGTTTTGGGCAAGGAAAGATGGGATGAACGGTTGGGAATTGAGCAAAATGGCTACGGATGGACCTGTGGCAATGAAAAACACCTCCCGAAATTGTGACACGTCACACACACAAACACACACACATACAACCACCCCCCTCCCCTCCCTAACATGAACTACCAGGAGCCCGGCTACAATTACTACAGACATCAACACCAGATAATACGGTACTGTCAAAACAACTACCATAATCAAATTGTGATTAAAAAGACAATACATGATCACTCATGCATAAACTTTTGAATTCATAAGCCATGTCATTCACTGCACAGACCCATATCCATCATGATTTATCATAAACTCATCAGACAATCAGCAATTTCTAACCGGATACCTTTTCACTTCACCCAAAGTGGATAGCCAATTCCTGCGCAACCTAATTTTCATGTCCTTTACAAAAATGGGCAGTGCTCACTCAAGCATAAAATATTTTCAGACTTTTTGGTGTCATATGATAGAAGAGACTTTCAGCTATCCATATATATATAAATTTTCCCAAAATTCCATTAAAAAAGTTTTATTTGGGGGCCATTTTAAAAGTGTATCGTTTTTTTTTTTTTTGTTTTTTTTTTGTTTTTTTTGTTTTTTTTTTTTGTTGTTGTTGTTTTTTTTTTGGGGGGGGGGGGAACACTGGGTATAGATCTATCGTCCAAAGACCCTATGTTTTCCGGTTCTAGTCAGTTCCCCCCCCCCCCTATTAGGACAGGGAGTCACAAGACCAAGTGGACGTTCTTTGAAGCCCCATTTTGTCCTGTGTCCCATTGAGGTTAGGGTCAGCCTTCATTAAAAGTGTGTGGTATGTAGGACCACTGGAAAGAAGTACTATGAGGGTCCCCCATCTCATATTAAACAGAGCATGCTTGCTTAAACCTGGCGTCCACTAGGGCGCGGACAAGACGCGGAATGCAAAATTAGTATATCCGCATTCATTCAGCAACCTATCCGCATATTCTTGAAAGATTCCGTTCCCTGTCTTTATCATTCCTAAACGCTTCCCGGCGTTTCCGAGATTTCGGGAAAGGGCAAAATTTCCACGTCCAAATTTTGGTCGAGACCAAAATTTGGACGCGGAAATGGACTTCCTGACACCTTCGGCAAGTTGTCTGAATTGTCGTGCGGACTTCGTCAGGACATCCCGCCTTTCTTTAACACTTCCGCCTCCTCCGAAAACGCACCTGAAAGCCTCCGCGGTGCGGGAAGCCGTATCCGGAAAACTACCACCTGGACGATTACCACCCCCCCCCCTTAGAAAACTACCCCCGGACAGTTACCCCCTGGACAACTAACCCCTAGGACAATTCCCCTAGGACAATTACCCCCCAGGACAACTACCCCAAGGACAACTACCCCCAGGACAACTACCCCCAGGACAACTACCCCCAGGACAACTACCCCCCGGAAAATACCCCCCAGGACAAGTACCCCCTGCACAAGTACCCCTGACAACCCCCAACCCCCGGGATTCTGGGGGTAGTTGTTCAAGGGGGGGGGGGGTATCATCTATGGGGGTAATCGTCATTATCTGGGGGGGGGGGGGAGGGTAATTTCCCTGGGGGGTAATTGTCCTGGAGGGTAGTTTTCCCGGGGGGGGGGGGGTAATTGTCCTGGGGGATGATTGTCCGGGGGTAGTTTTCCTGAGGGTAGTTGTCCGGGGGGGGGGTAATTGTCCTGGGGATAATAGTCCTTGGGGGGTAGTTGTCGAGGTAGTAGTTGTCCGGGGGGGGGTAGTTTTCGGGTGTAGTTGTCCAGGGGGTAGTTGTCCTAGAATCACGGGCAGCTTCGCGAATGACGGCTAGCAGGCATATGAGAAAAAAACAAAAAACAAAGTCGGTGCCGAATTTATAACCTTGCATTATTTCCAGATATTGTCCGCATATCTAGATGGTTGTCGGAAAATCATCCTGATTGTCCTAGTCTGCGATTTTTACCACTCCCGGTGCGATCATAGATGTGTCCGCACTGTCCTGCTACGATCAGCATTTTCCGCGGCATTTCGCGACCTTCCCGATTGATTCCTAGGATACTCCCAGGTATGACTGCCGTCAATACGCAGACATTCGTAGTAATGTCCCAAGAAACGATGATTCACACACTTTTTCCGCGTCTGGCGCGGAAAGAATGCCGAAATGACATAATTTGCTTCCGCAGCCCTTCCTAATCTTGTCGGCGCTCTAGTGGACGCCAGGTATACATGCATAATCGTATATACAGGGTGTCCCCCCAAAAAGCGGAACGGCGGATTTTCAGTACTTTGCCTTCGAAAAGTATATATATATATATATATATATATATATCATTGAGTAAAGCATATTCTACCGAAGAGAATGATATCAAGATCATTGAATTTGGTAAACTAATTTTGATTCTATGCCCGTTTCTGAAAATACAGTCATTTTCAGTCATTGTCAAATTTCGCATGTTTTTTGCGACCGATTAGAGAAGAAATGTGTCGGGAATGGCCTTTTATGTGGCATATACAATAATTAGCGTCGTTTCCACTTTTCCCAAGCTACAGCTCACTAAAACCCATTCCCGATACGCTCTTACACTCATCGGTCGCAAAAATCAAGCGAAATTTGATAAATGACTGTGTTTTAAGAATTCAATGATCTTTGTATCATTATCTTCGGTAGAAGATGCTTTACCCAATGATATAAAAAAATTATATACTTTTTGAAGGCAAAGTATTGAAGTACTAAAAATCCGCCGATCCGCTTTTTGGGGATACCGGTATATTACATACAGACATATGAAAAGGGAACATATTAATAATATTAGTTTAGTTAGTATTGGACTTGAAATCAGCGAATCCTCTTTTCAGCCAGTTTCAGTTTATCATGTTCAGCCAGGTCAATAAATCAATCTGCAGGTATATGTCTACAACAACAGCAACAAAAGTTTTGCATATCTGATATTTCTTTAAGGTTGCCTTTAACAAATTAGAGCCGATACTGAGTTTTTGTCTCGCCTGCGTAGCGGAGCGAGACTATAGGTGTCACTTTTTCCGTCGTCGTCGGCGTCGTCAACAATCATGCTGTTACCACAATAACTTTCCATGGATTAGAGGAGGAATCACCTAATTCATACCATGGGTATCTCTCTTTATAAAGGCGCAGGTTAAAGGGTGACTAAATTAAAAAATTGATTGCCCATTTTTCGTAGGAAGGAGTCATCAGGAGCCAATAAATATCTATCACACACTTTTTTATGCATTCAGTCGTATTTCATAATCATTTGAAAAGTACATTTTTGCTGATTTACACAGTCATAAGCCCCGCCCCTAAAAAAAACCCATCGAGCGACATCATGATCACGTGATCTGTGACGTACGAGAAGTAAGGGAAAATATTCCATCAACCTATATACCGTGCGCGCCCGCAGGCCCCGGCAGGCCTAGCCCGGTGCCGAGCATGACATTCACCGCTTCGACCATTTGCATCGCATATTTTCGTGTGTTTAATTCCTCACAATAACTTTGATTTTGGGACACAATTTCATCAGTAATGCCAAATCGGTGTATAGTTGCGGGCTGTAGCAAGACCCCTAAAGATGATGTAAGCCTACGTACATCATTTTCCTAAAGATGAAAATCTACGGAAATTGTGGGTCGCAACAGTATTCTCACACGGGCAGAGTGGCAAGGGCCAAGCGAGTGGAGTACAATTTGCAGTGATCACTTTTCTTCTCCAGCAGCTGCAGCAGCTTCACCCGCGGCCCCTTCACCATGCCCTGGCGCGTCTTCTGCGAGGGGTTCAGACATAATGGTCGAATTCCCTTTGCCATTGCACTTGAGCTTCTTCTCTTTCGGTATCGATAAATCATCTGATAAATCAGAGTTCGTATCTGGCTCAAAAAAGTCCTCCAAATCGGACTCGCGATCACTATCCATCTCTCTAAGTTACTCGAAGAATTCAGCCAAAAATCTAAGTCAGTACTACCGTAGTACATGTAAAGCGAAGTAAAAAAAGGCGAGAGTGAAAACAAAACAAACAAAAGCGTTCACCAGTCGCTTAGTACGAGGGGGAACATAGTTGCCGTACTAAAGATGTGTAGTACATTGCACAGACGCATAAAACGGATGTGTACGCGTTTAAGACCAATGCAAATCTATCGTTCGGCAAGCTCAGATGGATGAGAACATTGTTCAAAGAAAAGTTAAAAAAACAAAACAAGAGCTGTATATTTGGGCAAAAGTATTCACTGATCTTAAAGAAAATATATTGATAACGATTATTCACTCCTTAGACTGTATTGATTAATTTCCCTTTTTCATAAATTGTCTGTTGAACAGAGGGGTCAAATACCGCATTGTGTGTACAATGTTACATTGCCGCAGCCTGTAGATCTTGTGCCTCTTACTCTTCATACGTCACTTGGGGGGTGTGACGTCAATTAGCCAATCAGCTCACGAGTTTTAAGGAACGGTCCCCAAACCTCTACTTTTCCCCCTTTTTTGCCAAAACGAGACATAATTTTGACAATCAATTGCCAGATTCGTGATTTGAATGCAAAAATACATGGAAACAGCACCCTTTTTCTCTCTAATTTAGTCACCGTTTAAGTGTGAAAATGAGTTGAATATGACCATGGTTAGAGGTCAAAAGGTCAATAAACTTTCTACAAAATGCACTGTAATCACAATGGCTCGTAATCCCGAAATAGGCCTAAGTTAACTTGGGCCGCTGATATATGAAAGGTCATTTGTCAATCCCTACTTTCCGTATGAATTACTGTATTTAACAAAATAAAAGAAAAGAAATTATTTCTTGGCTTGAATAATCATAGCATCAGAAATTAATTCTATCGTGAGGTTTTTGTATTTGCATTTAGTTCCAGAACTACAGGGTGTCCCCCAAACAAGTAAACAGTTGGAAAAAGTCTTCCCAAATAAATATTTCTGAATACTTTCAATATTTTTAAATTCTTGTAGATAGCTGAGGTCCCTCCTATAAAATTACACAAAAATATGACTAGTTATTACGCCTGAGTGATCTCAAACCACTTTTGTGAAAGGGTGCAAAATTCAGACTTGACAAGAATTGGTATTTGTTCTGGATGGTATCAACAAAGTTAAGAACCGTTTGAAATTGACAGTTGGAAAAAGTCTCTCCAATTAAATATTTCAAACTATTTTCAGGAAAATTTCATACCTGTGGTTAGCTTATGATCTCTTCTATCAAATGACACTAAAATATCTCACAATATTTTATGCTTGAGTGAGCAAGAGCCACTTTTGTGGAATGGTGCAAAATCCATTATCGACAACAAAGTTTGTTCATTGTATTTCCTGATATATCCCATCAAAACTTTATGGTTGAGTAAGCAAGCCAGATTAAATTAAAAGACTCACCAAAAGTAACATATTGAAACACCCAGCAAAGTAGTTAATTACTAACTCAAGCATAAAATATTGATGGGATGTGTAAGGATATACAGAGAACATAGCCTGTTGATTTTGTACCCTTTCTCATGACTGGCCTATGCTCACTCAAGCGTAAAATATTGTGAGATATTTTGGTGTTATTTGATGGAAGAGACCCTAGGCTATCCACTGGTATAAATATTTTCCTTAAAATATTTTGAAACCTTTATGTGGGGAGATTTTTTCCAACTGTGTACTTTTTTTCTGGGACGCAGTGTAGAGGGAGGCTATGTGACTTTTAAGACTAAAAGTGTGTGAAATTAGGCTCTTTCTGCAAAATGCCCTGTAATCACAATAACTTTCTATGGATTCCAGTTAGAATCACCAAATTCATACCACAGGTATATCTCTTAAAGGCGCGGGTAAAGTTATAATATGAGTCGAATCTGACCAAAGTCAATGAACTTCTTGCAAAAAGCACTGTATTCCCAATAACTTTCTATAGATTAGAGGAGGAATCACCAAATTCATACCAGAGGTATCTCTCTTAAAGGCGCATGTTAAGTTTAAAAATGAGTTGAATCTGTCCAAGTTCAGAGGTCAAAAGGTTAAATAAACTTTCTGCAAAAGGCACTGTAATCACAATGGTTCGTAATCCCGAAATAGGCCTAAGTTAAGCCTGGCTTAACTTAGGCCGCTAATTTATGTTAGGCCATTTGTCAACCCCTACGTCCCGTATGAATTACTGTATTTAAGTAACAAAATAAAAGAAAAGAAAATTATTTCTTACCATGAAATCATAGGATCAAAAATTAATTCTTTACTCTACTTTACTTCCTTTACTTTACTAGTATCTTGCCAGAGAAGTTCTGCGATGGAGAATTCGAGATTCAATGACAAAATAAGACAAGACAGAGTGATAAAATTATGTTACGATGTTTCGTTCTTAAGCTTCTTAAGGCACATATAAATAATCACCTTTATACCGAGACTTGTTCATAATTTTCAAGAAGAGGAGGAAGTATTTTTTTACGATTGAAATATCTTATTTTCTTTCTAGAAACAAACTATTCCGTGTTAACCATACTTTCGAGCAAATTTCAGCATACGTGGAAATAAATTTACAGAAACTTCTTATTGCAGGCTGCAGAGAAGCGATTTCTCTACCAAATAGTCACTAACAAGTCGACTGGCATTGATGTGGACAAATTCGACTATCTTGCCAGGGACAGTCACCAACTAGGAATACCAATTGGTTTTGATTCCAAAAGATGCATGAAATTTACAAGAGTGATTCAACTAGACGATGGCAGGCGAATATTATGCTTCAGAGACAAGGTAATCATTTACACAGTCTGTCTGTATAGTATTTTTAGCAATGTTTTGGTTGGTTTATTTTACACATCCAATAAAAATTACCTGGTGGATGAGGTCATTGCGAGGCTACACCATGTACACGCTTCTACAAGCACACAGTCGGTTTATAGATTATGGAGTCTTGCAGCAAGCTAAACTTCATCTAACAATAATAGTGTAAAAATCACTTTCTCAGTTATACATGTAGCAATCAGATGAATCTCTCCATAATTTAAAGCGACTTTTAGTAGACATTAGGTTTTAGTATTATGACATTGGGCAGCATTGGAATAATTACCGAAATAGAACAAAACAAAAGAAGGGGGCTGAGCAAATAGCATGAATAGAGAATTCAATCATTTCTCGAGCGTCATAAATGCAATAACGTAAAATCCGTTCGGTCGAGGGGGGGGGGGGGGGAGGTGGGGGTTAATATAATGAATATCAATTGTCTTATTTCATGGGGAAAATTTCACCACCCGATAAAATGTCCCATCGTCAGCAAATTCTTAGTAACAATTACTCTGTGAAAAGAATTCCCTTTTAATTATTATCATTATTATTATTATTATTATTAAGTTTTATCTATACAGGGTAGCCCCATCAGTGACATGCACTGTTCTCCCAGTGGGCCCTGTTGGAAGAAAAATAAAACAAATAGAGATACAAAATATACAAACCTACAATTACGTCAAGCTGGCGGTGTTGATGAATTGTCTGAGATTAACGTCAGTGGACTCGCCAGTATGATGAAATTAAAGATTGTGTGGTTGCTGAAATTCTAATTGAATGTGGCATACTGTTCTACAAATCTATGTCAATTTTAACATAAAATATGTGACCCTCCACCACAAAGCGACCAATAAGTCGGATTTTTTTTTTTTATTTCAGCATTCTATTTTTACCCCGAAATTTCGTCAGATGGAAGATTAACTTTCAGAAAATAAAATTAAAAAAAAACATTAAAATAAAAATTTTCACCCCAAACAACCTTTTTCAACTGTTTCCTCTAAAACTCCCATTGCGACTTATTAGTCGTTCTGTGGTGGAGGGTCACATATATTTGTCTTTTCTGAGAGTTTCAATGTAAAAAAAGAAAACTGTATTATCGTCAAATTATCACTTTTACAAATGAAGACGGGACATTGCATATTTCAAAGGGACTAAGTGTAGGACTGGACTATGCTAACACTTCAATAGTTTTATTTCTGAATATACAAAATGAAATGCTTTTAACATCGAACAGGATTTTCGATCAGGATAAATTTGTTTGATTCTTGCATGTTTCCCTCATTTTTGAGGAGGGGGGCATCCTTGCATTTTACATGCATTTTGAAAAGCAGATCCTATGACAAATCATCCATTTAAATCTTTAAAAATAAACGATTTCTGTTAACGTATATTTATACGAGATTCCTTTTCACAGCGAACTCAACAAGCCCCCCCCCCCCCCCCTAAACGCCAGTGTTTGCAACTCCGGGCTTAAACGTTGGAAAGAATTAAAATCAACCAATAAACAAATATATTATTTTCCTTTTTCAATAGAAATATTATCGTTATCCTGGGAATGCCGAAATCGAACTACCGATGCGTGGAAAATGGTTTAATTTCTTGGCATACTGGAAACAGTATTTTCACGAATAAAAAGAGAGATCATGGAAATAAAATCATTTTACATGTATCTATATAGGGCAACGGGATTACTTCTACCTCTATGTATTGAAACATGGCAGGATTGTGGAATTTCTCTCTTGGAAGACTTTACAATTACATTATATTCTGCATACGATGTGATTACCCCTTTAGGAAGCCGAAAGTTTGTTCCAGATGTTCAAAGAACGCAACAAGCTCCACAGATATGCCATTCAGCACAAAGTGTCTTCTATTTTTGAGCACATGTAAGAATTTATATGTTTTTTAAATATATATTTGTAAATAGTGCAATTCTAGGTATAGGTGCATGCCGTAGTTTTTCCATCGACGCGATAGTTTTGGACATTAAAAAGATTGCTGGACCTTAAGAATGGCATAAAAATCACAGCTTTCTCGAAAAATAGAACATGCTTAGAAAAAAAGAAAGAACATATGGTTTATCATTCGTCCTGGACCAAAAAACATGAAATTTTAGAATTTAGGCTGACTTTAACATGAGAAAATGTCACACGACTCCGTATTAATACTTCCAATTTTCATGTACATGGTGTATCAAATTGTCATGGCTGTAGCGGCCATAAAGCGCTGCGAAATTTGTGAATCGAGATTCCTCCGACCCCCCCCCCCCCCCTGGATTATTTATTACTCTTTAATCTACTCTTCTAGGATTGTGGACGCCTTTGAAAAGGCTGAAGACGCGACAGATGGCCGTGGTGAGAAATGCTTCAGGATCTTCCCTGCCAAGGATGGCAGGTAAGAATAGGCTAATTTTAAAGTATAATTATGGAGCCAGTCGTACCTCCAAGAATGTTACCATCTTTTTTTTTTTATTTATTTTTTTTATTGTAAAATTAATTATGACAATTTTCTACTCCCTTCTACTAATTTTCTACGATAAATTAATTATTATAATATGTAAAATTTAAAATGTTATTTATATTGGGTTGCCGGGACTATTTTGTTTGAAAACAGAATCCACAACATCTTTAGTACAGGGGTAACAGGGGCCCTTGGGACACGCACTCCTGTCCCGGCCATATTTGATTATTCCCCCCCCCCCCCTTTTTCTTTGCGATATTTATGTTTGTAAATAATCGCACGGAAAGGAATTAAAGAAAGTATTTTAATTTGCTTGCCCTACATCTAATGAAAAAGAATATCCAGGCCGCTTCATAAGTAAACTGATAGATTCCTTTAGAAAAATGGGCCATTTGAAAAGCAGCTATTACGCCTATGTTTCGAATAAACCTTGAATATGCATGTTGGAAGGAAGATAGCATTAATTTAATAGATAATGCCCTCTTGGCACTTTAATTGTGCTTTTGCCAGTCAGGTCGGGATGCTTCTGGCTCACCAATATCACCTTGACTTCCCATCGGCTGCCAAATAATAATAATGATAATAATGATAATGATAATAATATTAGCGATAAAATTATTAATAATAATAATATTAATAATAATACTACTACTAATAATAATGATGATAATAATACTACTACTAATAATAATGATAATAATAATAATAATAATAATAATAATAATAATAATGAAAGCGATATAATAATGATGATGATGATGATGATGGCGATAATAAAATCGAAAAAACCCAACAAACTAGCACTTACTATGCCCTCCATAGTAAATCTGTAATACAGCGTTTGCAAATTATCAATTAAACATTATTAACATTGAATCAAAATTAGCACAGGCATAAAATGTTTGGAACTACAGGTGAAAAAGCCAATTATATGATCAGTAAAAAGGAACACCTAGAATTAAAAAAAAACACATTCGGAGAATACTAATATAGGAGAGGCACTGTGCTACAGAACCCCCCCCCCCCCACTTCCTTAGCACCGCCTTTACCTGGGAGGGGAAAACCTCTCCCTACCCCCCCCCCCCCCCCCCCTCAGTCTCAACAACAAATTTCATTGCTTGTTTCCGCATATTCTCGTCTTAATGGTTAATCCTGATAAAAGAAAAAAAAAAAACCTTGTAAAATGGCTGTAGTGTGTGTAAACCATTTGATTGTTCTCCACAGCAAACTGACTATGACTGAGACCCTGGTAAAAAAGGATATGCATGCTTACACATACATGACTGACGGCATCGTAGAACGCATCCTGTCCACAACAGAGGAGGAGTTAGAGAAGGCGAGGGATATCCTTGAAAGTGTCCAAAAGAGAGACAAAACCAAAATATACAAGTTTGTACACGAGGCCAGGATACCTTCCGAATATGCAGAGGAATTTCTAAAGAAATGGAAGGTAGATACACTTCCTTTTGCAGTTTAGATTGATTTTGTTTTCTCCAACGTCCTTTAGACATTTTACATTGCTTGTTTTATGTTGTTGTTTTGTTTTGTTTTTTGTTTTGTTTTGTTTTTGTTTTTGTTTTGCTTTTATTTCATTTTTTTTTTGGGGGGGTTCTCGAATTTTCTTGTTTCTAATTTATATTTGAATAATTATTCTTATGATAAACCTATATTATAAATATCATACGTGTGTGTGTGTGTGTGTGTGTGTGTGCGTGCAAAGTGGATTCGGGGGGGGGGGGGGTGCAACCTGCCATGTGCATCCCTCTCTTTTTTATGATATCGACCCAAATTTCAATCTTCCGAAACAAGTCGAAATGAACCTGAAAATGTGATTATTGAAACATTTTTTTTTTCTTTTTGCAAGTCAGAATTTTCTAAAGGGCAACCCCTTATGTAGCATGCTGACAGGCCACCTTCCTTTAAACATTACATGCTCGTTTGTGTTTTTATTTGTTTTGATTTTTTGTCTTTTTTTTTCTTCTTGTTTCTTATTTTTTAATTTCTTTAATATTTGCTTTTATAATACACGTATCATATACTAATACATGTATAAAACAGAGTCGGGGGGGGGGGGGGGGGGGGGGGGTGTGTGCAACCTGTCATGCGCATCCCTCTCCTTTTTTCAGATTTTCGAACCAAATTTCAATCATCCGAAACAAGTGGAAATGAACCAGAAAAATGCAATTGTGACCCTCCACCACAAAAAGACCAATAAGTCGCAATAGGAGTTTTAGAGTAAACAGCTATTAGGGGTGGTTTGGGATGGAAATTTTGATTTTAAGGGTTTTTGTATTTTCTGAAAGTCCATTTATTAATCTACCATCTGACAAAGTTTCGGGGTAAAATACGATGTTAAAATATGTTTTTGCTCTCATTCAAAATGACTATGCTTTTTCTGGACATTCAAACTTTGTGTGTCAACTCATGCCGGGATTGTGCTACATATCTCTTTTCTGGTATAGCGTAAAAACTATGCACTGTCTTATATTCAAAATCTATAGAAACAAAGAAATATATCTATTTTGAAGGTATGGAAAGTTTCAACCCAATCCAATTAGTACTTCACATTGTATGCTAGGGAGTTTTGACTCAACCTTTGTGCGACAAACGTTTGGACACAGATTAGGCACTCTTAAATTGTCACCCTTCTTTAGAGCCCGTTTTCTCTATTGTTCTGGTCATTAGCCTGTCTGACACGCTGGCATTCTTATTGTAATTTTATTTACAAGGGTTTGCTTGGTCCATACAAGACAAGTTCTACATCATTCTAAAGCTCAGAATCTAAGCTTTCAAACTGTGTTGAAATTTGAAAAACCCAAATTTTCGACTTATTGGTCGTTTTGTGGTGGATGGTCATAATTATTGAAACTTTTTTTTGTGCAAGTCAAAATTTTCTGAATGGCAACCCCGCATGTAGCCTATTTAGGAAATTAATTGAAATTTGAACAATATTCATAATTATTTTTCCCCAGTGAAATAAGTTTTGTATCAAAAAGTAAATAATGTTTACAAATAAATTAATAAAGAATTTATTATTTTTCATTTAAACATTAATCGCGTTAGTTCCGAATTCCATTTATAATTCATTCTGTTGTCATATGCCTCCCCCTACGCATGTTATAACACGGAAAAGGGACCACTTGCTGAAATATATGAATCAGCATGGGACCATTGGCTCCAATATTTTGCCAGCCCTTTTCCCCCTTTGAAGCAAATGTCTAGACCCACCTATGTAATGCTAAGTTTACATTATGTTCCTGGCGGCCACGGCAGCCCCGTTTGCCCGGCGAAACGTAGTGCGCCTTGGGATTTTGACCATTTTTTTTTTCCTTCTCCGTATTCAAGCTAGCTGGTGCACGTAAACAAACCTTTAAAAATATTACAATCGGACAACAGTAGAAATCGTGCTTCTTGTAGATCTAGATATTTTTATGTTCATCTCAAGAAACTTCTATCTAAATGACTTGTGTTGTTTTACCATCTGTAAACAGCTAAATCTCAGTTTAATAGTGCTAGATCTACGCGATAAATGTGCAGACTTTGACTTTTCGTACATCGAATTCAATCATCGAGACAGTAGATTATCAATTTCATTTAGACTAAATTCTCAGAAATTCTGCCCTAAAAGGTGGGTCAATCTCCATCATTTCTTACATACGATAGTATAGCTGAGTTTTTTTTTAATGTTTTTTTTTTTTTTTTTTTTTTTTTTGCATCATGTAAATAGACCTATAACTGAAACTAAGTCTATGAAACATAATCGGGTATCATCGGCAGAACGTGGATTTCCCAAGAAATTACATCCCGCAGAAATCACTGTTTCACTGCCGGCAACTCCTGAATATGGAGAGGCGTTTCCAAAACGTGTATTAATCAATTTTCATTAATATATATGAGTAATGATGAATACTTTTGTATTATACATGCTTTTCGGTTTACATTGATATCTAGATCGCTATTTTTTGTGATTGACTTTGAATACCTACTTTAAAGGGGGTACCCAATGCTGAAACAATGTTAGTTCATTTAAAAGATCATGATTTTATTAGAAGAAATCATCTGCCTTAAATCTTTTTTAAAATTCGTGTTGCCAGAAAATCCCCGAAATATGGTAAGATTTCAGGATATTTTGGCCCCTCAGCTGTGTCCCAATTTCAGCCAGGTAACCACAATGACGTCAAAGTGGTTACCTTGTCGCGCAATTATAGCAAAATGCGCGCAAGGTGTAATGCATTTTGTACAGTATAGCGCGCAACACATCTGCAATACGCGAACCTGGGTAACCACTTTGACGTCATTGTGGTTACCTAGCTGAAATTGGGACACAGCTGAGGGGCCAAAATATCCTGAAGTCTTACCATATTTCGGGGATTTTTCTGGCAACACGAATTTAAAAAAAAACTTAAGGCAGATGATTTTCTGCTAATAAAATCATGATCTTTTAAAATGAACTAACATTGTTTCATGATTTCCTTTAAGGAAAGCGTTTTTATTGAGTCTGTTCAAAATAAACAAAGTTTTTTATTTGGGAAGCTATTTTTTAAATGAAAGTCTACTATCAATTAATTTGGTAATTCTCAACCCTTGTATCCTTCTTTGTATTTTTTTCAGTCTTTTATGTCAATAAACTTTTGAGTTCATAAGCTATTCGAGAAAAACACGTTTGTGCCCACGGTATAAAAAAAGGCCTCCCAAGCAATAGCAATCTTTGTATCTTGAGACTTCGACGTCGTCGATTACTCAGACTCAAATGAAGCTCCCCTGCCATGAAGACACAATCTTGGTTTAATCCGCATCCATTATTTAAGGAAAGCCTCTTTATTGAGTCCATTCAACATGGACAAAGCATATTTGGGAACAGAGACACGAATGAAGCTCCCCTGCCGGGCCCGGCTTTTCTATACTCCCTCCCAGACCCCGCGCGCCGTGTAGCGGGCCCGTAAACCGTCACATGCCGGGAAACGCCATGATTGAACACGACAAAACAGTTACCGCATACCCTATCTTGCCGTAAGAACCGTGACAAAACGTGGCAAAACCAGGCCCCTAAAGCGCTGCCATTTTGTCAGCAATGGTCAGAGACATTTGGACACGATTTGAACGCGCCCGAAGCCCCCATTAACATACTATGAATTATTCATGTTTTAAGATGCTCCCAACGTCCGTACATGCTCTTCACGCAACAGAAACAAACACGCGGATCAGCATCGAGCATGCGCATTGAGAGAGGTCACGTACACTTAATTCATTCATGTACGTTAATATATTCATGATATGGATTTTGACGACTCACCAGCATTGGCGAATCAGTGCCTTCCATTTTTTGATATAATTATAATGATCAACAATATAGCTGAAATGATAAACAGTGAGAAGCTACGAGCCGTACCTCAATTCACATGTTGAGAAAAATAAATATGAAATCAAACTTGGTCAAGCTGTATCGCAAGAAACGAATCCCTGTGTGGGAACTTCTGCCAGTAATTAAAAAAAAAAAAAAATTATTTTGTTTCTTTTTGTTGTTGAATATTTTTAGCAAACTTGGAATTAACCCCCCCCCCCCCCCAATCAGACGTACCAGCTTTCTCTCTCTCTCTCAAAAAAAAAAAAAAAAAAAAAAAAAAGAATCACTAACTCATGCGGCACGTGGAGGGGGGGGGGGGCGGAAATATTAGGAACTTTCTTTTCCCCTTTTTCTTCCAATCTCTATCACTATCTCACATCGTTACCTTTCTCATTGTCATATCATCTCACAAGTTATCTCTCTCATTATCTCTCATCTTTCTCTCTTTCTCTCTCACACTCTCTTTCTCCTTCACGTCCTGTTTCATCACTCTATCCACAATGTGATTTGATTCATTGAAAAGAGAGGAAGAAAAAGAAAAGAAATACAACTAACTAATAACCAAATTAAATTACAAAATAATGTAATTTACCATGTTTAAAGCTTATGTGATGAAATGTGCAATTATGATGCCCAGTCGATCTAAAACAGATTTGCTCACCTTCTACTTGATTATTTTGTTACATGTTATCTTCGATCACAAACTGATAGTTTTACTTTATATTTTTTGCATCTTTTTCTTGCATAGATCTGTGTCATTTCTTCAGTTGTGTATTCCATTATCCACTATTTTTAACACAACGTATATTCACAATGTATTTGTTGTACTAATATCAAGGGACCCTATAAGTATGATTCTAAACTTTTATAGATATAACTCTTATGCCCTGCACGAAAACTTCAAACATATACTTTATATTTCTGACAAAGAGTACATTTTCATCACAACTGGATCATTAAAATCGAATGACCTCACCAGCTACATAGAAGTATTACATCTTTAAGTCTTATTGCATTTCTTGATTTATTTGAAAAATTTAAACACAGTATATGTTTCTGTTATACTTCGGGGAGTTTATGAAATGATGACTTATGCAACATAGAATACTTGAAAATCCTGATGAAATCAGCAGGATTTTTCATAACTAATTCCCCCTAACTCAGAGCAGTATCCAGGATTTTCTAAAGGGGGGGGGGGCACACAAATCACTTATAAGTTCTAAAAGGGGGCACAATAAAAAAAAGGGGGGAGGGCACAATGTATACTTTTATTTTTAAAAATGGGGGGGAGGGGGCACGGGTCGGGACTGCCCGCCCCCTTAATCTGCCACTGATGGAGAGGGCCTTCTACAGAGAATTTTTCATGAACCTGATAACCCTTTTTTTTTGGGGGGGGGGTCAAAGGTTGTGAGGGGGGCAACCTGCCCCCTGCCCCCCCCCCCCCCCTGGCTACGCTAGTGCCCTTACTCCAAAACCACAAAGTCTCCAATGAAACCGACTAATTTACATTTCAGGGTTCTAAAGAATGTTGCTTGAAATTTGTTCCACACATATAAAGGGCATATTTGACTTGAAAATGAAAGATGGCTACGTTAATTTTCTCTACATACATGTAAGGCTCTCTAGATGAACTAACCTAACCTGTTTTTTTTTTCCATTTCTCAATACTGATTGCTGTTTCTTTTTTTTTTACATTTAATTGTTTTATATCATATAAACAGTATTTGATAGTACAGACTTTCCCTAAACGATAATTTCACTCATCAGATATTAGATCAGTTTATTTGATTATTATTATTATTATTATTACATTTGTTGAGATCCACAATAGATCAAAGCGTAACCCCATTGGGCCTGGCAGTCACTTCAGTAATTTAAGACAAGCTAATACACTCGGGCAATTCAAATCTCCACTAAAAACATGTAAATTCAATTGATTAATATAATTATAATATTTCCGGCAGATTCCTACTTGTTTCTCATCCTCACCTTTTCCTCAGTGCATTGAGATCTTTTTCAAGGGTATAATGCACAATATAAGAACGGTTCTATTATCATTCTTATTCTTCCTATTATTATTATCATAAACATTAGGGGCCAGGCAATGTCCCTAGGGCATCTCGAAGAGAAAACCCTCAACTACCTGAAAGAATTGGCTGTATTAGAATCTATAAAGTGACATGTGGAGAGGTGGGTGAAGGTGCCACATGAGTTTTAGATGCGAGTATCATTTTCCTTTAAATGTGCTTGTTACAACAACTTCAGAGTCTCCAGATTGTAATATGAAGGATTTGATCTATTGTAGCCGCCATCAAAGCTGAAGAGGTCTAGTTGAACTCTGCATGTCTGTTGAATGAAATGAGAAAAGGATGGAATTAATCATATTGAACTCACATGATATGCAAATCATTGAACACAGTGGCAGATTGGGGGGGGGGGCACTTCCGGCCTCCTCCCTTTTGAAAGAGCAGTGCACATTGTGGCCCCTTTAAACTAATAAACTTTTTTCTTTCTTTCTTTCTTTCTTAATGCTTGTCAGAGAATTTTGGAGAAAAACTGGACAAAAAAAAAAAAATACAAAGAAATTTATTCATACAGCTGAGCTTACCTCTCTTAAGTTTGGCGAGTCGGTAGTTCTTACTTCCTCTCTGAATTTGTCTTTACTCAAAGTGGGATATGCCTTCGACATCTATTGTTACTGAAGAAGAGAAGCATCATTCTGGAAAAAATAAGATAGTTCATACGTCACATTATAAGTATTTATACTCCATTCATGCTTGCCTCATTGATTCTCAAAGAGAATATAAGTAAGACATACATGTAGATTCCTTTCAGAGATTCTATCTGAAATTGTAATGTCTTTATTCAGAAATATTTCAAAATAAATTCAATTAGATATATTTTTTTTCATTTGATATTCTACTTGCTTTTTGTTTGCGTACACGTATTATTGAAAAGGGTTGAACACTTTCAAAGGAACTAACATAATGTATTTACTTGTCAACACATTTAAGATCCCCTAAAACCCTCTTAATTCAAAAATACATCAAAAGCCAATTAATATACTTCGGATAACATACATCTATCTTTGACACTATTAGCTCAATCTATCATTCCATCTTTAAAATCTGTAAATCCTCAACTGGATCTTAACATTCCCATTGAAATAACAGTGGAGCTGCCACTTTATTTTGATTTCCAAGATTAGAACTTTAGATCTAGAACTACCATACCTGTCATGCAATCTAGGAAATGAAAATATAGTGGCATCCTAGTATATGTACATTCCATTTCATCCTTCATCTCCAAAGGTTGGTAGTAGTGCGTTCAGCCATGCGTTGATGGGTAGATACATACACCAGAGCTTAAAAAAAAAAAAAAAACACCCCAAAACAAACAAACACCTTTTTTGTCTTTAATCTCAACAAGCCACCTGATCTTAATTAATATGTTAATGTCACATTACAGTCAGACTAGATATTTTCCGACTAAATTTGGAAAATATTTGTTCCAACAGTTAGTTTGGATCATTGCCATTGACATTGATGGGGATGAAATTGTCTCTGTTAACCCGTTGACAACGGGAGCCGGGAATATCCGGTCCCCGTAGGAGACAGTCATATACGGGAGCCGGGTTTATACGGTTCCCAAATTATGGTCACTTTGACCCCTTTTAACGCTTTAAATACACCTTTTAACATGGCTTTTCTGCACCCATTTTAATATCAGTATTAAGTTTACCAAATAAACTACACCTTCCCCTGAAGTCCTGATAATCACATACCATTTCTCACTATTTTGAAGCATTTCAAAAAAATATTCCGGTACATCCATCGACAAAATTTGCGTATACCAGTGCACATTAACGATCGTCTCTGGTTTTTCAGATTTTCAGTTTCGCAGATCCTCTCGGACATGCATTTATTGTATGTGCTTCATAACTCCTGGGAGCAGCGCAAAATAGCGAACGAACGCCACTGGGAAGGGCGCACACGCGCGGAAGCCAACGAACACCGGAAGTGAAAAACTTGAGCTTGCTTTATCTTACTTGCTACATGTATAGAGACTGTGCTTGCTATGCGTGTAAAGAAGTTAAACCCGTATTCCTATAAACTTATACTACGCCAGTTTCCAACTAAGATTTAGGCTGTTGGCATTAGTCCTATAGTTATAGCTAACAATAAGCAATGTTTGACGATTATGGACACTGTTCTTTTCAAACTGGACAATAGGTTCGCTTACCTTAGGAGGAACAATGGTAACTGTAACCATTGGTAACCACCTCGCCGAGTCTCAAAAGAAGAGGATTATAGGATGACTAATCGTCATCTTTGTAAGGGAGCGATGACTGCAAATGTACACGAAAGTGCCGTCTTTGTAAATAACTAAATTGTATATTGAGACCCACATGTTCTAAGCTTTGACACAAAATGTGTTCACCCCCCCCCCCCGCGCTGTCTAAAAAAAGTCCATAAATTTCTAAGAAGAAAAATAATTCAGCAGAATATTAGTTACTGAGAAGTGAATGAGCGAGAGATATTGTAGGAGTAGGCTTACTAATCAGGAAAGGTCGCAGTATAGTACATATAGAAAGCAAAATAGTGCAACAAAATTTGATCAATTTTCCCCCTTTTTTTATCAGTGAATTGTCATCTGTATGTATTTCTTTTTATTGCACCTGTTTCCGAGTCATGTTGCCATTCTAACTCTATTTCTTTTACTTCCTTTCATATTGCTTATTCTGTAAATCTAAATTTCATGCTCGAAAAGAATGCACTTTTTATTTTTATAGAAATGAACATGGAAATAATTGAAATTAAATGTACTGTCTTTATTTCAAAAATGGTATTTGTCAGTACATAAACACGGCAGAATGTTAGATTACCGACGTTTCATTTTACGTTTAGACTTGTGATTTTTTTTTTCCTATCGCGGGAAATGAAACGCTTAGTTGAAATACGAACAGAATGAATCGGACAAGGTGTATCATACCTGAACACATAAGTGTAGAAACACTTCACATGCTAAAGATACGAAGTGTGAAATGTGAAAAATATTCAAGACCGACACAGCTTCATCAGAATCATTTTAAAACTATATCACCATAACAGATAGTTTGGGAATTTAGCAAGGCTATTGGCGGGGGATGAAAATTTTATATAATGGGAAAACAATTCTCATAAATTATTCTGAGTAAAAAGATTTCATGGCCTCTCTCGCTATTTCCCCCTATCACTCTCTCTAAAATGTGTTTTGGTGTTGAATTTTATACCTTACATACCTATGTGCATCTTTAAAGTCTCTTGCCCGCATAATTTATATCAACTTTCTATAGTTTCTAAATTTGGCGAACGAGCGAAGTGAGTAAGAAAAGAAAGGAAAATAAGACACCCCCTCTCCCTGTGGTTGTGCAGTATTTGATCAACTACATTTTGGGGAAGGAATTGGGGAAGGAAGTTGGGAACGGGACGATACCATGGACTTGAGAAAGATGAAAGAGGAATACAGCAGGCTGGCTGACACTTTCAACTAGCGAACACGCAGATAACGAATGACAAGAAAATAATGCGCTATTTTCTCTTTCAATTATTACAAATTACAAAATTACGGATACTAATATGAGCAGAATGGGTCTTTGGCACACTACCGCTGGATGTGCCGATGACGAATTTTGTTTATTGGTTTCAGTAATTCTCGTAAGATGTAGGCCTGCATGAATTTCAAATAAAAATAAAGCAGTGATGTAGATCTAGATATAAAACATAAATGTGTTGGTAGTTTAGGCCTATTTTCGTAAAAAATATGCCCTTATCTTATTGGATGATGTGACAACATTTTTATCATTTCATCACTTCTCCTGAACCATTGCGCCACAACCCCAATGGAACGAGATTCGTCATTGTCAGCCCCGTAAAGGCTCTTTTTATCATTATTATTGTTATTATTATTATCATTGTTATTATTATTATTATTATTATTATTATTACTATTACTATTACTATGATTATCATCATCAGTATTATTAATTTATTGGCCGGGGGGGGGGGGGGGTGGAGTAAAACATCTACTTGGCATCTTGCATGAATAATGATCATACCGTAAATTCCACGCATATTATATTGACGAATGTGTTCCTTTTCGTTTTGGCATACACCGTAATATAGGTCTCATTATCATGTAGGTTTTAAAAAATGTTTATTTTCATAATGAATATGAAATAGTGTTATATTGCTTGTATTTTTATTGCTTCTGAACAGTGTAACACCGGCACCGTTTTCTATAACTAAATTATGTGTACAGTGAAAGGGGGGTGGGCGGGGGTGGTTATGAAAGACAGTAGAGAGAACACAACAGAAAGGAGTAATGAAGGTCTCTTTTCTCTGCACCTCATTTCAATGCCACCCACTGTATTCTTATATTTGTTTGGGATCGTTTTTATGAGACTGTTTTGTAAAATAAGTTGTCAAACAAATTATTATCCAGACATACATCGAAATATAGAAGGTGCCAAATAATGAAATAATTTCCTTCAGTTTGATTAAGCTTTTAAGAGTTTCATGGTTTGGAATAATCAGGGGGATCATAATTAATTGTGAAAGGTGGTCAATGGCAAAAAGGGGGAAAATATATGTATATGTATAATCCATCTGGCCGAGGTCAAATAAGATGACAGAGACTATATACTAAATAGCAGCAGTCGAAAGAAAAATGATGAGACTCTTTCAGGATAGATAAGATAAATATGAACCGCATTTAATTACATTAAATTGCTGATATTTGGATTAGCTGTGGCGCATAAAGAACATTCTAAGAACATTCTAAGAACATTCTTCTCTTGAGTTCGTCACAAGTATAGACAAGTATATATAGCGCTTCACGAAAATGAGCGGCACGCCACAGCGCTCGCGGAAGAAGGTTGTTCACTCGACGAAGAGCATGAATTAAATGCCGATGCGCATGCGCGAAATCGGGACCAGCGTACGGACACGCTTAACGCTTGAATGATCAAGCCGCTCGCACGCGCGGGTTCAACAATGCTTCCGCTCTCTGTAAATTAATCTCGTTTCAGGAGAGTATTACAAGCTCAACAATGCCGTCGTCAACGGGTTAATGTGCCTAATTCTATGACACGGGCCCGCCCAAAACTCCCGGTAAGCTGTCAAGAGTGGCAGGGGGTGGTAATGGCAATCGGGCTGAAACATAAGCTCAGAACGATAGAAAATGTAATGAAAGTTCGACAACAGATTGCCCACATTTTTGTAACATACAGTACTTTCAAATACTTTCAAAATGTACAGAAATTCCAGGAGATCCCTCACATTGGTAGTAATTCATACACTCTTAAAAAAGTTGGGCAAAAAAATGCCAAATTTTTAACCAACACTGGGCAACATACTGTCCACACAACTTTTGGTTAAAATTTGCCCAACTGATGTTGGGCAATCCATTTACTATGTTGTTGGGCAAATTAAATTGCCCATCAGTTGGTGACCCATTAGATTTTACCCAACTCTACAATTGCCCAACTGTTGGTTATATTCTCAGTTGGGTAATTATTGCCCAACCAATCTTACCCAATAGGATTGCCCAATCCTCTATTTGTTCAGCTGTTTGGTAACAAATATCATGTGGTTGGGCAAATTCAGCTGCCCAGTTTATTGTTTCCTTTTTCCTCCAACCTAGGTAAAAAAAAAAAAAAATGAAATCTGCTTGTTACGTCCTTCTGGGTCTTAACCTAATCAATCCTAACCTATCCTATTTTAAGCTATCCTATCCTATATCTTAACCTATCCTATCCTAGTCCTATCCTATCCTATTTAGTGCAAACTAGTGCAAGCTCTTATATACCCCTTATATTTTTTTATGCATTCGGTGACAGTTAGTAAATCGGGCCACCCCAAACCATACGCTACTAAAAATTCATGAATATTCATGTAAGTGTTTTCCCCAATATTGGGTAAAAATATTTACCACAAGTTGGGCAAAAGCGAAAAGTGACAAAATTACACAACTACAGGGCAACAAGTACCCAACCCATAATTACCAAATACTGTTGGTAAATATATGCCCAATATTTAGGTAAAAAGTATTGACCAATATTGGTTACACCACTCGAGTGTCCAGTTGGTTAATAATAGCCCAGAATTGGGAATATTTTTAACCAACCAGCAGTTACCCAACTAAATTTACCCAACATTTTAAGAGTGTATGAATTTAATTCTATTTATGAAATTTAAGCATAATTATAGTTGTACTCACCGGTAAACTTTTCGCAAGAAATTCACACTCTGTGCGGGTGACGTCATTACATTGACTTTACACACAGCGGAAGTGATGAAAAAGTTCATATTTGTTGTTGATCAATTCTTTGGATAATTATCATATTCATGAGGTAAGGTCTAATCAGAGCTGAATATTGTCGGTATACTCAAAGCTAAAATGAATAATGCATGAAGTGAAATCGATATTTTTAGATTTTCATCGGTAGTGGGGTCTTCGGGAGAGATGAAATGCCTCTCGGGGGGCGGAGCCTACATACCCTTAGACTGAATGGTGACGCTGTAGCTTATGTGCAAATGAGGCAATCCGCGCGTGCCACCTTTCGTATATACTATTTAATTTGTCTATGGGCAAAACGGGACAAAACGCGCACCAACCGTGAAGCAACCATGACAAAACGCGCACCAAGCGCGGCAAAACGTCACAAAACTTGAAAAGACCTTGATATGCCTGGGAATACACATGCTCCCGTTCCCCTGCAGACCGCCTCCAAGTTTTGTTACCACCTATTACGTACTGTCACGTTTTCTTGCGTTCACCCCGTTGTACTACGTTTCTCATCCATACCGTGACTGCTGTGGCAATTTTTTTGACAGTTTAAAAATCTGGCCCGGCATCCACGGCAACCACGGCCTGTCACGTTTACTTCCCATCCCCCCCCCCCCCCCCCCCTCGTTATCTCACGTCCATCCTGTTTTGTCCACGGTGGGCTGAAACGTGACTGCCGTGGCCGCCAGGATCAAAATGAAAATCTAGCATTACAGCTAATATGAATACATTTTCATAACTATCGTTTTATATTTATGGCAAATATTCGAATACTGTACGTATCTGCCGTATTGACTGCATAGTGCTTTGCCCTACCCGCCATTTTACTTGGAAATATGCACAATACGTAACTAATTTCAAGCATTTTTTCCCCCCTCCTGTTTATAATGTGAATTACTCTTGATCTTTTCTTTTTCAGGAAGAGCAGAAAATCGTCCATGACATTGTCGGAACAAACGCTGGTCTTAAGGATTACTTCATTGTAAAGGTAAGTTTGTCATCCATTTAATTTGTTTACTTCTTGTTTTCAGTCACACAATACAACGGCAAATTTACGCTCGATCTGTACCACTGTTTGTAAAAATTAGTTCTGTGCCGTTTACCATGTCTACTCGGTTTAACCACATTCCAACTGGGCTTCGTGAGAAAATTTGTTTTCATTGATGGAGGAGTGGGGGGGGGGGGGGGGGTGTCAGTTGTCTATTTCACATCCCCTAAGATATGAGTCATGAAAGGTCTGAGTGACCTCGGAAATCCGCACGATAATCGGCACATATGTAAGGTGTATTTATATTTTAAAAAATAAAAATAATGATAGACAAAGAAACAAAAAAAAAAAAAAAAACCCCGTAAATTCCTGGCACGGCAGGTATCATATCAGCCCAAAGTTCCCGTCTGGTTACACCATAATGCGTTTGGGAAATCTCATTGTTGAGACAAGGCTTACTGTATTACAGCTAATTTGTAATCCCGACCTAACAAAGGAAATTATTTATTATAAATATATTCATTACATTGCTAATTCTAAAAGCAGTTGAAGAAATGTTTCAATAACTGGATCAATGAATCAATTACTTTAAAAACATTTATGGCTATTTTCTGACACTCAAACGAATGAAATACTTCAATTCTCAAATGATAAATAGAAACTTTGATTCTGCTGGTCTTCATAAAATTCTTATAGCCAAAACAATTAAAATTACCATGTAACAACTCGTTACCTAATTAATCGATTCATAGCACCGATCACTGTCTTTACTATACGAGTTTTGTACAATCAAATCCAGCTCTCTAAATATTACAAAGAATCATTTTGATCTCTTTTCTCTCCAGAAAACTATTCCAACCATCAACGAATATTATTTCGTTACAATATATATTGTAACGAAATGGTATTTCGTTGATGATTTTTGTCGAAATGTTAAACAACAATGCCATTATATGAAATGCCACTATTTTGAAGATGATACTGGTGCTCACAGCTACAACCAGTAGAATACCTACCACTTAACGGATCCTGGGTAATACAAGAACACAGTAGATGAGAGTATCTAAGAATACAGTGGTACTGTTTTAATATATTAATGGGCTTATGCGGTGAATTTTCTGACTTTTGCATATCTGTTTTAAGTTTTGCATCTTTGTTAGTCACAGCAAGTGTCCTACTAAGCATGAATTTGAGGTGTCCATTCTGGAAAAGATTCTTGATCCGGATTGATACAAATATGAAAGTTACATATTCATGAACTCAGGCACGTGTTTATGATAATTAATGATTTAGGTACAGATATAAATATCCCTTTCTTCAAAAGCAATATTAGCTTTCTTATTCTGTTTGGTTAGCACCGGCATATTTTTATATGACTGGGACCTAAATGACCCGCCTTTTGATTGCAATCAAAGGCGCAGCTTCGATTGTGGATAATTAGAGGCCTACATCGAACATTGTACTTTGTTACATTACAAAACATGGCGTGAGCACTTTGGTACACTAGTGAAGGCATTTCACTCTCATACGAGAGGTCCAGTATTCGATCCTTTATTGGTGCTTTACATCCCTGGACAAGATGTCTTACCCACATTTGTTTCTCTTGTCCCAGATGAATTAAATGTGTACCTGCCAATGCTAGGTTAATAATTTGGCTATCCGGGGTAATTACCATCAATTTATTATCATATCATCTTAAAACTCTGATATTTCTTGATGCCTTACCATGGTACTACCTTGAAAGTCTCATCGACAACCAACATTGTGGCTATTAAGCAGCTTTCGATGTTGATAGCCGAGGGTCCTAGACAGATTAACACCGCCATTTCAGACTGTACAGACACTTGTTCTATGTTTTGCATTGATCATTTATAAAATATTCAGTTTTATCATACTAGAGCAAAGGCCATGTTTTGACATGACGGTGACTTCCAATGACTCAGATTTTGCTTGCAATCAAATGGGCTCCCCAAAATACATATAGTTTACTGATTAAAAACAATTTGTGATTTTGAATTACAAATATATGGTATTTTCTAAAATTCAATTCCCTGGTGTGTTACCATGGTTAAAACCCTGGTGTTCACACCCACCACCAACCAAGGGAGAATATGAGAGGTGAGGGTCCTAGCTAACATAAAACATGATTTAAGATTGTGCAGACATTTTTTTTTTCTATTTTGTATTAATAATCATAGATATTCTCCAGAAATATCAGCGTTTTATGGTAACGTTCCTATAGCAACAGGCATTTTTTACATGACACCGACGTTGAAAGACTCAGATTGTGATTGGGATCAGTCGGGCAGCTTTAAATACATATATTAGGATCTTTATCTTGCATTTCAGGTTGTTAAAAGTCCAATATATGGTAGTTTGGTACTATCTCGAAGTCCAGTATTTCTTGATGTATTACCACAGAAGCGGCCCTAGAGGCCACACCGACAACCAACTGTACGTCAAACAGGCAGATTATAATAGCTGAGGGTCCTAGCCAATCGAAAAAGAAAAACATTATTAAAGACTGTGCAGACACCTTATTCTTTCTTTTTTGTATTAGTTAGATATAAAGGTGTTTTCTTTTTCCCACAAATATCAGCTATTTGAGGGATGGTTCCATAGCAACGGCCTTTTTTGACCAGCCCATGACTTCAAATGACTCAAATTGTGGTTGCAATCAATCAGGCAGCTGGAAATACATATACTAGGATGCCTACCAATTATTTTACAATTACTGAACTACAAAATACGGTATTTTCTAAAATTCCTGTATTTGTACATGTTTTACTTTAGTAACAGCCCTAGACCCGCATCCACCGCCAGGCAGATTATGATAGCTGATGGTCCTAACTATTAGACAAAACCACCAACTTTATGACAAACAAGCAGATTCTCATAGCTGAGGGCCCTAGCTAACGGACAAACATGATTTAAAATTGTGCCGGGGGGGGGGGGGGGGGACTTTTCGGTTTCTGGCCCATGGAGGCATGGACTATTAGTTTATGATGAGGGCATTATCCTTACCCTCGTTATGAAAATAAGCACGTGAAATCAATCTTCTCATTGGGTTTTAAAGCCTATGTTCGCATGTGATCCTAACATTTTCACAGTTTTACTCAAATCTTTCACAACTGGGTTTTTACATGTCATTTTGAAAATGATGCGGTAAAATAAGTACGGATTGATGCTATCAAAATATCTTTAAAGCAGAATACTTCCATTTTATGGAAAATAGATAATTATAGACATATAGAGCACACTGTGTGGTCACAATAACTTCTGTTTTAGGGTTTCGTTGTTGTTTTTCTGGGACGCACTGTATGTAGTTTCGGAAATGTATCTAGAAAAAAAATCAAGGCATGCAAGATCATGCAAAGGGCATAGAATACACCATTGACAGTATTTCGACATGTCAGGGCAATTTAGAAAGGAAACTGTTTGCCTTCTAGAAACACTTTTCTCGTTTTGGGATTAACAATTTTGTTGTGTTTAGATTGAGGACTTATGAACATTAAAAAAAACAACAAACAAACAAACTAGAAACACATTTGTGCAATATAGGTTCTGGAAATAAATTTATGTGATCTATGTCATCATTATTCATACATAAGTGACCAATAAGACATAATATTCATTGAACACGTATTTTCTAAAAAGAAAAAAAAAAGGGGGGGGGCGTTCCAGAATGAACATTTGAGGGGTTTAGTTCTACCCTCATGAAGAAGTATCCCCCCCCCCCCCCGAGAGAAAAAAAAAGAAGAAAAGAAGAAAAATAAGGAACTTTAATTTTGATTCCGACTTTTGCATTGTTCGTCCCATCGAGGACCAATTTATTAATATTAATTAATGGTTTATTATTATGATAATTTCGGAACCAATATTTATAGCAAAGCAGTTTTTGTCTGATATACAAAACACAAACCAAAGGTGACGGTTATTATGATCAAGTTTGATAGTATTATATCTATTAATCTTTTATGCTGCACACTTCTTACTGCCTCTTTCCTTCTCATATAGGTAGTGACGATCAACTATGGGCAGAAAGACCAGAATCCAATCAAGAAGATCCGCTTCTACTCAAAATCGCATCCAGACAAGGCTGTCCTAATCAACGACAAAGAGGTAATCATACATATTTTTTAATAAAATTGTAGCGTTATGTTTTATTTACTAGACAGATTGCAATTCTTGGTGCCTTTTGCAACTTCGGTCCTTATAGTTAACCTAAAGTAGACATATTTAAAGCATTAGATTATTTTTTTTTCAGAATGCTTAACTTTTTTGTATGCCACATAAATACTCTTCTATTGACATTTTATCAAGGTTTTTTTCTTCAAAGTTCATTAAATACATTGTATCGTCATGATCGTCAGAATCGGAAGAATATTATTGGAAGCTTGATTCTGACTTTTGGTCGTGGTTTTCCTGACTTTAATAAGCTTCATAATTGAAAATATAATTAATGTATTCATTCTTTTCTGATCTCTAGACTAAAAGCTCTAAATCAATCTGGGATACATTCTAAAACCCTAAAAATGTTGAAAAGTAATTCACCATTTGTGTGAAATTGATTTCAGTCGACTGCTAAGATAAGTATCCGTAAAGTGCCATGGTCAGTCATGGTAACTTTTTATTATACCTGCAAGATGTGAAGCACAGGTTTTTAACATACCCTCTTTCCATATATTCTACAGATATCTTCGATCCTTCCGAAGGCTTTTCAGGAAATATTTATACGCATATATTCCAAAAACCCCGATGATCAACGAAATGCAGACTTAAAGACCGCTTTTGTGAAGTGGTATAACAGACAAATAGACAGGTAATAATTTTGAATAATTAATCAGTAGCAAAGGATTTACGGAGTGACCATGTGTGTTATAATGGGTCAAAATGAAATTAATGAGATTCTCCAACATATTATGTTTAAATAGAACAGTACTTGCCAAACTTGGCCTTTAATAATTCGTGGTCTTTCAATCTCAAGCGGTCATACAATCCAGCTCACCAAAGTACGAGGTACAGCATCAATGCCAATACTCAACAGCATATGTACAAGTACATACATGTACATACATGTGTACAAGTCATGTACAAATTCAAGAATTTAAAGTGACAACTGCATTTTGCGCAAACCTTTAATATATTTACAGCGTTTTCATAGACTTAATGTACGATACAGCCACACTTTTACCTAAAGCCTAGCCGAAAGCGCAACGTAAGGCTATTTTTGTGATAAAGACCTACGGGGTGTGACGCTGCTATGCCGTGGCATTTACAGCATCTACGTGGCCATTATAGGGGCAGGTGGCACTAAAAGGGGGGGGGGGGAAATGTCAAAATGTTCAAAATTTCACCAGGGTCTACCAGTGGCATAACAAGACCTTGGCGTCGGGGGGGGGGGGGGGGGCAAACGCATCTGAGCCAATGGCGATTCCTACATTTCCCTGATGTAAGCAAGAAAATCACTTTTCTGAGCCATAATTTGCTTGGATTGGGGCCGGGGGCAAGCGAGCAAGCAAATATGAATTATAGTACAGTGTTTGGACAGGTGCATAATAATTATAGTTCAAGATATTACAGATTGATCTCAATTCGTAAGACATACGAATAACGATCGCTTTTTCCTCTAATGGGCTTTACCTGTTTTAGATTTTTGAACCCATTCCCCCTCTCTTCACTTGTACCTAACATGACCTTTCTGTGCGGTCGCATTGCGACCGCGCAGAAAAAAAAATGGGGGAAATGTCAATAATTAATGAAATTTAACATCAATTTAATGTTATTTCCACTTGCACGATATTTTCAATTATCTGAAATTTTCAGATTTGAATATTTTTCTAGGCTGGAAATTTGTAAATGGGGAGCAAACTGGGGGAAGGGGGGAAGTCAGCCCTGATGTTAGGTTGGCTGTAATAAAAGCATAAAATGAGAGAAACAGATCAGTGGCGAAAGACTGAGGAAAATCCGATTAAAGATAAATTATGAAGTTGTAATCAATCGAACACTAACTGGTAACTCTTTGACGTAACTTTTGAAGTCCCTTCCCATTTGCTTGGTACTGAAAATATTTCTGCTTGATCTGTTACAACTCCAAAAGTTTAAAACTTTTTAATTTTTGAATCGCATATTGTTCAACTTTTCACAGATTTGTTTCTCTCATTGTTCTGCTTTTATCAAAACCGATCTGGTATCAGGGTGGACGTCTCTTTACATTTTTCATGTTCTAATTCCCCCTTTTTAAATTTTGGTCCTATTTGATGATTTGTAATGTCTTATATTTTCACCCATTACAAATTTTGTCTGCATCCATGAATGTTTTATTATCCATATATTTCTCTATTTTCCCAATTTTTTCTCAATTTTTATAATTTTTCCTCGATCTCCTCTTGTTGGGCATAATATCAACTTTCGTTGGCTAATCTTGAGTTCCAGTATGTGGCATAGCATGTTCAAAACTATTTGCATATATTTGAGTTTTTATGAATGAAGAATGCTATCTCAGGCATAGCGTACGAAAGAGTTAAAGCTTATGTAGAGTATTGGTAGCAAAAAGGAAATTGGAAAGAAACATGTTAAATATAGTCTCATGTTGTTCTCCTTGTATCACAAGATGTCTGTAAGAGATCATTTGGTATTCCATCCATGATTTCTAGTGAATTTCACTGTAAATATCTGTAAGGAATGCTTGATCACTGCCATTATGCTAGGACCCTTCCACCCCGACGGCTCCCCGCACAGCAATCTTGGGGCTTCGCATATAGACAGCGTGTGTGCACTGTGTGTAGCTATTCATCATTGGTTTTACACGTGTGTGTTCAGTGTATAGCACATGCTGCCTTTGTTGGGATTTTACGTGCCTGTCCCGGCACATAAATTAGTTTTTGCCTCTTATTTGTTTAATACTAAACTTTAGGAGGCGAAATCTTCACAGTGTCTTAGTATTGCTAGTATCTTGCTATTTATCAACAAAAATTGAAGAAATCTGACGAACAGTTTTTGAGGGCTTACCAAAACTTTACATGACCTTTAAGTCAAGAGAATACAAATGTAGACGTAATTGTTGCTCCATCAAAATATTCCATCTAATCACATCGTCAAATGATTCTCCGCACTCTAAAAAAGGGTAAAATTTATTCTGTATTGAGTAAAAGGGATTGTGCATGCTTGTTTGATAAAATTTTCGACAGTTTACCAAGTTTGAAGTACATGTTACCAAATACTTGGTTTAAAAAAATAAAAAATAAAAAAAAATCCCAGCTACAGTACACCGACACATATTTAATTCAAAATCAAAACAAGAAATATGAGTATAAAATCCACTTTGAAGCACAATCATTTGTATTATCAGATTGTTTCATTCACAACGTGTAATGAGATGGCATATATGGTATGGTAAAATGTTTGCCTTATGATTGGAAATGCTATGATTTTCCAGAATGACTTTATTTGTCAACATCTCATGTCTCCAACATTTTAGTCTGAAGCAGGATGCGCTGAATAGAGAGAGAGGACAGAAGGTAAGGCCTTACTTGTCGTGTCTGACACATGAAACAGTGTTCTTTGTGACTGACACCTGAGTACAATAATTCATTTTATGTTGTCAGGAAAGGGGCTTATATGACATGAATATATGGAAAAGGAGCTCAAATTTTCAAAATGATGAAAGGGATTCTAGTCGTTCTATCATTATGATGGATTTCTTTAATCTCAATACTGAGTACAAGAAGGCCTTTAATCCAAAGGCAGCATACAGCATATTTTAAAAGTGTCCATAAGCTTTTGATGGATAATCCGTGGGGGTACACTTTTTTCCGAAGTTTCGTAATTCTGAAGGTTCATAATTCCCAAACACGAAATTCACATAGCGGGGGGGGGGGGGGGGGGGTGGTCATAATTCAAAAAAAAATATACGGGATTCATTATTCCCAAGGTTCGCAATTCCGAAGAATGATGTAAGGTCCTATTATATTGTCGGAATTCTGAACATTATTTCATTTTCGGAGTATTATAACAAAACCTTCGGAAAATGACATGAAATCTAATTCATTCTACTTGCAGGTTCGGGTCGGGGGTTGGAGATCACGGGGTCCGGGCGCCTTTCTTTCTTTCTTTCTTTTTCTTTTTTTTTTTTTTCTTTTTTGCTTGTAATACTTAAAAAAAAAAAAAAAAAAATTAGACCCCCTTTTTCCTGATACACTTGTCAGATTATTATTTTTTTCAGCCAACACCGCCCCCCCCATTTTTTTCTGGGGGGGGGGGGGGGTGCTTGTCACATTTTTTAAGGAATTGGACTTTTGACAATAAAACCCTGGAGCCCTTCCTGACTTGGGCTCCAAATTTCTTTGCGGGTAAGCTTATGAGAACTCGACAACTTTCACTGCCTTCCCTAGCCTGCATGATTAAGGATGAACGTTACCCAAACGCACTTAGTTTAGCCCATAGTCGAGAAGATTGACGAATAGTCGACCGACGCGGTCTTTGACGCCCCACGTGAGAGTGACATCATCAATAATGAGCAGTGCAACAATACTATGAGTTACTGCCCTATGAACTAATAACCTTTATAGGCCTGATTATCGTAGACCATAACGCAATCAAAATGACCCCTGTTTGCAACATGCACGTTGGCAAAAAGCCACGTTAAAGGCGGTCAGTCGGCGGTGCCTGTGTGTTTCTATGCAGTCCAGGCGAAGGCGAGTCCGGAGATTTCCGTATTCGTACACATCAACTTTAATACGTGCACATCACAGCGATCTATGCGGATATTTGCCAAGGAGAAGGACATTTCGCTGATCTTGTATATACTTTCGACTAGACCTAGTTTCATATGCACACGAATTATTTTGCAGCATCAGCAAACACCGATTGTTCTCTATTGAAACCGCCGCCTGCCCGCCTTTAAATTTCGAATGCGCAGCCGTTGTTTTAATGTGTTATGCATTAAACCGATTTTAGTATCATATCATCATCAGTTTTCCAAGGTAATTGCTCTATAGTACATGAACCCACACCTACTCTTAACTAAACCCGATAACAAGCATTCTATTGGGCTTATTCAAGAAGGTACATGTAAATTCTTTATGACATTGACAAATTATTCCTTTTCGCATCCACAGTTTAATACAGGTTGAATGATCCCGATAGAAATACCAGTCGCTCTGTAATCTCTCACTAATTAAAGTATTATCGGTTCTTTATTGTTGCATAATTATTCGAGGAAATGATGCATAGATTTTACGAAACGCATGCGGTTGTGTGTAAAGAAGCGGCTTCTAAATTGTTTTGTTTGAATTATAGTAGATATATACATGTATATATTCATTTTTTTATTCTTCTTATTATCATTACTATTATCACCATCATCATCATTTTGTTATTGTAATTGTAGTTATATATACTTATCTCTCTTTTTTCTATTATTTGAAGTATATTATCCATACTGGATTTTCCCCCTTTTCTTAGACCCCTGAAAGAGGAAATGTTGGAACCAGTTCAACACGTGACAGAGAGGAACAGGTAATGCCATGATCTTCATGGATATAGAAAACACGAATTACCGTAACGCAGGGGCGTCGATCTTTCTTTCGAAATTTGTTTTGTTTGTTTTGTTTTGTTTTGTTTTGTTTTTTTTTGGTGTTTTTTGTGGGGGGGGGGGGTGCAATGAAGGTAAATGGTACCCATCATGATTTTTTTAGCTCCTATTAATTTACACCTTCTCCACGGTTACATGAAGCAGGGGAAAATTTGCGCGCGGAGCGTGCGGCGGAATTGAAGTCTGATGATGTAATACCATTTGTATTTCATTATATGGAAGGTTTCATTGCCCGAGTTTTGCATATTTTTTTCTTTATTTTTTTATTTTACACCTCGGAATATATTTGGGGGCAAAACGATATGTTCCCCTCCCAGAATATTTTCTTGGGGGGCAATGCCCCTCCCTCCTCCCACCCCCAGGATCGATGCCCCTGCCGTAACGGGTTCTATTTCTTTCTTTTACCGATGTAGGACCTATTATCTAAAATGGGTTATAAAATAAAACTGATCAAATTAAAGGTAGAATACAGGACTTTTAAGTGAATTATCTTTTTCGCATACTCAGTGTTGGGTTTATTCAAGAATGTTTGTAGACTGTTACGTTTTTTTATGACAATAATGAATTATTCCTTTCGCTTCCACACTTTAAATACACGTAGAAAGATTCTGAAAAAAATACTCTGTATTCCGTGCTCTGTATTCTCTTACTAATTAAAGTATTATTGGTTCTTCATTCCTGCAGAATTATTCGAGAAAAATGATGCATGAATTTTACAGAACAGATACAGTTGTATGTAAAGAACCGGCTTCTAAATTATTTTGTTTGAAATGTATATATAATCTGTATTAGTAGTATTACTATTTCCATTGTTAGTATTATTATTAATAACAATAATAATAACAATAATTTTTACAAGTTTAACTGTTGAAATATATATATATATATATATATATATATATATATATATATATATATATTTGTGCATTCAGTCCTTACTATTCTTCAAATTTCTGTTGCTTTTTTTTTAATTGCCGGATATTTACTAAATTTGAATTCTGTTCATGATTATATTATAGCGGCCCTTAATTGAACGCAGAGGAAAGAGTGCAAGGAGGGTAATTATTCTATAATTCATACGATTGCCTTCTTTTTGATAAGCAAGACTAAGAAATAATTTTTAAAAATTGATTAAAACAAGATCGTGCTTTAGAAAAAATTTCCCGACAGACGAAACAATTTGCTCACTGAATTTTTGAACGAGGCAAGTATAATTGTGCTCATGCTTAGAGATTATGTACATTGTGTTAGGATCCACTGCGAATAAGCTGTTTTTGAAAATCCATCGTTGATAGCAAGGAAGTTGAGATAAGTGAAAAAAAAATAATTGAAATTTTTCAAAACTGGATAGATAATTAAAATATATCATGTAAAATATTGAAAAGAAATACACATAGACATCACTTTTCTCAATTTCTTTTTTGTATGTACCAGAGATCATGAATATGGGCCTAAAAGCTTGCTGCTATCCCCATCTCGAAAGTTGTGAGATAGTGATGTCAAACAATAAAACACGTTGTTGCAATAAAGATGAGACGGCGAAGATTAAGTGGTGTTGCTTCTCGTTTAATCTTTAAGTATAGATTCAACAACTGTGTAACGATTTCTGTATAAAAACAAAAACAAAAAAAAATATTGTAAGGGTATAACTCACTAACAATAAAGTCTTGTCACACATTAATCAAAGTGATTTAAAATTTGTTTCAAACTCTACATAAAAAGGTATCACTTGTTTTATCCTCTTTAAACATGGCTCATACTTTTATCCAAGACCCAAATAATTACACTAAATTTGAAAGTGTGTAAAAAACAAAAGATATTCATGCACTAGCTTGTGCGGAAAAAGTGTATGTCCTATTTCTTTCATACATAATGAAATAAAGAAACATGTTTATCCCTCATAATTATCAGTGTTAGAGGTACAGTATGTTTATAACAATAAGTGGAAAATAACTCGTTCTGAAACATGCATAAACCCTTCAATAAGACCACAAATCCAAGTACATGTATGTCATTCTGATAGTTTGAACATCCTATCCTGGGTATGAACAAAAATTGGCCTGACCTACTTATGAAAACTCGGTACATGAACAAAAATACAAGGATTCTTTGGTGGCGGATCACTCTTTTAAATGTCAAGATATCAATCCGCAAGCAGAATCTTGCGTAGGTTCAACAATCTCTAGACTGTATTACGTAATGCTGACTTCGCCACATAAAAAAAAATAGTCCTTACCTAAACTGGCACTTATAGATCAATAAAAACACCGAACACATATCAAGGCATATTGTCATCCAATATTACCACTAATACACATATTCTTATGCATCTCCCATAATTAAAGGGCAGTTATTAGATTAAAAAATCTAAAAACACATGTTCAATTCGGTCCACAGAGTATAGAAAGGCGAAACTCTGCGGGAAAAATCCAAAACAAGATTTTCCACATAAACCTTCTAAATGAGCATCACAAAAATGCAAAAAAAAACAAAAAAAACAACAACAACAACATAGAAATTGAATCAGTCAACTCCAGTTTTATATGAAATATCATACTAAATGTTTCAACGTACCTTTTAGTACCTTTGCGTTAAAAAAAAATGAAGAAATATATCATGCAAACTCATTAGATTGCTTAGCGTATCACTAATTCATGGCTGGGCGATCTTTTCCCATGCTTAGCGTATCACTAATTCATGGCTGGGCGATCTTTTCCCAGTGACACCGCCTAGTCTTGGTCTAGTCGAAAATACACCTGTATTTCAATTTCCATTGAAATTTCATACTAAAAAGACACATGTCATGACATAATGTATGTATTTTTTGTAAATTTTAGAACCTGTTCGTAGATAGTTCAGACAGCGAAGGAAGAGGAAGAGACGAACAGGAATGTAAGCAAACATGCTTAACTTTAACAGACATGGTGTAGGAGAATAATACGGTTCAAGGGCTTGTATCGTTGGACAGGAAGTGAATCCCGTATCCCGTTTACCCCTGAAGATGCATAGACGCTCCTGGGAATGTATATAGTAATTTATATATATGCACATGTGTGACTCATGTGTTCATCAAATGAGACGATGATGAGCTACAAGTTCATGGCAGTTGTGACACAAAGGTCATGAAAGTGAATGTACACATCGATTAAGGCAGTTAAATGATAGTTTAGATAAAGACATCAGGGGAGCGTTTCATCAAGCATTTTGTCAGTGATTTTTACTGACAAATTTGCTCTCAGCCAATCAGATGCAAGGATTTCAGTAGCTTATAACACTTGTCGAAAAAAATATCCGACAAATCCTTTCATGAAACGCTCCCCAGGACGGAACATTGCATGACCGAATAATGGTTCCATGCACTTAGTTTTAATAGTTTATGTGAATTATATATGGACATGATGAATAAACGAAATAGTTTGGGGTTTTTTTCAGTCATCATAAAAGAGGTAAATTAAAAGAGGTGAATAAGTAAAGAGAGACTCAGGATCACTGTTCAGTATTCAAGAAACTATCGCCCTCAGTCTAAGAAAATAAGTGAAGTCACATAACATATTCAAGATACAGTTTAATTACAATGCAATCTATGCAAATCATGTTCATAATATTGTACGCGTCAGAGGCACGCATGTAAGCGTCTTAGCCGTGCAATATCACATTTTGCTGTGCGTTATTACTTTTTGATAGGAACTTTTTTTTTTCACAGTCGTGACGGTAGGAAAGAAAAATTCACGGTCACGTGGTGTCACTAGACCAGTTAGAATGCCTACATTCTAGAACCCGTTTTAGAAATATTTCTTTTTTACCATGTTTACATATCTTATCTCATGGGAAAAAAGAAGTAAAACTCTTGGAGACAAAGTACACCGCATCGTCCTGATGGGCAAGATACGTACAGATATACTTTCTTTTTCAAAGATCAGATGTTATTCATTAAACAATTTGATGAGCAGTACGTTTTGTAGTTACATCAAAATAGTATTTATAGTTATGAATACTTCAATAAAGGATATCATTTCTACAAATCAAACTAGAAGTTATAACTTACAACAGACATACCTTTTTTACCGTTTTAACACTATGCTTTTGAATTATACTCGTTGTACTCTTTGCATAATAATTTGAATGCTTTGTAAAATGTGAAACCATAACAATGTTACTTTGGATGAAATTTATATACCAAAAATGTATATGTTAATAATAAGCTATTGCTGTAGTGAACATTTTAAAATTTCTCTTTCGTTTTATCAGTGTTTTTCACTTTTTGGAAATTTTTCTCTGGATACTTACACTGAAATTTTCATTGGGCTGTCAAGGTGCGAAGTGTATAAAGAAAATGGCGATTTAACTAAAAATAAATAAATAATTGAGAAAAGTGGGAATGTGTTCCTTCATCAGCGCTCTTCTTCTACAATATAGTGCAATCTTGTTATAAAGAACACTGATGTATCATAACTCACATCATCATAACCAGGTAAATTTGCATGTCCAATGTTGTTATGTTCTATTGTGTTTAGCCCTGATATAACAAGGTTTCAATAAAGAAAGAACTCCTTGGTCCCAGGCAGTTTGTTACAAGGAGGTTTCATTATACATGTATCATTTAATCATGTGACAATCATGGTTGACCCTAATTTTGTTATTGTTCTTCTTGTGTTTTAAAAGTCTTTATAAGTTTTACACTAAATATTATGAGGAACAGGTTCACAGTTTTTTGTGCAGTGAGTTAAGAGCTAGCGTCTGAGAGAATCAGGCAGATTTGAAAAAAAAGTCGGAAGATGGGGGGGGGGGGTCGGCTGATTTCTTATATATTTTGAAGTTGTGGTATATACAGGGTATAGGCTACGGGAATGGTGTTAAAATTTTCTGTTCATAATCAATTCCATTTATAGTTATCTCTACCCCATAAAAATAGCCCTTTTTGGTACCTGTCAAGGACATGAATTTTGAAATTTAGCGCAATTTTCATTCGGAGAAAAAATGCAATTAGTATTATGCCATTCAAACAATACTTACAGGATTTTTCCTTCTATCCTTCTTCTTTAAATTTGTATAGATATTTAAAATAAAGTTTTGGATCATTCCATTATTACTATAGGGGTGTTGCCAATTTTCCCATTTTCAAGAAAATTGAAATATTCCCATTTTGAGTCATTTTTGAGGTGGTGTATCTCAAATGGCCCAACTTTTAAAAAGTTGGTTTTGCCATTGAATGTTGGCCTAACCTAGGTCGATCCATTCCAGGTTTCAAATTCGTGGAGTGTCTTTTACTTTTTTGTCCCAAGCCGCTTGAAATACGTCATTCCAGCGTAAAGCTAAAAAAAAATGTCGTTTTTGAATGAGTGGTACATTTCTTGTAAATTTATGAATATTCTACTGAAAAGCAATGGAACTACTGTAAAAAGGTCATTTTATCGTGGGAAAGGTTATTTGTATGTTATTTCTTCACATTTGCTCAGCTTTGTACATGTACACATACCTAGAGTACTTAATGGACGACTCCAAGGGAAAATGGTCCCATGTAGACCCTATGTGTGAATTTTCATTCAAAGTAAAAACAAGGTATTTAGGATCACGCCATTCAAACAAAACTTGCAGGATTTCTCCTTCCATCCTTCTTCTTAAGATCATTCTGTCTAGACAATATTAAATATAGATTGTTTGATCATTCCATTATTACTATAGGGGTGATGCCAATTTGCCCATTTTCAAGAAAATTGAAGAATGGCCATTTAAGGTCATATTTGAAGTAGTATATATCTCAAATGGCCTAACTTTTTAAATTTGGTTTTGCCATTAGATGTGGGCCAAAGCTAGGTTAATCCATACCAGGTTTCATATCCGTGGAGTGGCCTTTACTTTTTTTTGTCACCAAATAGGTCATTTCCGTGAAAAGCTGAAAAAATGTCGATATTGAATGAGTTGTACATTTCTTGTAAATTTATGAATTTTCTACTGAAAAGCAATGGAACTACTGTAAAAAGGTCATTTTATCGTGGGAAAGGTTATTTGTATGTTATTTCTTCACATTTGCTCAGCTTTATACATGTAAACATACCTAGAGTACTTAATGGACGACTCCAAGGGAAAATGGTCCCATGTAGACCCTAAGTATGAATTTTCATTCAAATTATTAAAAAAAAAAAAAAAAAAAAAAAAAAAAAAAGGGGGTATTTAGGATTACGCCATTCAAACAAAACTTGCAGGATTTATCCTTCAATCCTTCTTCTTAAGATCAGTCTGTCTAGACAATATCAAAAATAATTTGTTTGATCATTCCATTATTACTATAGGGGTGATGCCAATTTCCCATTTTCAAGAAAATTGAAGAATGCCCATTTTAGGTCATTTTTTAAGTAGTATATATCTCAAATTTGACCCGACGCCTCAAAACCTACAATAAGTCGCCAAAATTATTTTTTTGTTTAATACATTTTCTGAAAGTAGAGATTCTCAGCTTTCAAGAGTTATATCACTTGCCTAGTTTATTCAATGATAACATCTTTAAATATCACATTCAGAATAAGTATGTAACCAGCAATCAATAACCCTATTCAGAGAAAATGGCCATTTAAGTTCGGAACAAAAGAGTGCTAATCCTTCGCTCTCTGTGTGCGACCAAGTAAAACTGGGTATTCAAATGGCCATAGCAATCGGTGAAGGGATTATCAGATTAGGCTGAATTTTGGCACGCTGCTTGGGGAGGACCTATTCATTACTCACTCCAAAAATCAATTTAATACCATCAGAGGTAAAGTAGTAATTTGGCATTGAATGAAAGTATTTCAAAAGCAAATTTCAGCGATCTCGATTTTTTTTTAGCTCGACAGGTGAATAAAAAAGGAGTCATTTTAAAATGCCCCCAAAACATATTTCTAAGTCGAATTACGACTCACAAACTTGAGACATGATAGAATGATAATGAAACTACCCATTTCTATCATAAAACAGAAAATCGACTGATCCACGCAAATTTACTATTTTGGGTTGTTTGCTACGTTGTGGTCCGTGCGACTTATTGTAGGTTTTGAGGCGGCGGGTCACAAATGGCCTAACTTTTTAAAAGTTGGTTTTGCCATTGGATGTGGTCCAAAGCTAAGTTAATCCATTCCAGGTTTCAAATCCATGGAGTGGCTTTTACTTTTATTTGTTACCACCCGCGTAAAATAGGTCATTTCCACGAAAAGCTGAAAAAGTGTAGTTTTCGCCTGAGGTGTACATTTCTTGTGAATTTGTGAATATTCAAGCAATGGAACTGTTGTAAATATATATATTTATCGTCTGAATGATTATTAAATGTTGCGGCTTCACATTTGCTCAACTTCGTACTTGTAAACGTACCTAGAGTACTCAATGGACGAACCCAAGGGAAAGATGGTCCCATGCATTTATAACTTATGAATTGATGAATTTGTGAATATTCAAGCAATGGAACTGTTGTAAATATATATATTTATCGTCTGAATGATTATTAAATGTTGCGGCTTCACATTTGCTCAACTTCGTACTTGTAAACGTACCTAGAGTACTCAATGGACGAACCCAAGGGAAAGATGGTCCCATGCATTTATAACAGAAAAGGTCATTTGGAAGGAATTGTGCAAAAGATAAGACATAATGTGTGTCAGTCCCTTTCAATATGTGACCCGGCACCACAAAACCACCGAAAAGTCGCAAAAAATAATTTTTCTGATTTTTATCATATTTGGATAGAACAAAGTCTCAGCTTCAAAATGATACATGACTCATTATAATTGAAACTTTCTAACCCTTTTAATTCAGCGAATGAAAGGAGAATAGGGAGGAAATGAGCTCTAAAGTTGAGGCCTATTCAAGTGTGCGGAGTAAGAAATCAAGAGACAAAATCAATAGAGAACGAGTCAAAAGGCCATAGCACCCACTATGAATGAATTGTCGGATTAGGTTGATATTTGGTAGGAATGTTAAACATAGTTTATTCATTCTATTGCCAAGACTTCAAATTGTGAACTTTAGTCATTCGAAAGTTATTATGATGCAAATGAGAGTGTTCTAATGGGAGATTAAGCGCACCTCGATGGCCTGACACCTGCACTAGACAATGCCTATTCACTCCATTTGGGTGTCTTTCTTTGTTCCCTGTTACATAATACTGGTTTGTTACCTTGTAGTCCTTCTGATATCATACAATGAACTTGTAATTTAGCCTATAATTAATTTAAATAGCACCTACTATTTTTCTTTTTAACAATGATTGTAATTTGTTTTACATAGAACTTACATACTCTTTCCTTGCTCACATGAATAAACTTGATCGTTCGTTAGCAACGAAATCCTTTTTCAGACTCTGTTTTGTCATCGAAATGGAACTTAAAACTGCTCTGTAATTTGCGTTCGCGACTATTGATGAACTGTAATATCAGTATGATGAGATTGCTGAGAGTTTATTCTTTCTAACAGTATAAAAATGATTAGGGAAAAGGTAATTTAAGGCCCTTGAGATTGCGATGATTTTACGAGGGTGAGCGGTACCGAGTAAAAAAAAAAATCATACGGGAAGGCGAAGAATTAGGAAGAAACTGAAGCTGTGCGAAAAAAAAACTGGTCTAGAAAAACGGTTAGAAAATCATCTTCTACTGCGTTTTAAGCTTTCAGATTTTGATATCAGGTACAGAAAAGAACGATCTTTCAGAAAAAAACAAAAATCCCAAAATCAAATTTTCCAACCCAAATTTCCATTTCAGCCGGTTACACAAAATCAAGGCTTGCGATTTTTGGTGGTTTTGTGGTGCCTGGTCACATATGTTTGGTAATGGACTAAGCTAGAAACATTTGAATAAATTGGGAGGTCAAAATATTAGGAATATCAGGATAGGAATACACAATTCTTCTTCATTTTCTCATATGTTTAGTTTGTATAAACCTGGGGGAAAAAATCGAAGAATGTTTTTGACGATTGCAGGTACCATTTCACTAAAAGACATTATGCCCTTTATTTACCCCCACAATCGACAAAAAGATCTACGATCCTTTATTTTGTGATTAGGGCATTATTCTTAATAATAACTACTTAATACAGCTACGTAGCACGGTTCCTGTTAATAACGGGGTAGGGGAATTTTATATTAGCCTTTTCTTTATTTCTTTCCTTCTTTCTTTCTTTCTTCCTTTTTTAGTTTACGAAATTATTCAGATAATGTGATAAGAAAAATAATGTAAACTCTTTGATCTCTCTTTATACATGAGTTTTTGAAATTATAATACCCACACTATTAACTTAAAATAATGGTTTATAGAAGAAAATCGGTTACCAAGTCTTTACTGATTTCCTTCTCCTTTTTTTTTTTTTTTTTTTTTTTCGTTTCTTCTTCAACTAATTTGTTTATTCACTTCCAGCCCATCTTTTGGGGAACGGGGGCTCTGACCACGAGTAAAATATGACATTAAAAAAAATGTCGCACTCTAAAGATTAGACCCTGGTTGCACTGAAGGTGGGCGGCAAGGACATTTTTAACTGGCCGTTTTCACTGTTTGGGTGAGATTTTAGACATTTCTTTCCGTTGCGGGATTTTTGTTTTTAATCCTTGCTAAAACTTGGCCGAAATTTAAAGTTAGAAAAAAAAAATCGATAGCTTCTTTCGGAACTAATGTTGTAAATAGATCACCTCTTTTGGTAAATTGAGATTTTCTCAAACCACTGCATTGAATTATTTTTATGTTTTTGGATTACCTTTAATAATTTCAACTAGATAGGATTTTGGACCATGCAATTAAACAATTATTATTACAACTGTCATGTTTTGAGTTTGTTTCGTTGTCAACATGGAAAAGGTAAGTGACTTTTGTTATTTATTCATTGCATGGTAGATTTCAGTAGTGTTAGGAAATCATTGAGTTACGAACCATGACGTTTTTGTACATAATTGTAATATAATATAACAAATATATCGTCTTGATGCATTGTCCCGTTCTGTGTGATTTCGTATCGTCTGTCCGTTTATATCCTTTAATCATATTTATGTTAGGGATCCTAAATTACAAACTTTGCTTTACAAGTTTCCTCCACAATGCAGCTAGCATTTATTTTATACTTGCCACTGAAAACGTAAATATTATTTTTAAGACCGAGTAATTTATGCAACATTTGGTATCATTCTTAATTGTTGGTTTTTGTATGTTCATGATGATTTTGTAAAGTGAAAGTGTTTTTAAATGTATTTGATGTTATTGTCGAAATAAATTAAACAAATGAAATGGAATATAACAAAAATGTTAATTATTAGGAGAGAGAAAGAGAGAGAGAGAGAAAACAGACGCAAAGAGAGGGGATAGATGATGAAAATCAGTTTCTTCAAAGAAGTATAAAAAAAAAAAAAGCCTATGCCATTGCCGTCATCACAGCCGTTAAAAACGTTGGCTTATGGATGGGGAGGGGGGGGGGGCTCTATTTCATTCCGGTGGGGGCTGCTTTGATGTAGAAAGGTCATCATAATTAACAGAAAACTGATTGATAAATCAGGGTGATATGATACAGGACGTTCTGAGAAAATGTTGTTGAACTGTTGTTGAACTGCCTGTTTATAATAGTAATTTTTTTTTTTGTTTTTTTTGTTTTTTTGTGCGCCTCCATAGGGGTAGCCACTTTCACTTTAGGCTCCACATTTTTGTTTGATTTCAACTGTTATTTTTGCTTATTTGTAAGATTTATTGTTGATTAGTGATATCTTATTGGTCAAGAAGTCGTGTAGACGTTTTCAAGAAAGTAAGGTGGTAAGATTATCATATATTTAATGTTTGATTTATTGTACCTACCTTTTGCCTGTACCTGATTTCTAATGTGCTGCCATATGCATTCACTTTTCTGTACACAGTACCTATTGAATGCTCTGCTCGAGTGGCTCTTAGTATTCCTTTGTGTTTTTTGAGTAAGCCGTGACTTTGCATTTGTCTTTTGTGTTAACCACCTAAAAGAATTTCACTGTCACAATGGAGTGTTTCAGACTTCTGATAGTGTTCTTTTGTACCATACTAGTTGCCTCTGTATACAATAACAGTGATAGTGAACAACCCTGTGTTGGTAGTAAATGGCGTTTCAATAGGCCTACACACTTTGAGAAAGTTAATGTGAAGTATTGTGGCAAACATGTTCTGTATTACGGTAATGCCACAGCTAGTTTCCAAGTTTGTATTTTACTGGGGGGTGATATCCAGACAAACCCGGGCCCTCAGAATGATAGATATCATACATGTAACTCTCAACCTGATGTTAATTGCTCTTTATCAACTGATCATGCACCAGGCCGTATTTGTTACGATGTAAATACTTTACGTCAGCTGAACATTCAGCCTCATTCTTTGTTACCTCAGCAGGTGTGGAGCAGAGTGTGCGATCTGGGCATCGGTCGCCGACCTCGAACTCATCGCGGACGAAGGCGCAAGGTCCCCAGATCGCAATACTCTCCCACACCTTCCTCTGGCCTTAGACTTGGTCTTTGGAATGCACGATCCTTGACCAATAAAACACATGCAGTTATTGATCTTGTTATGGAGAAAAATCTTGATGTGTTAGTCATTACGGAATCTTGGCTTTCTGGGGATAGAAACAGGGATGGTCTCATTCTTTCTGATTTGAAATCATGCTTGCCAAATTATCGTTTTATTCATCAACCCCGCTTGTCTTCTAGGGGTGGAGGTATTTTTGTTCTATTTAAATCCACAAGCCGCTGTTCTGTAAATCCTAATGGAGATTTCTCTTCCTTTGAATTATTTGATATCACACTGAATCTTACCTCATCTTCTGTTGTTAGGATGTACTGCATATATCATCCTCCATCTTTGAGTAACAGTGTTTTCCGTGAGGAGTTTGTAACTCTTCTTGAGGGTGCCGTTATAAGTGACCACTTTCCCATACTCTTAGGTGATTTTAATGTTCACATTGATGATCGTAATGATAACTTTGCTAAGTCATTTATGAATGCAGTTGAATCCCTTGGGTTTAAGCAGCATGTCTGCAGTCCCACCCACCTTGCAGGACATACTCTCGATCTTTTATTTACTAGGGACTCCAAAGATGTAGTTAATGTTAATGTTTTGTCTTCACTGCCCTCTGATCATTCTGCTATTGTTGCTACAGTGAAGCTTCCTTCCCTGCGAAACCCCAAGAAGAGAGTTTCCACCAGAAAATTCCGCAGCATCGTCTTGGACACATTCCAGAATGACATTAGGGCCATGTTTCGCCCACCTTCCGAACTGACATGTCCTTCTGAGGCCTTTGATCATTATAACACCTGCCTAAGGTCTCTGATTGATAGACATGCCCCCCTTCAAGTTAAAACTGTCACGATTAGACCAAAATCACCTTGGTTCACCGATGACATCTCGGAAGCAAAGAGGCGAAGGCGACGGGCGGAACGCCGCATGATCAAGTCTGGACTTTGTGCTGATAGGGAACAGTATCGCAGAGAATGTGAGTCCTACTATGAGTGTATAGTTAATGCCAAGTCTTCGTATTTCAGAAACCTCATTGCAGAGTCGGACACTAAACAGCTATTCAGCATTGTTCGGTCACTTTCATCGCCAGATCAGTCTACTAGCCTACCAGACCACTCTTCGGCTCAGAACCTCGCCAATCAGTTTGCCGAATTCTTCAGCGAAAAGGTATCAACTGTGATATCTTCCTTCAATTCATCAGTTTCAGATCCAGCAACTGCATCTTCTCCGACTCCATCTCAACATAGCTTCTCAGACTTCTGTCACGTCAACGATTCAGACATCCAGAAGCTCATCCGTTCTCTGCCATCAAAACACTGCAACTCTGACCCGATTCCTACATGGCTTCTAAAGGACTGTCTCGACGAACTAATTCCGACCATCACAAGGTTTATCAATTTATCCTTGTCATCTGGTTGTGTCCCTGATGGTATGAAAACATCACTTATACTTCCTCTTCTAAAAAAGCCGAGCCTTGATCACAATAATCTTGTCAACTACAGGCCCATTGCTAATCTGCCTTTCATTGGCAAGGTTTTAGAAAAGGTTGTGACTTCGCAGCTGAAGGATCACCTTGAAGGTTTCAGCATGCTTCCAGTTCATCAGTCGGCTTATCGGAATCACCATTCCACTGAGACTGCCCTGGTGAAAGTCTTCAACGATATTCTCCTGGCCATTGACAGGGGCGAGGAGGCGGTGCTTATTCTCCTTGACTACACAGCTGCCTTCGATACCATCGATCATGGATTGTTGCTGCGTCGTCTGGAAAATGACTTTGGTATTTCTGGGACTGTTCTTGATTGGATCCGGTCGTACCTACACAATCGAAGACAACAAGTCATCATCGATGGCACCACATCGGCACCTTTCCCATTGGTCTGCGGCGTTCCGCAAGGTTCGGTAGTCGGCCCTCTCCTCTTCATAATGTACACAAGCCCTCTGTCAAGATGTATTGACTCTCACCAGGACATTCGCCACGCAATGTATGCAGATGACACACAAATTTACATCATTCTCAAGCCTACTGGGAAGGATGATGCTGCACTGAAGCTCAGCAGATGTCTTCAGGACATAAAAGCCTGGTCGCATGATAATAAGCTTTGTCTTAATGAAACGAAATCAGAAATGATCCGCTTGTTCTCAAAACACAGAAAAACAGAATCATTTCCAATGTTATTCGGTTCAGATAACAGAAACACCAGCACTCTAAAGTGTAATGATTGGGTACGGGACCTTGGGGTCACAGTGGATAGGAATCTCACTTTCCAACAACACATCAAAAATGTCTGCAGGTCTGCTTCATTTGGTATTCACAAGATAGGAAAAATTAGGAAGCTACTCGACCAACCCACAGCTGCTAAACTAACCCATGCCTTTGTATCTGCTCATCTTGATTACTGCAACTCTACCTTTTCCGGAATCCCACAATCCCATCTTCGTCCACTACAAAGAATTCAGAATACTGCTGCAAGGCTTGTTACCCTGTCAAAAAAATGTGAACATATAACACCAATTCTTCGCTCATTGCACTGGCTTCCAATACGCCAGCGCATCATTTTCAAAATTCTTCTAATAACCTATAAGATTATTAATGGCCTGTCTCCTGTATATCTTTCTGATCTCATCTCCCTTCGCTCCTCTAGTTCTCTCCGACCTCTTCGTTCTTCAACAACCTTGCAGCTTACCCGCGGACCCCGAACTAATACCAATTATGGTGATCGAGCCTTTTCTGTAATTGCCCCATGCCTTTGGAATCGATTACCCTCATATATCCACAATGCCAACTCCCTTGAACAATTTAAGACTTTACTCAAAACCCATCTTTTTAATGCTTAGTTTTCTCCACTCAGCTGTGGGTTGGTCTACACTTATGGAGGTGCACATCATTTTCCTTTTTTTTTTTTTTTTGTTTTTGTTTTGTTTTTGTTTTGTTTTTGTTTTTTTGCCCCTCATCCACAACGTTCTTGGATCCAGGTCAGTCTGTCTTTAGCGATGGACAGTCTTTAGACCTAGGGCCCTTAGTTTCACAATTTATAACTGGTTTTCGTCAAACCTGTCTAATCTATTCCCCATTCATAGTCATTTCTCAACTTAATTCAATCCCTTTGTTGTGCATAATTATTAACAAAAATTTGCTTTGTTTAAATACGTAATATGTAAGATTTCAGAAATGTAGGGTGGCTAAAATAATACATTTTACTATTCAGTACACCGTGTATCTTTGAGAGTAGTGATACAATTTCTGCAATACCAAGGCAATTTTTTGTTGTGGGGGGGGGGGGGGACGAGTCTACTGCTAAAGACATGTTCAGTGTATTTCACATGTAACCATTTGTTCTTGTTAACCTACTACTACTGACCTCTGAATTCTTCTCTCACCACCCGGCTCCCATAGGCATAGGGTTAAAACAATATGACACTGTTAAATTGGGTATGAATCATGGACGAATGACTAGAAATTAATTGATATATCCATAAATTCTACTTAGCCTACTTGTCATAGTGCAACGCATTTACAGAAAGCAAACCAAATATACCCCCCCCCCCCCTCCATCGCGGGGGGTGGGGGTATACTTTGTTTGCTTTGTTTGCATGTTCTCGGAGTCGCAAAATGGCTTCCCTACATCATTTATCAAGACGCGTACACAAAAATACAATACCAAGGTAATATTTTGATTCTGGGTCTCACCATTAAGATATTTTTGGAAAAGGTAAACATTGTGCATGTATTACTTCAGTTATTATTTTCAGAGTTTCTTTGTCACTTGGAGGACACACAGAAATACAACTATCTTTCTAAAATGTCTAGATTGATGGTTCACTGAGTTAAAATTGATCATTATTCGGAGCCAAAAAGAGAACTGTAGGATAGAATGAGAGAATAAGAGAGTGTGGCAAAATGAAAGCCTGTGAGAGGGGGAGAGAAGGGGGAGAGAGAGAGATACAACGAGAGCTGGGGGGGGGGGCAAATGGAATTTGTTATGCCTACAGAGATAGAATAGGACTGGGAATAAATATATATCATCAGCTGTTATTGTTAGGTAACAAGTTCTTAATTTCAAATACCATGAATACGGAGGCTGCCCTCACCTTTCATATAATTGGTAACCATTAGGCCCTATTGCTCTGGTGAAGGCTTTGGACAAGCCCCTATACTGTTTTCTCCTCCTGCCGTCTCAAACTGCTGCAGTAGAATATTACAAACAGCTCACTTTCAGTTATTTTTATTGGTAGCGTATCCAGGAATGCACGTGCCCCTACGTTCCATCCAAAACGAAATAATACATATGTTAGTTACATTAAGAGTAAAAGGAAATGTGCACCCCCCCTCCCCCTGCGGCAAAGAATGGACACGAAAAATGTGATACCTTTTTTTTCCTTGCTTGTCCGAAAATTAAGAATAGAAGACAGCCCCCAAATCTGATAATTGTTCGTTAGTCAGGCATGACCCCGCCCCCCCCCCCCCCCCCGCTAAGAGAATCTTGGATACGCCACTCTGAATGAATCTTGATATTTATATAAGGCATTGCTCGCACGCAATCTCATTTTGATAAAGCCATTTCTGTCTTTTGACTTTTTAACAAAATAAGGCCTATAGATTTACAATATAGGTCTACAATTTGCATAAGTCATGATATTAAAGAAATATTCTGATTTAGACAAATAAGGATGGCATTTTATCATATTTTTTTCTTTCTTTTCCCAACATTCCCGTCAGATATCTCAGCGTTTGCTCATATAAAGCTTAATGTCAGGGAACATGTTTGGACCCCTCTTCCCCCTCCCCCATCGCATTTATATTAATAAACATTTCACAGCAAATAACTTTAACAAAAATACAAACATCTCTCCTAGCTCCACGTCCCAACCCTATCCATCTCCTCCCTGGTGCAGTTAGAGTTGATTCCTATCTGTTTTGGGACATAAGTTTGTATTTGGTCATGTTGAAGGGACAATATCCAGATTATGCCCTTCACGGCTTTACCCAAATCAACGTACAGAGAAGAGAAAAATACAAAAGTCTTGATAAAGACTGTAACCTTTCCCTCTCGGACGATCGACATGTACCACAATATGTACGCATGTTTTAGTTCCGGACTGAGCACTCTTCGTATCCATACTCTATGGTACAACCCACATCTGGTGTATAGTCGTACTGTTGGCGGGTGTGGTGTGGACATGTATGTACAGTGCAGGTTAAAAAGGACTGCATTTCCTATCTGCAGCTAAAAAAACACTCCATTCCCATCTAGTGGAGTTGGGTATCCTTACCACCTGCTTGAATGGAACTAATGTGGTACAGCTGAAGTCATCTTGGGGCAGTGCATTTCACAGTCCGGTAGTCCGGGATGAATATCCACTGAAAGCCAACAGCTGCTGCATAGGAAACAAGGAGCCTGTGGGAGTGTCCGCGGCTTTTGTGGATTACTCTAGAACTACTCTAAGCCAATTTTTCTTGGAGCAGTATGTGACACTTGGAACCATGTCTTTAATCATTTGTATGCAGAATATTGGATTCATAGGATTGCTTTTCTTCGTGTGCCTTTCGTGGGGTAAGCTTATATGAAGACAACCCCCCCCCCCCTTCCAAAAAAAATAAATAAATAAAATAGATATAAAAAAATTAAAAATAAAATAAGAATTATAAAAAAAAAATAACCCATGACAACAATCAGAAAGTGGTTAGAGTACGTTCATTCTAGGATTCAGTGGTTACATCTCACTCACAAAATAAATGTACAGACTTTGTAGATTTGTTATTTCAAAACGTTTGAATCAATTCTGTATGTGAATGAAGGCTGAAATAATATCAAGATGAATACAAATTCCTTAATTTGTTATGTTAAGGGTATCAGAGAAAATTTGTTTTTCATTATTTGGGTAAAACTATTATCATGTTTATAGTAAGTTGAAAATCGAAAGGCTAGTCCATGATAGTAGAATTTTGTTGTTGTTGTTGTTCTTTCACTCTTGGTGCTAAGGGTAGAAATTTATGCCCCACCCATGTGTTAAGTGACACTAATGTCAATGTCAATGTCAATAAATAGAGGTATATAGGCAAACTGACTTCATATTGGTACCTGAAGGCACTTTTCTTTAGTCAAAATCAACTTTAGGTTCAGTTTAATACGATATACATGTATTTATATATAAAATTTATGGGCGTTAGAAAAAAACTCATTAAAATGGTTTAGGTGCCAATATATGATATGAAGGGCCCATGGCAAGAACAAAAAAAAACAACAACAAACAAACAAACAAATAAACAAACTATAAAAACAAACTAAAAACAAAAAAAAAAACCAATAAAACAAGAGGTATTATATGAAATGTCAAATTAATTTATATAGGTATGAAGGGATAGGGGAGAATACATAATCATGTAAATTTTATGGGCCCAATAAACTCAAGAAAAGTGGTTGAGGTGGCTATCTTTTAGTATAATGGGCCCATTTGATAAATTAAGGTCATCGAAGACTAGATTTAATTGACAGCAATGTATGAATTATGTCACATTGTGGTCCAGCTATCATCACTCACTTTGGAATTACCATATTATGTGCCACATGTGCCCACTTTGACAATCAAAAGGGCCTTACATACACAAGTTCATGTCTACCTTGGAATGTTGTTATTAACTACAAGGTAAAATGTGACCTTTTGAAATATCAATCACCGTAAAACGGGGTCAAACAAAGTCGAAAAGTTATGTTTTTTGAAAGTTATGGTTTTTTTTGTGTGTATTTTTTAAAGTCATGATGTAGACTATTTTTTATTCCGTATAATCATGCCCTAAATACCTCCTGTTGACCATTCATGAACTTCATGGTGGGGAACAGTTTTTCTCTACACCTTTGTGGATTATTTTATGATGTCTTGGAATATTTTTAAATTAGAGACGTGCTCAAATCTTTGCTTGTATCTCTTGATCTACAGAATAGAACCTTCAGATTTTATTTCAATACCTTACAAATGATGTTCTTGCATCTAATGTCTGAGAAAGAATCAGTTACATTCAGGTTTTTAAGTTTTTACTCTTTTTTTTCCTTCTAAATCTTTTTTCTTTTTAGCTAAATAACCGGGACGAAAAGTAACAGACTACTACGTTATTAAGAATTATATTTTCTTGGGCAAAACACTAACCTAAAGCACATATTAGATACATATAGCATATCATAAACACAGTTAAAATGACATTTCAGATGTAAATTTGATGTGTGAATAACAGCTAAGCCTGAGAACCGAACGGCCTATCTAGAACTGTTGTTTTTAGGCAAACAGCTCTGACACAATTACCGGCATATTACAGCAGCAATATTTCAGAGAATATAATCATTATTATCCAGTGGCACCTCAAGAAAATCCGCACATGTTCCGAATAGGATTATTGATTCATTGGCGTATACTATTGTTGTAACAAAAATACAGAAATTCAAACAATACTTTATTGATTAAAAAAAACCAACAAAAAAAAAAAAAAAAAATAAAAAATCCCAACAGCTGTTTTTTTCAACCATACATGTATGTATCACCACAAAGTTTCATTATTTTGTTTCCTACTGTTTTTTGTAATCAAGCAGCTCTAAACCTACAATGCAAAACTTATAGAGACAACAAGAAAGGAAACAAAATTTAGAATAATATTTTCAAATGTTTCTGCTAGCATTGCCTTTATAAATAGCGATGTTATCCCAATACTCCCGACCTCCAAATTAATGGTCTTGTCCGACAAGTCAAATAAAAGATTTAACTGAAGCTATTTTATATAAATTATATATAATATTGCTGGAATTTTTCAGTCAATAGAAAGTTAGTATGAGTTGACATTTAATGGCACAAATATTTTTGCCATTGGCGATGTGATAAATATCGTAAAGAGCAAAATATTATAAACTAGCTGTCCCTTTTCACCTCGGTTGACGATATAATTATGTGCTCTCTTTCAAGCTTCTAGGCCTGAAGACTTTCTTTAAGTGCCCATTTATTAAATAAAGGCCCATTTTTTATAAGAAAGCGCAGTAAACTTATTCAATTGTAAACCATGTGTACAATGCTTCTAATCTGATAAGACGTACATTACGTCCTTTGAGGTGAAATCAAATTCTAGTTTTTGCGATGGGAAGCATAGGGAAAAAATCGCTATGTGTAGTATCAAAACAATGAGCAACGCTTATGTACCAAAATGCCACTGCCAATACCAAAAATTTGTTTTGCTCAAGATTAATCCTATATCTGTAGACAACTTGATAACCTCCTTGAAGCCAACGGGATGATCGGGGGGATCTTGGAGGGGAATCCCCTCTCTAGGTTAAATTTGCATTCAATATCTAAACACATTTAAACATATGTGCAATCCCATCCTCCATGTTATGACATTAATTTCCCCACCTTCTTCACACTGGGAAGAATCCTGCCCCCCCCCCCCCCCACCAGTCCTCCGGCACCTCTTGGGAAAAGGGGCTTTGTACAATGTTAAGAAGCACTACTTCTTTTCATTGTTCAAGGGGGCGTAGTGACCGAGAGAGAAAAGGCGAAGAAAACTTTTATCGGGAAAATGCTGAAAGTTTGCATTTTAGAACACTGAAAAGCTTTTTATTCATAGTTGTAAAGGAAAATTACGACATGAGATTTTTTTTTCGACAGGGCCCCTTGGGGGGGGGGGGGGCAAAAATCGACCCTCACCGCCTCTGGCGCCTGTGCTTATCGAGTAGTAACATTTGCTTTTTTTTGTACTATACTAGTAATTTTGTATTTTATCAGTGCAAAGGAAATGGAGGGTTGCAATAAAGATTAATGTGCCACACACAAAATGTTTGACTTGTTAAAACATTTTATCCGTCAGTCATGCATGTTTTCAATGTTAATTTAGTTCCAGCTATATAGTGAAACTGTCCCATTTAAATTCACTCTGCTTTAAAAAAAAGAGAACAAATGAAAAAAAAAATCCATAACATTAATTACTAAGCATGTTATGGGGGTCAAGGGTTCCAACGACGCCCCCCCCCCCCGAACACACACACAACACACACACACACACACACACACGCACCCACGCGGACCCAGAGGCCGGCATAGACCCACTTAATGTAAAAAAAGGGGGATAACGAAATCTATAACAGAAAGAAATTGAAAGTTCAGGTGCTTCTATCTGCAAAAAGAGGGGCAAAGTCGCTTGATGGCCCTCCTCACAAGACAAAAAAATGTTATAATTATGACATCACACATCACTCACCATTTTGCACTTTAACAATGAAAAAAGTTTTTGCGCTAAAAATACGTAGTTTCAACATTAAATAATTTACATTTTCTCACTCGATCGCGTTTCAATAAATGTATTTTTTTATTAACATTGTACATTAGGAACTCAGTAAACATCAAGACCCCAGATGTGTGGAACAGGGGCTTTCCCATGTAAAGGGATAGAGGGCAAACTCATTTTGTTCCTGCCTCTCGCAAGATTATTAATTTATTATCTTTGAAGCCTGGCCTATGTTCAGTCTTATATAAATCATGAATTTGATTTGCCTGTGAAGTGAAAGTAATATGAGAGCATTTTTTTCGCTCGGTTGCTGCGCTCTCTTGCCTTATAACTTGTTTGACGAAATCAAGACGTGATCTGTCAATGCTGACAGACCACGGAAATGATATTCAAGGGTGGGTCTGATGTAAGCTTGTATAAAATGTTCCTATAAATCCTTTATGCTTTCCTAATTTTTGTTCAAAATGAATAATGATTCTGCTACACGTCTTGGTTACAATATCTGAGATAAAGAGATCCCTTTCCATATGATTGTTTTTATGGTGATTCCTACATGTCCTAGTAAAGTTTACAATTTGGGACAATATTCAATTGGGATCAGTTGAGAAGATAACCATTACGATGTTTTAGGATATAATAGTCGCAATGATTACATTTGGATAGTTAGGAGAACGTCGTTGTCGAGACGGAATTGGGAGAGGCGCGACCGTGTGAAAACGGTTCAGGTGACGATTGCAATAAGGAATTAGCCCTTACTATTGACATCAGTCTGCGTATCACTCGGGAATGAATCGGGTGAATTTGCTTCACAACAATGGCACTGTAACTACTTTTATCATATTACAGACAATGTACTGTATGCATGTATATATTTCAAGACATGTGGGGATTTCCACATGCATTGGACTCGTTACTAGCCTACCTCACAGTCTCTTTATGTGCGATCTCTAGGCTACCAAGTTGCATTGGGTTCTTTGTAGAGTGAACTTTGAAACGTTGCACAATATGCATACTCGGTTAAATAATATGAACATAAGAAGATCCAAAAGGCGATATGACTGTTAGGCATACTGTCTCATCATATAGTTTTTTTTTTTTAAATTGACAATGCAATTTAAGTTCTTCGTCGTGGACTGTTGTAGCCATACCCCCCCCCCCTTCCTTTCTCCCTTGAAAAGCTTAAGCCCTGTTGTCACTAATGATGTCATCTGCACCATTTTATAAACATCACTCTACACTTACTTGCCTTCATCGTGTTGTTGGTGATTGGTATGAGGCCCTTAATAATCATGAAATGGTAGTGATATTGAAACCAATTTACAGTTATGCATAAAATGATACAAACAACTGGTATAATGATAACTGTCTTAAGATCAATGTTGTCAAAACAAATATTACGCTTATATATACTTTTAATTCAAAATCGAAGGGCAAATTAAAAATTTACATAGATTGGAACAAGTTGCAACATGTTAGCAGTGTTAGATATCTAGGTGTTGAAGATGATTGCTAACTTTCGTGGGATATTCATGTCAAACAGCTATATAGAACAATCACGTCTAAATTACATGCATCTAGACGGCTAACTTCAACCTTTAATATTAATCGATAGACAGGCTACCAAGTTGCAGTGGGTGTTTGGTGTAGTGAAATAAATTTGAGACGTTGTAGAATCTGTATTAAATAAGAAGATTCACGAGGCGGTATTGTTAATAGGTATACTGTCTCATTATATATTTATCTTTTTTTCTATATTTAACTATGCAATTCATGTAGTTCGATGTGCAAATGAACGACTTGCGTTTATTTGCTCAGCGCACTTCGCACGAAGGCCTTAAAACTAATTGACATTTTTACCCAGGTCAGCCAAATAAGTAATCTACACAATATTTCCTATTAAGTAGCATTAATAAAATGTAGGTTATTCCCGAGGATATTAAACATAGATTAAACACCTGGATGGGAACAAGTTGCAACAAGTTAGTAGTGTTAGATACCTTGGTGTTGATTGTTACCTTTGATACAGTTATGTAGATCAATCTCGTCTAAATTACATGCACCTAGACGGCTAACTTTAACCCTGAATTATAAGTTGTTAAATACTTTTTTATTATTATTGTCATTTTAGAAACTATTAATTTTTTATTCGACAATTTTTAATTGTTTAATTTTTTTTTTTTTTTTTTTTGGGGGGGGGAGGAAGGGAAGACCTGTATCCTCACCCCCTCCCACTAATAATTCACATTCAATAAATGACATGATCAAATAATATGGTCAGGAGGAGGAGGAGGATGACTATGATAATTATTATTCATTGGAGTGGAGAAATGGGGGGGGGGGGGGGTGTGGATATCTGTGTGTGTGTGTTTGTGTGTGCGTGGAGGGGGGAGGGGGTTCACTCCTCCCACTTAAGGGACTTTTTTTAGTTAATGAACTGAAATCATGGTTTAGCACAGTGTAGATGTATGAATAAGACATTTTTTTTTTAATTATAAAGGCGTTGGTAAAGCGCCTTTCAAAGTGTGCGAAGCATTAATAAAATATAGTTCACTTTTAAAAAAAAAAATCGCGATACATTTGACAAAAGCCGGACATGCATTTTAAGGCTTTCTTAAAGTGATTGATTAACTTTGTGAAAAATTGTAAAATCAGCTCAAATGCCAGTGAATTGTGTGCAGTCCTCTAACTACATATATAATTAAGGATATGTGAAAGTATGAAAGAAAATGGAACCCGTTTACTATCCTAAAAAAGAGAAAATCGCGATCAATCGCTAGCGCAAGTCGCTCGGCTTCTTCGCTGCGCTGCAGTCACAAAAACCAAGCACCAGCGCTTGGCGATTTCAGAGCGGGTTTCCAGCCCGTACGGTATTCTGTGATAGAGCGAGGTATGCCAACCGTAAGAGTTCTTTAGGGTTCGGTGGTACTCTATCCCGACATCAATGTTCAATCGTAAATATCTTGATATATAAACGACCGATCAGCCTATAAAACTCAGGCGATTCCTGTCTGAGCTAAAGGTTTGCAATTATGATTACAGCATTAGCTGGAACAGTGATTTTTTTTTTAAATCCTGGGCAAAGTTAATCAATGCCTTTAAATACAGTACCGTTGGGTTGTCCTTCATCCATTTCCCCTTTTTACTTGATTTAAATAGCGACCCTCTTCTTTGATTATGAATAGCGACCCTCTTCTTCGATTATCATTAGCGACCCTCTTCTTCGATATTAGCCACCCTCTTCTTCAAATATGAATAACAACCCTTATGTCTTATTACGATTGCGCTCCCTATGAATAATGACCCTTATGAATAGCGACCCTTATGTCTTATTATGAATATTGGTCATTACAATAATTCTTTTATGAATAACGGTCCTTATGACTAGTCTACCTCAATGTCTGTTTATGTGCGATCGCTAGGCTACCAAGTTGCATTGGGTTCTTTGAAGAGTGAAATTTAAAACGCTGCAGAATCTGCATACCCGGTTGAATAATTTGAACATAAGAAGATCCAAAAGGCGGTATGAATATCATATAGTTTTTTTTTTTTTTTTTTTAATTGATAGCTTTCTTCTTTTTTTTTTTAAATTGACAATGCAATTCAAGCTGTTCGACGTGGACTGTTGTAGCCATACCTCCCCCTTCCTTTCTCCCTTAAAAAGCTTAAGCCCTGTTGTCACCAATGATATCATCTGCACTTTTTTTAAAAAAACATCACTCTACAGTTACTTCATGTTGGTGATTGGTATGATGCCCTTAATAATCATGAAATGCTAGTGATATTGAAACCATTTTTCAATTATGCATAAAATGATATAAACAACTGGTATAATGATAACTGTCTTAAAACATGTAAGATGAATATTGTCAAAACAAATATTACGCTTA